>CM076579.1:1608699571-1609057181 GCA_034641835.2 Pinus albicaulis
AATTATCCTGTTAGGAATCTGTAATCAGCAAGATTGGAAAAGTCCGATCACAGAAAGAACATTGTTTCAACCAACTTTGGGATTCTAGGATCTAGCCCTCCTGAATCCGGAGAGGGATCTCTCCAATAAGTGCAAAGATGGATTTGTCTTTAAAATTTGGGGTAATGATATTAGGCTAGTTATGAAGGCCAAGGTTTTGTTTGTTTTTTGGATGGTTGAGCATGATTACTATTTGAGGTGGAAAGTCCTAAGTGAAAAACAGTTTCAAAGGTGAGAAGTTGCAAGTGAATAGAACAGCTTTGGCTAAAGAGATAGATATAACGCTGGTTTTTAGTCCATTGGGCTATGGAGTCATAACAGGGCTTTAATTGAACAACAACATCAAGAGTGATCCAAGGGGAAAGTCATCTATATCACAATATTATTGAGATTAGAGTGATGGAATGGAAAAAATAAAGTGTTGGAGGGGTGGAAACTGATAATAATTTCACAAAGGATTTATAGTCAGTCCAAACAAGAAAAGCCTCTTAAGTAACTGTTTAAAACCAACTAAGTGCAGGGCTAACCATTGACTTCTTGGGCAAGTTTGTATTAAAGCAGCTTAATTGACAAACAATCCAGTAATCCACATAATTACCTTTAGAAAGTATGAAAACATTTAAGAGAAGACAGAGTGTAAACTTAAGATCAGATAAAGTACTTTTAAACCTAGTCTGCTTTCAGTCAACACCAAGGGAAACTTTCAGAATCTGCTTTTGGAGAAAAACTAGGACCATGGCACACCATATCTTCCATGGTCATCTTTAATAAGCAAATAAGGAAAATAACTTTCAAGAACAATGTTTAAAGCAAATAGTAGGACGAGGGAGCTCCAGCATTCCTAACTGCTTAAACTGTATTAAATCATTCTTAAATCAACAAATTGGAGGAAAACATTAAGATAAAGCTTTTCAGTTAGAGAAGTTTACTGATATATAGTAGGTCCTAACTCTATAAATGTTGTTCTTTATCAGAGAATAGTGAACAATATGACATACATAGAAGGAAAACAATAACAAAGAAAGAGGCACTTCACCAGTGATATAGACCAGGATCCCAAGAAACAGCTTGTTTATTGATGTCAAACCAGTTACAGTACTCAGGTCTAATTTTTTAGTTCAGCAATCATCTTCACTATTCAGCCTAACTAAACTATCACAAGCAGAGCTCCAAGGGCCAGTGAACACTATTTACAATTAGAAGTTTAAGCTCAAGTGTATATCAAAGTTCTGCAACCAACCCCTCACTCATCTTCTGCAGAAGTATATATAGAAGGATGAGGAGGTGAGATCTGATAAAAGATCTCAAATTGCAATTAATACAGACTTAATGGCTTCTTGGCCTTTGAGGGGCTCAATGAAGAAACTTACATGGGTGCACTCTGTATTAAATGTTTTTACATAAAGATTAAGCTCGGTGGGAGCTTTTTCTGACCTTTAAGGCTCTGTGTGGTGTCGAAGTAACTCTGCAGATGTCTGTCATTAATTTCCTTGGCAGAGTTTCCTCTTTGACTGCGTTTTGAGACAAATACCTGATCCTGATCAATAAATTTGGCCTCTGATTGAATACTTTGAGGCACAGGTGGCATCGTGGTAGCTAGAGGGATCAATTTGCCTCAATTGTGGCGATGGAGGTTTTCCTGTTGATAAAACACTTTAGGTTTTCTTTAAACTGTGTTTTAATTGGGGATTAGGCTTTTGATAAACATTCTTAGCCGTGATCCCCACTAAATTTGTCTTTAATCTTCTGTTCTGGCATATTTCTGGTTTTCTGCACTGATACTCTTTCACTGTGCTTGATTCATGTTTTTCTGCTGGTGTGCAGGGCTGCGCAGAGGCAATAGGGCATCAATGCCTGAAGAAACACTGATGAAACATGTTTTTAACACCCTGTGATGATTTTCTTTGATGAATCGAAGGCAGGAAGATCGTCATCCTCCGCCTTTGAATTTTTCTTCAAAAATGGCGAAATAACCATCTAAAACCCTACAAAATACAAAAATCTATAATAAAATCCTGCATATATAGTTTTACTGCTTCAGAAGGCACGTGGAGGAAGCATGGCCATTGGATGGCATCATCCAACGGTCGAGATTGATCACAGGAATCAAAGGGAAGGCGGAAGAAACGTTTAAACCAGAGATGTCGATTACGCAGAGATTGACGGTCAGGAGCGGAGGCGAAAATTCAAAACAGGGAAACGTTGACCGGGTGATGAATCAGGGCGATGGAATATGGGTCGTCGATCTGCAGATCAGATCGACGGCGGAGATCGATTGAATGACGTGTCGTAGCCCGGTTAACTGTCGGGCATCTTCGGTGAGCGATAGCCGTTGGATGGCCCGCCCCAGATAAGACGGTGGATGATAATATCGCGCGGTGTCCATGTCTAAAAGTTAACGCGCGATGGACAGCGGCTTTATTAACAGTGCCCAGGACGCGTGTCAAACGATGAGTGGAATCGCTGGCGATCGGCAAAAAACCGTCGTTGCCCAAAGGCGGTGCGATGAATACTGCGCGGTTTTTTGGAAAGGTGAGTGGGATGTGGGGACCATCGGGAGATGGACTCCGCACCGTCCGATCTTTAGATCAGATCGACGGTGCGGAACGATTTAAAATTTGTACCGACGGATATTTAATAATACAATAAAAACCGACGATTTTTAATATATAACCAAGGTTTTAACTTTGGCCGAGAATTTTTTTATTTGAAGCAGATAGGCGCCCGATTGTGGGGCCGTGGGCGCATGGGAAATGATGTGACCGAGGGTCAATGGGAAAAGGGCTAGGACCCATATATGCCAAAAATGTGGGTTTTTATAGTTTTTCAATGATTTTCAAAGGGTTAGAGGGGTTCCGATAAGGCAAAAAAGGAGTTTTCAACCTTGTCAAGGGGTTTTGATGAAGGGGAAAGGGAAAAATTATGAAAATGAGGGATTTTTCATGGGAGATGAAAGGGTTAAAATGAGGTTAGTTTTGGAAGAAGGGAAGGGGAGAAAAGGTGCTTGCAACAGTATTCTGGCTTGGAAATCAACAGGATTTCTGAGTTCTGAAGGGAAACAGTAGTGAAGTTTGGACAAAGGATAGGCATGAGGCCTTCAAGAGTCTTCAAGAGCCAACAATTTTTAGCAATGAAATTTGTTCCTTGAAGGCTCAAAAATTCTTAGCCACCTTTTGATATAATAAATTTTATAGGTGGCTAACAGTGGCTCCACTTGGGGATGGTGCCTTCTTGAAGGCATCAAGAACTTCAGACCTGCATTCTCTGGGAGGCTGACCTATGCCTGATCCATTTATGTTCTCTAGGAGGCTGATCAGGTACCTCATCCATTGGGCTGCCTTTCTTTCTGTGGATGATGTGTTCTGAAAACATATTAGCAGCCATAAAAACAATGGATCTTCATCAATACAAACTTCTACCTACCCAATCCTACTGATCTAACATTTTTTTTCTTGATTAGAGTGCACTTGGATTGGAAAACTCTTTTTACAACATTTTATTCTTTTGAAAGCATAAAACTAATCTAATTCTACTCCTTATTTCTCCCTGAACTCAGATTAAACAGTTGAGTTCAGATGCTTCTCTATCTATTCTAGTATATGTTGGGATTAAACTGTCCAACATATTTTTATTCTCTAAATTCTAAAACATAAATTTAAAAAAAAGTCAAGTCAAGATTAAGTTGTTTGACTTGCTATGGTCTATGGCATAAAAACAAGTTGCACATAGATATTTATTTTGCAAAAAATTACATCAAAATGGAAGGCTTAAGATCTGAAAATTCAAAGCACTTCCTTCATCTTTTTTACAGCTCTGTCTTAAATTTTGCTTTGAGTTGTTCCTTCTTTGTCCTTTGGTTCAGGTTTTGAGTTAATTAGAACCAGATTTACATGTTTTTTGACTCAGAAAATGAAACAGATTTGAGTCATCTTTCTTTGGAAACTTAGGTTCAGATTTTGAACATTTTTGAACTTTTAATTTCTATCCTAAACTATCTACTGATGAGCCAAGATTAAACAGTTTGGAAAATCGATTTCACTACCCTATTAGCAAAAAATTTAAAGCTAATTAGTCAATATTAGACAGTTTGACTAACTAGAAGTGTGTTATTCAGGAGTGGCATTTGAGCTTGCACACTTTCAAAATTATTTCTCTTTTTTGGTATGGGGCTATACCTTTCTTGTTTTCATAACCTACCCTCTTTTCTTTATTTTCATTGTTTTTGTATTTTTGATTTTTATAACTTGATGCAATGGTGGATGAAATATTTACAATGGGAAAAGATAAAAATGCTTTTGGAACATAACATGGATAAAAAGAAGTAATGCTTAAGCATCCTGCCATTGACATGACCCCCAAACAGTTATGCTCCATTCAACTCCTGTAAGAAAAATGCATTGTTACCAGCAGCTGAATGAATAGAGTAAGGGCCAAGCCATAAGTTGTCAAATTTTCCATGCTTGCCCTTCTCTTCCCTCCTTGAGTCCCACTTTAAAAGTTGGTCCCCAATTTTGAAATTGTTGGCCTTCGTTCTTCTGTCAAAAAGCTTTTTAATGTTGATCTGTTTCTGCAATGCTTTGTTATAAACTTCCTCTCTGGTTTGTTGAAGATGAATGGTTTGATTTATTCTTCTGATCATATCATTGTCTTCAGTTTGCAACTCTTGAATCAACTTCATTACTGGTACACCAAGGCTGTTTGGAAAAATTGCATCAGTACCATACACCAGCTGAAAAGGTGACGTGCCAATGGATTTCTTCAAAGTCAATCTGTCAGCCCAAAGTGCATGAACTAGCTTTGTGTGCTAAGACTTTTTGTTGTCTTCCAACAATTTCTTGATCATGTTCACTAAAATTTTGTTTGAGGATTCTGCAAGTCCATTACCTTGAGGGTAATAGGCCGTGGAATGCCCCAATGTTATCTGATATCTGTGACAGAAATCAACCATCTTGTTTGATCTGAATGTTGTTGCATTATCAGTGATAATCTTGGTAGGACAGCCAAACCTGGAGAGAATGTTAGTCTCCATAAATTTTATGATAACTGAATCATTGGCCTGTTTACAAGGTATGGCTTCTATCCACTTAGTGAAATAGTCTGTGGCAGTGAGAATCCATCTATGCTGGGCAGAAGATGGGGGATGGATTTCTCCTATGAATTCAAGTCCCCACTGTTGAAATGGGGCTTCAACAGTGATCAGATGCAGAGGCAGGGGTAGCAGTTTTCTTTTGCCTTCAAAAAGTTGACATTTATGACAGGCTAGGATCATCTTGTGCACATCATGGAAAAGAGTAGGCCAATAGAAACCAGCCCTCAAGATTTTTTTGGCTGTTGTCTTCCAGTACAAATGGCCTCCACACTTTCCTTCATGGAACTGATATTTAACCTTCTCTGCATCAAACTCAGGCAAAAATTTAAGCAATACACCACTTGCATTTTTCCAGTAAAGACATCTATCAATAATGCAATACTTTACAGCTTTTAATTTGAGGAAACTTGCCTTTGTTTTTGTCAAACCAGGAGGTGTATTCAATTTAAGAAAAACATAAAAAATATCAGCATACCAAGGAGAATTCATAAAATGATCTTCAACAATAGGAGTTGAGAATTCTTCTTGGTCATCCAAAGCATTAATCATATTAATATCAAGAACTTCAAAGTTGGATTCAGCCATTAATCTAGCTATACCTTGGCCTTTGATGAGTTTAGTGGGTTTTATCTATAAATCATACTCAAGGATAATAGCAATCCACTTACCTCTCTTACCATCTGGGTCCTGTGTTAGAATGTCTTTAAAAACTGAGTTTGGGACAAAGGCAATGATGTGTGAGTGAAGGATGTACACTCTGAATTCTTTCAAAGCTTTAACCAAAGCAAAAGCTTGCTTTTCCATAATGTTATACTTCAAAGGGAAATCCCTCAATGCCTTGCTAAAGAATGTAATAGGCTGCTCTTGTCCTTGTGGATTTTTTTGTAAAAGGACAACAGCTATGGTATGTTCTGATGCAAATGAAAAAATATAAAAATCTTTCGAAAAATCAGGACTTATGAGAACCGGTGTTTTGGTTAACTCTTGTTTCACCAGCTCAAAGGACTTCTTTGCTTCCAAGGTCCATTTTACCCCTTGCTCCTTCTTTAACATGTTTGTGATATTCCTAAGGAGCTTAGCCAAGTTGGGGATGAACCTTCTAAAAAAGTTAATCTTTCCAATGAAAGATTGCAACTCTTTGATGTTTCGAGGATGAGAGATTTGCAATATGGCCTCAATCCTCTTTGGATCTATCTTTATACCCTCATCAGAAATAATGTGCCCAAGAAGTTTACCTTCTTGGAGGCCGAAAAGTGTCTTCTTAGGGTTTAAAGATATTCCAAACTTTCTGCATTTCTTGAAAACCTTTCTTAAATGTTCTAAGTGCTCTTCATCTGTTTTTGAAAACATAGTAACATCATCAAGATAGATAATGATGAAGAAGCCCAGTTCCTCCGAGAATGCTATGTCCATGGCTCTTTGAAAAGTTGCTCCAGCATTCATTAGACCAAAGGGCATTTTCACATACATGAAAGTGCCCCATGGTGTGAGTTGTCTTTAATTGATCAGCGAGGTGAACTAAGATGCGATTGTACTGAATAGCCATCCGGCAAAGAAATTCTTCTAGACCCTACCACCCTTTGTAAAATGTGATCCATATTAGGAAAAGGGTAGATTTAACTCAATGAAGCTTTTTTCAAGTCTCTAAAGTCTATACAAAGCCTGATCTCTCCAGTTTTCTTCCTAACCGACACCAGATTAGACACCCATTCAGAATATATAATAGGGACAATAATACCAGCATCATACATTTTCATGATCTCCTTTTGAACCAACGACAACTGAACAAGGTTTATTCTGCGCAGTTTCTGTTTGAATGGTTTTCGGTTTTCTTTGAGGGGAATTTTGTGCTGTATTATTTCAGTGTCATAGGATTTAACATCTTTGTAACTCCATGCAAAAACATCAGAAAACTCTTTAAACAACTCTATGTATTTAAGTTTAATGTGAGCTGGTAAAGTTTTAGACAGTTTAATCATCATAGGTTTAAGTTCACTGTCTATATTGCACTCTTCTCCTTCAGCCTCTACAGGTTCTAGTTTTCGCTTTTTGGCCACATCATTAAGATCAAACAACTCTTCTAAAGGCACTAGACCACTTGGCAAACTTTCATATTTAGAGTTCAAAGTTTCTAACTCATCTGTTCCGAACTCTGCATCCAATTTCGTTTTGTTTTTTAGTTTGCTTGACAGCAGGTTAATATTAACAAGTTCAGGAGACGATTCTTCTTCACCAAGGAAATTTTCTTCGCTGCAGTCTGTATCATAATCTGAGTCCGAACTGTGTAGTTCAAATTCATTTATGAATTTCATGAAGTCTTCTATTTGTTTGTCATTGTCAAACACCTGCCAATACTTTTCATTATCAGGTACAGCCAGTCTACATTTTATCTTAGTTGTGCAGTCCTTGGTTTCATATGGCGTCAAGCATGTCCTAGCTGTAAAGGCTAAATTGTGGGCCGCAATATTTCTTTTTCTTGGGACAAAAAATAGTTTGGACTCCTCAAAGGTTTTCAAAAGGTCCATGACGTCGTTTTCGTAGGCTCTAAGTCTGGGATTATTTGCGTTAGATTCCCCATTGACTTGCCTAATGACTAACTCTGAATCTCCATACACATTAATTCTTCTGGCTCCTAACTTTTTCAATAAATGTAAGCCTAAGAGAAGGGATTCATATTCCGCTATGTTATTGGAACACTGAAAATTTAATCTCCAGGAAATGATTTCTATGTGGTTATTTTCAGTGTTGGAAATCCAGACACCTGCACCAACGTTAGTTCTAGTGCAGGATCCATCAAAATACATACTCCACAGAGGACTAGTTTCAATTTCATCACAGTTCTTGTCATGACTTCAACTAGTGCTCAAAGGTTGTTGTGGAATCTCAACACTTAGTTGTATTTGTTTTGATTCCCAGTTTTTCATTTATTTGAGGTTGTTTGGTTGACTCTCGGTGTTTAAAAATAAAGGACACGTGCCTCGTAGCTCAAGACTGTGTTTTGTTTGCTAGATTTTACGAGGTTCAACAAACTATTCGGACACACCTACATTGTCTTGTTCCTCCTCCCTATCGGCCATTAATCCTATTAAAGTGACTTGTTCACCAAGTTTTTCCTCATTAAACATGATAAAAGAATCAAGGCCTGTATTTATAGAATACATAGGAGAGTTTTGTGGTCTTTCTTGACTTGTAACTGTGTATTTCATATGGGACTCCCTGTAAAGTCTTCTATTCTGATTGAAAATAGGTATAGTCGCATAAGTCATGTCCATTTGCATAGTCCCCTATAACTTAGCCCCCCAAGATCTTGATAGTAACATTCCATACTTTGGGGGCATATCAGCCACAAAAATATCCATGACTAAACTTTTGGCTAGAATTTGGGCTAAGTTAACACAGAGGTCTTTGATTAATCCTAAACATTTTACTCTGCTGGAATCAAAGGAGTAAAGGTATTTGTAAGTTCTGGAGATTTCTAAACCCAGGCTCTCCATTACAGCTTTTAGCATTAAATTATGAGAAGCCCTGGAATCATGCATAGCATTGTGCAAAATCTTGTCATGAACGTTTAAACTCACATAAAAAGGAGGAACAGGCCCCTCTTGATATCTACCTTCAATGTTAGGACCAAAAATCAGCTCTGGTTGGTCATCATTAAGATTGACTATGTCTTCATTTTGTTCAATGTTTAAAGCCTTCAAAATTTGAGCTCTATATACATGTTGGGCAAAAAACTCAGTCAAGGGAACAGAGATTTTGATCTTTGAAATTTCCTGCTCCAGGTTGAAAGGA
Organism: Pinus albicaulis; assembly: GCA_034641835.2. Lineage (NCBI taxonomy): Eukaryota > Viridiplantae > Streptophyta > Pinopsida > Pinales > Pinaceae > Pinus > Pinus albicaulis. Next base: position 1,608,708,492 of record CM076579.1, read on the forward strand.
ATTTGACTCTTTAAAGTGTTGGTTTTAGCCTTATTAGCTGTAATTCTATCAGCAATATCAACTTGTTGATTTGTTTTATTTACACTTGACAAAAAAAATTTCACAGGAGTACTAGCTGAAGTGTTAGTACTGCTAATGTCTGCACTCTATTTTTCATTGTTTTGAGTGTCTTTCTCTTTATCATTACCAGAATTTACAGCCACTATTTTGTCCTTTTGTTTAACAACTTTAGGTTTGGTTGCAGTGCTGTTTTGTGAAGATTTTTCAGAGGTTTTGTTGTTGGGAGTTTGTTGACTGGTTTTGCTTCTAAGGTCGTATCCTTTTTGAGATTCTATGATGAGATTTTCCATGTCTTGATAATAAATTTCATCATCATCTCTTCTGTCGTCATAAGGTGTGTATAGACCTTGTTTTCTATCATAATGGATCTCAAAGTCATCATTATCCACCCCCAACATGTTGACATCATCCTCCTCTACTATTTCATCTATTTCCCCAACCTCACTTACATAGTTTTGATGAAAGGGAGGAGTGATCTGCTGATCATCTTCCCTAGGTCTATTTGGAGGTTGGTTCCTTCTAAAATTCTGATTCTGGTTTTGATTTCTATTTTTAGGAGCAGTTTGATTTTGGCTTGCTTGTGCTCTCTTAATTATGCTCATCCCTTTCATCATCTCTTCCATCATTTTTTCCATCTTTGAGTTTGAAGTAGAAGGTGTGGATTCCTCTCTAAAAGATACTCTCTTTTTAGTTTTCATTCTTGCTCTCTTCTCCATTAAGTTGAATTCCACAGAGAGAGCACCCTTTTTCATATCTTCAAGAGTTGAAAAATATCTCTTTCTCAGCTGATAGGCCATCTCAGGGTCAAACCCTTCAGGAAACTTATTTAGAGCTGAGCCCTGTGGAGGTTTTAGTTCTAGGGAAAGTGCATTATACACACTATTGAATCTAGTGCAATAAGCTTGCACACTTTCCCCAGTGTTTCTATGGAGGTTCTTGTAGTCAGAAACGACTTGGAGAGGGTTTTTCTTTACTTCCCATTTGTTTAAGAATGTTTGATGGAAGGCTTGGAGATCATTGATACTATGGGGGGTTAAGCCTTTGAACCATTTTCTTGCTTCTCCCCCTAAGCTCTGAGAAAACAATCTAAGCTTGACAGAATCATCATCAATTTCATTCTGTCAAAGTAGTAATTCATCTTATCCACATGTTGTGATGAAGTTATAACATTACTAGCATCATACAATGGAATTTTGGGCTGATAGTCCTGTGGAAGATTGACTAATGGTGCAGGAAGGACTAAGGGAGCATACCATGTTGCCATGATATGTGGTGGGGGTGGATTTACAAGAGGTGGATTAACAAAAGGGAAAGTGGGATGAAATGGAGTGGTTCGAACAGTGGATGTAGGGTGAGCAGAAGTGGATGGACCAGGAATAGATTGTTGAGCTGATCTTAGATGAGAGACACCTAAATTGTGAATGAAATCCAAATCAAGAGGTGTTGTTTCTCTGCTGCCAAGATGTTCACTTGTTTCAAGATATGAAAGTGAAGACTCAGAATCTAACTGATCTAAGTCACCAAGAGACCTAGTTCTAAAAGGATTTACTAAGTCAACTTGTGATTGTTGTAGAGCTGAAATATTTTCAGGGACTGAATTAGCTCTCAAGGGTGATCTAAAAATAGTTGATAGTTTAATCCTAGGAGACTTCCTAAGGATACTTTCTGGGTTATCAACTAACTCAGGTGGATCAGGGTTGGGATAGGCTCTAGTATGAATCTTTCTAGGAGCCACTATGCTGTGTTTTTTAGATCCAAATAAACAAGAAAAGTTCAACCAGGTATGACAATCTTTGAGAGGTTAACTAATTTGTTTACACAAATTTTAATCCTACAGACCTCTAACTGAGTTTGACTAATGTTATAATGCTGAGGGTTCTTCCCAATGGAGTCTTAAAGTCTGCCAAGGATTTTGGCGTCGCCAAGTGGAAGTTTTTAGCTCCTAAGGAGGTAAAAGGTTTTATGGTCCACCACCATGTTTATTGAATACCAATCTGAAGTATTTTTAGGTTTTCTGAGTTCTTTTTCAATTGTGTGGTTTCTAAGAATGACCTAACTCTATTTCAAAACTTTGCTATGGTTAAGAGACAAAGACAGTCTACTATTATGGCTAAGCTAGCTGATTTTTCAAGGTTAGATAAAGGCTTAAGAGAATCCTAGGGTTTACCTATTTTTTCTTTGATTCAAACAAGTTTTATCATGATTACCACTCTTAGGTAGTGCTTGAAAAGGCTTCTTTTTACTCTCAAAGTTTTATAACAAAACCAGAGATTACGGGTTCGATCCCTAGTATCACCCGAAATGTTGGGAATACGTAATCGGCAAAGATTGGAAAAGTCGTCCACAAAAACAACATTATTTCAACCAACTTTGGGATTCTAGGATCTAGCCCTCCTGAATCCGGAGAGGGATCTCTCTAATAAGTACAAAGATGGATTTGTCTTTGAAATTTGGGGTAATGATATTAGGCTAGTTATGAAGGCCAAAGGTTTTGTCTGTTTTTTGGATGGTTGAGCATGAATATTACTTGAGGGGAAAGTTCTAAATGCAAAACAGTTTCAAAAGTGAGAAGTTGCAAGTGAATAGAACAGCTTAGGCTAAAAATATAGATATAACGCTGGTTTTCAGTCCATTGGGCTATGGAGTCATAACAGGGCTTTAATTGAGCAACAACATCAAGAGTGATGCAAGGGGCAAGTCATCTATATCACAAGATTATTTGAGATTAGAGTGATGGAATGGAAACAATAAAGTGTTGGAGATGGTGGAAACTGATAATAATTTCTCAAAGGATTTATAGTCAGTCCAAACAAGAAAAGCCTCTTAAGTAACTGTTTAAAACCAACCAAGAACAGGGCTAACCATAAAATTTCTTGGGTAAGTTTGTATTAAAGCAGCTTAATTGACAAACAATCCGGTAATCCACATAATTACCTTCAGAAAGTATGAAAACACATAAGAGAAATAAAGTGTAACTTAAGATCAGATAAAGTACTTTTAAACCTATTATGCTTTCAGTCAATCACCAAGGGAAACTTTCGGAATCTGCTTTTGGAGAAAAACTAGGACCAGGGCACACCATATATTCCATAGTCATCTTTAATAAGCAAACAAGGAAAATAACTTTGAAGAAACAATGTTTAAAGCAAACAATAGGACGAGGGAACTCCAGCATTCCTAACTGCTTAAACTGTATTAAATCATTCTTAAATAAACTAATTAGAGGAAAACATTGAGATAAAGATTTCAATTAGAGAAGGTTACTGATATACAGTAGGTCCTAACTCTATAAATGTTGTCCTTTATCAGAGAATAGTGAACAATATGCCATACATAGAAGGAAAACAATAACAAAGAAAGAAGCACTTCACCAGTGATATAGACCAGGATCCCAAGAAACAACTTGTTTATTGATGTCAAACCAGTTACAGTACTCAGGTCCAATGTTTCAGTTCAGCAATCATCTTCACTATTCATCCTATCTAATCTATCACAAGCAGAGCTCCAAGGGCTAGTGAACACTATTTACAATCAAAAGTTTTTTGCTCAAATATATTTCCAAGTTCTGCAACCAACCCCTCACTCATCTTCTAAGTATATATAGAAGGATGAGGAGGTGAGATTTGATGAAAGATCTCAATTTAAAATTAATACAGACTTAATGACTTCTTGGCCTTTGAGTGGCTCAATGAAGAAACATACATACATATTCTCTGTATTAAATGATTTTACATAAAGATTTAAGCTCTGTGGGAGCTTTTGTTGACTTTTGAGGCTCTGTGTGGTGTCGAAGTAACTCTGCAGATGTTCTTTGCATTAAGTTTCCTTGCAGAAGTAACTTTTTGGCTGGGCTGAGACAAATATATGATCCTGATCAATAAATTCGGCCTCTGATTGAATACTTTGAGGCACAGGAGGCGTGGTGGTAGCCAGAGGGATCAATTTGCCTGAATTTGTGGCGGTGGAGGGTTTCTTGTCGATAAAACACTTTAGGTTTTCTTTAAACTGTGTTTTAATTGGGGATTAGGCTTTTGATAAACATTCTTAGCTGTGATCCCCACTAAATATGTCTTTAATCTTCTGTTCTGGCATATTTCTGGTTTTCTGCACTGATACTCTTTCACTGTGCTTGATTCATGTTTTTCTGCTGGTGTGCAGGGCTGCGCAGAGGCGATAGGGCATCAATGCCTGAAGAAACACTGATGAAACGTGTTTTTAACACCCTGTGATGATTTTCTTTGATGACTCGAAGGCAGGAAGATCGTCATCCTCCGCCTTCGAATTTTTCTTCAAAAATGGCGAAAAAACCATTTAAAACCCTACAAAATACAAAAAACTATAATAAAATCCTGCATATATAGTTTTACTGCTTCAGAAGGCACGTGGAGGAAGCATGGCCATTGGATGGCATCATCCAACAGTCGAGATTGATCAGAGGAATCAAAGGGAAGGCGGAAGAAACGTTTAAACCAGAGCCGTCGATCGCGCAGAGATCGACGGTCGGGAGCGGAGGCGAAAAGTCAAAATGGGGAAACGTTGACCAGGCGATGAATCAGGGCGATGGAATATGGGTCGTCGATCTGCAGATCAGATCGACAGCGGAGATCGATTGAATGACGCGCCGTAGCCTGGTTAACTGTTGGGCATCTTCGGTGAGCGATAGCCGTTGGATGGCCTGCCCCAGATCGGACTGTGGATGACAATATCGTGCGGCGTCCACGTCCGAACGTTAACGTGTGATGGACGGTGGTTTTATGAACAGTGCCCAGGACATGTGTCAAACGATGAGTGGAATCGCTGGCGATCGGGAAAAAACCGTCGTCGCCCAAAGGTGGTGCGATGAATACCGCACAGTTTTTTGGAAAGGTGAGTGGGATGTGGGGACCACCGGGAGATGGACTCCGCACCGTCCGATCTTCAGATCAGATCGACGGTGTGGAATGATTTAAAATTTGTACCGACAGATATTTAATAATATAATAAAAACCAATGATTTTTAATATATAACCAAGGTTTTAACTTTGGCCGAGAATTATTTTATTTGAAGCGGATAGGCACCCGATTGCGGGGCCGTGGGCGCATGGGAAATGATGTGACCGAGGGTCAATGGGAAAAAGGGATAGGACCCATATATGCCAAAAATGTGGGTTTTAATAGTTTTTCAATGATTTTCAAAAGGTTAGAGGGGTTCCGATAAGGAGAAAAAGGAGTTTTCAACCTTGTCAAGGGGTTTTGATGAAGGGGAAAGGGAAAAATTATGAAAATGAGGGATTTTTCATGGGAGATGAAAGGGTTAAAATGAGGTTAGTTTTGGAAGAAGGGAAGGGGGAAAAAGGTGCTTGCAGCAATATTTTGGCTTGGAAATCAGCAGGATTTCTGAGTTTTGAAGGGAAACAGTAGTGAAGTTTGGACAGAGGATAGGCATGAGGCCTTCAAGAGTCTTCAAGAACCAACAATTTTTAGCAATGAAATTTGTTCCTTGAAGGCTCAAAAAGTCTTAGCCACCTTTTGATATAACAAAGTTTATAGGTGGCTAATATATCCTACATATGACAAAGAGTTGTATGCATTGGTACAAGGCGTCAAGAAGTGGAAACACTACTTGATGGGTAAAGAGACGATTATACATACCGATCATCAACCATTACAGTACTTGCAGTCGCAAACAAAATTGCAGCAATCACCACATTTTAGGTGGATGGGATTTCTTCAACAATTTCACTTGGTTATAAGGTACAAGAAACGTATTTTCAATAAAGTTGCTGATATGCTTTCAAGGCGAGTCAACATTGGAGGACTTTTTCACTCATCTTATCCTCACACATCATCTCCTCCTTTGATTTAGTACGAGCTCCTTGGAGGCAGTTTCAGTTCACACGTGGGAAAGAAGGACGAAGCCATTGTTGCTGCCGTTACTGTCGTTGCTGTTGCCGTTGTTGCTGCCGTTGCTGTTGTCGTTGCTGCCGTTGTTGCTGGTGTTGTTGCCGTCGCTGCTGTTGGGGCAGCATTTACTTTTCTGGGGTTGACTTTGAGTTGACCGTGTGGCTGTTTTGAGGGCTGTTGTGACACATGCTGGGTTGGCTGACCAAGGAGACTTTGCTGGTTGAAGCATCTTGTTGACCGCCGTAACGCACCACCACATTTTTCTATTTCTGGTTTGTCTTCTATAGATCCATTGGTATGTTCTATCAGCATTTTACTTGATTGTTTATGTGATTGCTATTGTGAAAAGTAAAGTTGCATCAAGCATAGAACATCTACATAAATTTACATGGTATCAGAGCTAAGGTGAAGACAAACCCTATTTGTTGCAATCACCGAAGAGGAAAATGGGTTCCACAAACTATGGCTTCAAGGAGGATGACAAATTGACTGGGAAGGATGACTTCCATGCTTCGAAGATGATATTGGATCTCAAATTGGAAGACCAAGATGTCATGGACTATGTGCAAGGTAAAATCCAAGACCTCCATCCACTGCTACTGCTGCTGCCAAAACAAAGTACAAGAAGGGGGAGATCAAAGCAAAGCTGATGATCAGGGAATCCATTAATAAAAGTCTGGTGACCTACATCTCTGAGTTGGGCAAATCCAAAGAGATGTATGATAAGTTGGTCCTCATATTCAAGGCCAACAATGCAAATCAAGTACTATTCTTGAAGAATCAATTGAAGAATCTGAAGAAGGACAGGGACGAGTCTGTGCAATCATACTTTCTGAAGTTGATCGAGATCAGGAACAATCTGCTGGCTATTGGGGAGACAATAGCTGATCGAGAAATGGTACTCACCGCACTTGGAGGGCTCTCATCTGAATGGCATGTGTTCAACACTACCATTCTAAATAATAATGTGATACCTGACTTTGACGAACTACTGTCAAGATGCGTTCAAGAAGAATCAAGAATGAAGGAGTATGGAAATGAAGGAAATGCTGCATACACTGCTCATTCTAGAAAGAACTCTGGTGGCCCAAAGAACAAAGGAAAAGCAGGGGCTAAAGGAAAGAAAAGCAAGCGCTTCACTTGTCATAGGCCTGGTCACTATGCTAGAGAATGTCCTTTCAAGAAGGATTCTCCCGATGGTGATGACGAAAACAACAACCGGAGGGATGGCAATCAAAGGAACAACAGGTTCCAAGGAGAGGGGAAGGTTCCTTCCGGTGGAAATGATCAACCTTTCAAAAGGTCAAGAAATTCCAGGTATGAGGAATGAAATGTTGTTGATAAAAGAAATGAATTCATTCTTGTATCTGCCCTCTCTGCTGCATCTCCACCCGACACTATGGATGTCTGGTTGATAGATAGTGGTGCTTCAAGGCACATCACTGGGTACAAAGAAGCACTTTCTGATATGGTTGAGAAGGATACTAATCTGGAAATTATCCTTGGAGATAATGCCACATATCTCTTGAAAGGGACAAGGACTGTGACCCTCCACTTGTCTCAAGGTCAAGTCCTCCACTTACAGGATGTACTCCATGTACCTAATTTGAAGAAGAACCCTGTGTCTATATCAGCCATGGAAGACAAAGGTTTCAATGTGGCATTCACTAATGGAAAGGTGTGCATGTGGAAGAAGAGCTTCAAGGAAGCTATCACGTTTGGGTTTAGAATTGATACACTCTACCAGGTTGGAGGAAGTCCACTGGGAGAAATGACATGAGATGCTATCCGACAGACCGATAATGGCACTGAATATGAGACGAACGAGTTCAAGAACTTTTGCAGAGGAGCTAGCATCAAGAGGGAGACCGCAATGTTTGTGGGCTACAACGAAACTTCAAAGGCCTATAGATTCTATGTGCCTGGTCAAAGGGAAGTGGAGATATGCCACGATGTGACCTTTGATGAAGATACTTCCCTGAGGAAAGTAGTCAATCTTCCGAGATCTGAGGAAGGTCATGAAGCAAGACCTAGAAATCAAGAGGAACCGAAGGATGAGACAATGCTTGATGTTGAAGGACCAATGGACCCGATTGATCCACCTCCTTCACTGAGAAAGAGACCATCATGGCTCAGGGACAGTCTCGAGGATGCTAAGGGACATATGGCCCCAAGGGGGACATTTCGTGAAAGCAAGAAGCCGAGTAGATACCAAGGGTATCTAACAACCATGAGTACTATTGTACAATCCGAGCCTAGATCTTTTTGAGGAAGCCGTAAAGCATCAAGTCTGGAAGGATGCTATGCACGAAGAGTATGAGTCCATAATGAAGAATAATGTCTGGGATGTGGTTCCTAAACCAGGTCAAAGCAGTTGTCACCTCAAAATGGCTCTACAAGATCAAGCATGGATCTGATGAAAGTGCTGAAAAGTTCAAGGCAAGACTCGTTGCCCGTGGCTCCTCCCAAAAAGAAGGCATAGACTATGATGACATATTTGCACCTGTGACCACCATCCGATCTATCAGAGCCCTTGCTGCTACGCAAGGATGGAGTCTTCATCAGATGGGTGTGAAGACCGGACTTCTGCATGGTGCGATAAAGGAAGAGGTGTATGTGGAGCAACCTCTTGAGTTCGAAGTCCAGGATCAGGACACCCATGTCTGCAGGTTGAAGAAAGCCCTCTATGGGTTGAAGGAAGCACCCAAAGCTTGGTACGAGAGGATAGATAGCTACTTGATGAAGCTGGGCCTCACTTGTAGTAATGTTGATCCGAACCTTTACTTCAAGGTTCATAGAGAGAAGCCTCTCATTCTGGTGCTGTATGTGGATGACCTCTTTCTGACGGGTGCTGACCCTCTCATTCATTAGTGCAAGAGGGAGCTCGCTGCTAAGTTTGAGATGAAAGACCTAGGACTGATGCACTACTTCCTAGGCCTGGAGGTCTGGCAGAGACCTAGCGAGATTTTCCTTTCTCAAGGAAAACACATTGTGAAGCTTCTGGAAAGATTTAGTATGGTCGACTGCAAGTCTGTGTTGACACCGGTGGAGCTCAACTTCAAGAAGTTGAGTGGCAGCACTGCTAGGCCCGTATTGGCAAATCCTACTGAGTATCGTCAACTCGTAGGGGCCCTGATGTTCTTAGTGAACACCCGTCTGGATGTATGTTTTGCAGTGAACACTTTGAGTCAACACATGGTTGATCATAACATTCACTGGGTTGGTGCCAAGAAACTCTTGAGATATCTCTGGTGCACGATAGACCTTGGGCTGAGATACACTGCCAGGAGCATGACACTCCTTGGTTATACTAATGCCGATTCGGCTGGCAGTGTGGTGGATCGCAAGAGCACATCTAGATGCTACTTCACACGTAGATCTGCTTCGGGTAGGAAACTGAAGTTGGTAAGCCTTGAGCACCGCTGAGGCCGAATACATTGTAACATGTATGGCCTGTTGTGAAGTCACTTGGTTGCGAAAGCTCTTCAGTGAGTTGTTCGAGCATGTGGTAAATGCCACCGTTATCCTTTGTGATAACTAGAAGGGGATTCGTTTGTCATAGAATCCCGTGTTCCACGATCGATCCAAGCATGTTGATGGCTGGTACCACTTTATCCGGGATATGGTACAGTTAGGCGCCATAAGGCTCGATCATAGGAACTGATGAGCAGGTCGCGGATATTCTCACTATTCCCTTGGGGAAGGTCATGTTCCTAACCTTCCGTGAGAATCTTGGAATCGTGGAATGACCCTATTTTGAGGGTCCTATTGGACGATGAGCTCTGGGAGCTCTAGGAGGCTTCGGGGATAGCTTCTCGGAGCTATAAGCAACCACAGGGCTAGGCTTGCCGAACCTTGTTGGTGTGCTTGGGCCCCACCGTGATGATTGAGTTGGTTCGCCTCTCATGATTTGTGCCCCGTATGCATCCTACCCATTTGAGTTCCAGACTCATGGGAAGTACCTCTCATTTGGCCAATGAGGTGGGAAAAGTTAGAGACTAGTAGCAATGACTGATGGACGCATCAGAGATTGCTGTACTCTCTATCTAGGATGACACGTGTCCAACCACTTGATTTGGGATCAAGTCTAGTGAGGTTTTGGACCTCCTACTGACTTCGGGTAAGATAAACCAACTTCGGGTTGGTATGTGACTCTTTGAGTCCATATGAGGTTTCAGACCTCCAACTGAATTTAGGTCAGTGAGACTAGCTTTGGGTTAGTATATATGTCTCTCTTGAGTCCAAGCGAGGTTTTGGACCTCCTACTGATTTTGGGTCGGGTAAAACCAACTTTGGGTTGGTATGAGACACTTTGTGAGTCCGTTAGAGGTTTCGGACCTCTGGGCTGAATCTGTCAGTCGGGGAATGATGTCTTTGTGATTGACCCACTTCTGTTCTGAAATAAAGAGGCCAGCAAAACAAGTTACGACGGGATGACGCACGATGTTTGATTGCACAAGTGGATGGAGTTCTCCCTAGTTGAGAGGGAGTGTTAAAATTGGACAACTAGGTCCAAACTCCATGTTGTGATGCTTAGATGAAGATACCAATATTTGTATTGGGTTCCTCTTTCGGAGAGGTGTAAGATTGATCTAAAATTGATCTTAATCTGATGAGCAGAACATTTATTTTGAATTTATTTTTAATAATTTCAAATATGTGCAGGTCGGCCTTAAGGTTTTACACCCCCAGCAGATGTGTCACACACCTCAGTGATTGATATAAATAGAGTCAATATTGGAGGACTTTTTCACTCATCTCATCCTCACACATCATCTCCTCCTTTGATTTAGTACGAGCTCCTTGGAGGCGGTTCAGTTCACACATGGGAAAGAAGGACGAAGCTATTGTTGCTGCCGTTGCTGCCATTGTTGTTGCCATTGAACCAATGGCCATGATCTAATCTTGAATCAATGGCTAAGATTAAAGGAAAGTTTAATCCGTGTGACTTGAGTCATTTCCATCACATGTTTTAATTAATTACCTTTAATATTTTAATTTTCCTAATTTAGACTTAGGGTCCTTAAATTAAAAATATTAATTAATTAATTATCTCCCAAATTCGATTGAATTTCCGAAATCCCTTTCTAGGTCTTGGAGATGTCATGTACTTTAGTCCCTCCACAAATTTTGGGAGCTAGAGCACATCCGATGCTACCCCAACACTCAAGAAAAATCTACATCTTGTAGTAGTAGTTGCTGGTTGAGAAAGCGTCAGAAGAGAGTAGCAGAAGACATTTGGGGGAATTATGACCTCAGAGAGTTTCTTTCCCAAGAAATTCTAATTTCCTGTGCAAAAGTAGCGAGTTCGTGACTTGTTTGGCTTACTCGAGCAGGGAGTGCATAGAACCAACTGTGCAGAGGGTTAGAGGCAGCAGTTCGACAATGATTGGGTGATATGTCAGCCAGTAGGTTACGTGATCAGGATTGGTTGGAGGGTGCCTCGAACAACGTAATATGGAAGGCAAGGATCTCCTTCCTTCTGGATGAGCATGAGCTCAAGACCTTCTTCGACAGTACATTGGCTGAACCTGTAGATGCCATACCATTAATAGCCTTCAAGAAGAACATGGCAAAATCCAAATGGTTGATCCTCAACAGGGTGAAGGATCATATTGTCTCTCATGTTTCCACCAAAGGGACTGCAAAGGAAATGTGGGATGCATTGGCCACGCTATATCATGGGTCTTCCGAGCAGAGGAAGATGCTTTTGGAGGAAAATATGTGGACTACCAGGATGTAGTAGGGAGAACACATTGATCCATTCCTTGCAAAACTTCAGGTGGTCCGAGATCAGCTGGCAGTTGTAGGAGCAACTCCTCAGGCCACAAAAATGGTCAGATTGGCCTTAAATTCTGTGTTCGAAGAATATCAAGTCTTTGTCCAGAGTATCCTGGGTAGAGAGAAGTTGCCGGAGTGGGAAGGAATGTGGGCAACTCTTCAGCAGGAAGAGATGAGGAGAGACTTGCTCAAGTGCAAACTTGATGGCAACAATCACAGTGGGACGAAGCCCAAGGAGGAGGAGGAGAATGCAACCCGTCCATCAAAGGGGCTTTAGGAGCAACGAAGACGAAAGAAGGACGTCTCAAAGATTAAAGGATTTCAGTGTGGTGAGATGGGACATTATGCTACACAGTGTCATCTGAAGAAAAGGACAAAGATGAGAAGCATGATCCGCAGGCTGTAGTTGTGAATATCGAGAAAGAGGAATTCATGATGATTTCCCACATATCTCCAGGGGAGAATTGGGGTGATCTAGAGCTGTAGTTCAGCGGAACTACAGTTGGGCAAGACCCTTGCGGAGTCCACCTCTCGGATCATCAACTTGCTACGGGAGCGCAAATCAGAAATAGCAGGATGGACAAGTTTCAGATGGTGCAGAGGAGTGCAGAAGTGACAACGCAGTGGCTAGAGAGCGCCAGAGTCTGAGCAGCGCAACAGCTTCATAGGGACAGCACAGAGACTAGCAACAGTCAGATCTTTAGTATGAGATGCATTCTAATGAACACTTAGTTCATATTTTGGATGTTTTTCTGTCGCAGTGAGCAACAAAGTTGCAATTGACAGCAGTACGTAGGGTCAACGACAACACGGATGCAACAATGCAGTGTTGGTGGGCAGCGGTGTCAGACATCAACAACACAGAGGGAGATGTTGCAGAATCAGAGCAGTACTTCAGCTGGATGTATTGCTAGAGCACATTCCTTGCTAAGAGAGAGTGTTGATTTCTAGTAGCGTCGGATGTGCTCTAAGTCTCAAATTCTGTGGGGAGGCTTAGGCACATGTATTCCAAAGAACCCAAAAAGCGTTTTGGGAAATTCCACCCGGATTGTGTTTTATGAAAATAATTAATTATTTTTAATGGGACCCTAAGTCTAAATTGTTAATCAAAGTTGTCATTGATGTCAATATGGGATTGGTCAAGATGGAAAATATTCTCGAGATGCCCTAGAATTTGATGATAAGGTTGAAGACAATAGATGCCTGGTTACAGATGATGATGTCATAACTCTTGTTTGATAAAAATGCCATCAATTAACATGTCAAACCACTAATGAAGAAGTCCTACGAAGTCCTTGAACTAATTATATTGTTGCATGTGCCTTGATGATCTAGACCTGATAACCCTTGATGACATATGGAGTCATACACTAAATGAATGATCACAATTGATGATGGCACTTTGAAAGACTAGAAGATGACGTGGAAGATATCATTTGATGGTTGGAAGGTTATTTTGAAGTTCTCCTAATGATGCTGCACTATGACATATTATTGCACCCTTATTGAATACATGATGTTATACCTTCATGGATGCTACACTATAATGATGACATGGATAACATTGATGACTCACATAATGACACCATGACCTCTTGCTGTCCCAATCACCTTTTGCATTAAAAATTCCTATAACAGTCACGAATAAAAATAAATTTTGATACCTTGGAGGCATCTTTCCACAATAAGACCTTCACCATCTTGAAGATGACCCTTTCCTCTTTCTAATGAGCTATTATACGCCTCCTCACTCCAAATACTCTAAGAGAAATTCAATTTTGAAGATTATATATCCTATTTTTTAAGCTAGCTGACCTACACACACATTTATGTTGGCCTACCTCCAGAAAGACGCGTCCCTTCATCTTGACGTCAAACTCATATAAAAAGGAGGTTCAGACTGTTGATTTGGCCAAGAAATTTCAGTGATTCCTCAGAGATATATTTAAGACACTGAAGAGAGAAGCTTAACGAGAAAAGGAGCTGTTCTGAAATTTGTTTAGACTTAAAGATCACTAAACCGCAGAAAAATAATTGGAGGCCGAGGAGGACTTGAAAACCTTTTGTTTGGGTTAATTACAGTGGTGGACTGTCATTGTCAGAAATCGGATTGCAGAGGCAAATATTCAGACAACTTGAGAGGATCTGTGGAAGAAGAGAACAGAGATATCACTGGTTGGGAAATTTTTTATGGTATACCATCTCTTCCAACTCAGACTTGTTGATCTGTAGGTGAGTTGCACTCTTCTCGGAACCACAATGAACTAGTGAACATAACTCGGACCTAACCACAGTTTTAAGATTTCAGATCCATTGTAACAACCAACACTTTGGATCTTTGGTTGGTGGAGCTCAGATCACCTAAAACTGTGACACCTCTTCTCGAACCTGCACTTTTGAACTAAGCTCGGATTAGAACCTAAACTCGAGAAGGCAACATACCTTGATACATTAATACTTTGAATCTGCAATAACCAACTGGAGCTCGGATTTGTGGCAAGTTGCAGTGGAAGTCAAACACAAGCTTGAATTTGTTGAGGAACAGACTTGAGGCTAGGACCTGAGCACACCTGTGATAGTCATAGCCTCGGTACTCAGCATCAAAGGTATAACCTCATACCTGGCCTTATTTACAAGCTCGGTGTGTGGACAGTCAACTCAGATTGTGAGGCTCAGATATGAACTTGGTACAATTATCTCAGATTAGTCTCTTGTGAAGACCAATAAACATGTTACACCTTGAAACAGTGGCAAACCTATCTGAGTGACAGTTTCAAGACTCAGACAGTTTCTATAGAGTACAATTATTTATACAAGTGACTCAGACTTGTGTGAAGGAATATTGAAGCTTGGGTTTGAAGTTTATTGACCTGTGAAAAGATTAGTCACTTGGAACCTGTGATGTGTGGATGAATAAGACTTGAAGAAGTCTTGTGAAGACATCTTGGAGCACCTATTGAAGAGCTTGTGAAGAAATACCTTGTTGGGCAAGCAGTGTGAAGACTCCTTTGAGAAGTCCCTTGAAGAGGCTTAGAGCAGGTGTAGAGCTAGGGCTGCTCATTGAAGACACATTGATGATTTGTGGAGATCATTGAAGACCATGATGCATCAATGATGACATCATGAGCTGACTTGGAGAGTTTGTTTGGGTACAATGAAGAGCAATGGGGACACCTTCTAAGAGATCAAGGTTGTCATTGATGATGTGATGTGGAGACTAAGTGAGGGGATAGTTGAAGATTGACAGGGCTCGTTTGTGCCAAGTCTTGATGGCTTGAGTTTTGATTTGTCTGCAAAGTATACTGCTCCATCAACCTTGTTGGTAAATTCTTCAAAAAAATCTTTTCTAAAAGTCATGTGGCATGTTGCTCCCGAATCAAGCAACCAATCATTTTCCCAAGAAGCAAGTGAAGCATTAAACAAGTCTTAAGTTACTCCAATATTACAATGTGCCACAACATAATGAGCAAATTTAGGTGCTTTACTTTTCTCTTTGTCATGAGTTTTACCTTTGGCTTCATTTCTTTCTTGTTCAATTCTTTCGCAAGGCAGCTTACGTGTGGATGCATCATGTCCATCTCTATGGCACCGTGTGCAATGAGGATCAAACTTTTCTCCTTGAAATTGTCTGCCCCCCTGCATCTGAAATTTCTTCTTCCTCTTCCTCTTTGGCCACCTCTTCCTCAAGAAGAATCTTGAGCATGATTCTTCTCTCCATGTCCAAGACACACAACTTTTTTCAGAAAACTAAGGAGCTGTCTTCTTCCCAAAAGCATTTTCTTTCTCTACAAACTTCTGCTCAAGGGAGTCAAAGGTAATCTTCTTGAGGTTTCCACTTGCTTGCAATGACTCAAGGTAATGTGAGTAAGTGGGATATAATGCCTTGACATAAGCTATGAGAGGTATGTCCATTTCAACACTAGTGTTTTTAATGTCATGCATGATAGATCTTACTTCTGATGCTAAAGCAAGAGGGTCATTTCAATTCAAGACTGAATAGTTTAATCATCAATTGAAAAATTTCAAGTTCTGAGTGTGAGTCATACAGTTCTTTCAACTTCTTCAAGACTTCATAAGCATTTGAGAATGGTGTAATATAGCAACTCACCTCTTCATTTATAGATGTTGCAATCAAGGCATAGACCTTGCTGTTCTTGTTGTCCCAAATGGCGATCTCCTTGTCTGAAGTAGGCTTTGCAGGTAAATATTCTCCGTCTCTTTCACAAATTTATTTCCACAACTCATTAAAAATGAGAGTGTGCTTGATTTTCTAAGACCACTTAGGATAGTTCTCCTTGCCAGTGAGAACCACTCCCACAATAGATATGAGTGAATGCATTCATTCGCTGCCACTATGCCAATACTTGAAAAAAATGAATTCTGTTACTAATTTTAAAAAAAAATTCAATGTTTTATACAACTGAGGTATATTTGGGGGAGGGCTTATGAGGGGAAGGTATGTATTTGGGGGAGGTATTATATCGGGAGGGTATGTATGGGGGAGGTTTTATTTGGGTAAGTTAGCGCATGAATCGAGAGCGTATGACTATGCTATATGAGTCAAGACTGCGTATAGGAGCAACGTTTGGAGGCTGCGAGTGAGCGTGGAAACTACGTGCGTATGGAGGCCGACTGCAAGAGCCGAGAGGTGGAGGCCGACTGTAGGTGGAGGCTGTGTAAGGAGAGGATTGAGGAGTCGACTGTGTAAGGAGCCACGAGAGCCGAGACTGTCGAGCAGGCCAAGCCACAGGAGTCACGAGAGTCGTGGGATGAGTGTGTATTGCTGAGGCCACTGCGTATATGTGTGGAGCCCAAGCGGGATTGTGCCGAGGAGAGGCAACGAACTGGAGTGCGAAGTGGGCAGCAATGTGGAGCACTGAGGATGTTTGGGAGAGCGCAACCTTGACTGTATGAGGAGTGTGGAGTAGTCGAGACTGTCGTTGTCTATAGTGTCGAGAGACTGGATTGTGCAATATGCCAATTTGGTGCTTGGTGTAAGGCAAGGAGCGATGTGCAGGAGTATGGAAGGCCACAAGGCAAGGAGCGTGGTGTTGTTTTGACTGTGCAGTGGGTATGGAGCAGTTGAGAGAGCATGGAGAGAGCGTTATGGTGCAATGAGGGAATCGACTAAGTGAGGGAGAGGGAATTGACTGAGTGAGGGAGAGGGAATTTTGGTTGCAAAAATGCAAAGGATTTTGCAATATGATAGAGGTGATAGACTACAAAAAAAACAGAGAGCTTTTGCAGAGTGGAGGAGGGAGTTACAAGGACAGGGAAACCAAAAATGGAGCTGGCTCTGATGCCATGTCAGGCCAGGTGGTAACTCCAACAAAGCTGAAGTGATTTGCATTAAAAGATGCTCACAAATATATACATGGAGGGTGAGACTCTTGGGATTCATCTCCCAATGTCTCTTCATCGTCTGCCTCTCCTTATTTTCTATTTACACTAATTACAATTTCACCCAATCCTTAGGATTAGGTGTCAACAAGGAGAATAATTTCCAGTTGCTGCAATAAGATTCTGATTTTCAGAATTTTCATATCAATAACCATCAATACATAAGATGAACATGAAACATATGAAAAACTAGTGCCTTTAAACTATTGCTCTTAAAATGAAATTGTATTTGCTTAAGTGAAATGAAATGTTTTCAAAATAGAAAGCAAAAGTAACCTTGAAAAATGAAACAAGAAATTGTTAGCACAAGATATAATCAATACAAGATACAAGGATGCCACAATTTATAAACCAAAGCATGCAAAAATATTTTTCCCAAATGAAAACATTAGAGGAAATTTCAGCCTAAATGTGGCCTCTTAAGGAAAAATAATAAAATAAAAGTAAAAATAATAAAATAAGAGTTATAAATTTTTGGGGGAAAAGAAAAAAAATACTTTTTTTAAATTGTATTTTCGACTTATCTCCTTATAGGTTTACTCAAATTTCACGTTTAGGCACTCATTAGATGTGGAATTAAATTCAACATCCAACGAGTACCCACTAGGCATACTTTTGAAGACACACATTGATAAAGTTTGCAGATACATTAAAAAAGTGTTGAAACACACAATTTTAATGTATCTGCAAATTTTATCAATGTGGGTCTTCTCAAAAGTATGCCTAATGGGTACTTGTTGGATGTGGAATTTAATTTTGCATCCAATGAGTGTCTACACCTGAAATTTGAGGAGACCTATAAGGAGTAAGTCAAAAATACAATTAAAAAAAGTAGTTTTTCTTCATTTCCCTCCAAAATATTTACATGTACCTCTATTTAAATTTAAATCATTTTGATTGGTTTACATATTATGACATGGAAACTAGATGAAAATTTCATGGGCACTTTTAGGCTGAAATTTCCTCTAATGCAATTAGTGATCTACTTGTTGAATTCCCACAATCTTGGGTCTAGGTTAGAGTCTTAAAATCACTGAAACTACCAAACCAAGAATCTCAACCATAACTACTTTGCACAACGAAAAATATAAAGCCGTTTATCACACATGCACAAATATACACAATTTTTAACAAAATTGTACAATAATGTACAACCCCAATCTTCGTTATATTAAACCAAATCTGAATAATACAATAGTCTTTGGCATACAAGATACAATGACAAACTCCGCTGCAATTTCTCGATGTTGTATCTTGTCCTGTCGGTCCTTCGCTTTAGTACTGCTCACTAGTCGCCCCTTAGTCCTTTAAAGGACAACACATCGAGACTCCAGGAGGGCTGCCACCTAACACTGCTGCAAGTCACTTCTATAGCATGTACATGGGCTATCCAATATGCCCTTTGGGTTGGCCTAATCTCGAGCTCTAACCTGCCAAGCTAGCAGTCACCTTTGTCCATCAAGGTGTTGAACTTCGACACCATTCTTCACCAACCTTCAGCTCCTCTTCATCACTTCAAGATAGCTTGTCTAGGGCTACTTTGAGCTATCAACACGCTGCCCTCCACCAGACCAATGATGCCCAATACTATACTACAAGATTTGCACCGATGAAGGCTTTCGATCACCCAATCAAGCCTCCAAATTGGCTCCCACAGGATGCCCAACAATCTGATCCAATACTGGTCAATATCCTTGACTCAACACAAGGTGAACACGTCTCTATGTCTGTTGTTCCACCGCTGCCCTGGACTGTTCTTGGTTAGGGCACTAGCACTCTGCACCAACCCTTTATTTGACACCCAAATAGTCCTTAATTTTCTGTGGTCTTACCATGGAAGATGGGCCTCCTTTGTAATGATGTTCTGGGCTCATTCCAACCCCATAACAACCTTGCGTTAGCACTGTTCAGAGGTGGTATGGCTTGCGGCCTTTTACAATCATCTTCCTATGCTCACGGGCCACCCAAACAGAGGTCCCTTACCTTAGATCCTTCCCAACAAGCCTCCGGCTCACCCTTATCACACTCGACCCAGCTGTAGTAGCCTGGTCCTCCACGCACTCACAAAAACATGCTCCAAGCTCCTCGTTGGTCTGCCCTTGTTCTTGTGGCTAAAACAAAACCCTTCTTGCGCTTCTACGCTGCCCTTTCTTGTGTGAGTGTTACAAAAAATTGGATGCCTTTTAACACCCTCTTCCACATTGTATATATACCATACACAAGGGCTCCAAAACGTCACATTTTAGGGGTTGCCAATTGTCACATGCCTAAAAGCACCTTAGGCCAATCTTGACATTGTGGTGTCAACCCCAAAAATACCTTCAAAAATTCATATCTCCACTTCTACAACTCGGAATCAAACAGTTCTTATTGCGTTAGATTCGTTTCGCCGAGAGCTATCATCCTCATCCATCACATGTAGAAATGTGCTCATGGAAATGCCCAAAACACTTTTTGGTGCAAAATCCCATACTTGGGTTCCAAGCCCACAAGTGACCCTTGTGGCGCTTTGCCCTCCAATCCCTGAACCGTAGGGCTTGGAGTACCTCCCAAGCTACTCAAAAATCAACACTCCCTCTTAGTGAGGGTGGTACTTCCAAGACTAGGAAGTAACTCTTCATCATCATCACTACTCGCAACACTCACTCAAATCTTGGCGCTCACAATCGCAACAATCCCTGTGTGAACTACGCCTATCTCGAAAGTGTCACTATCATTGCTGGAAGCATCCTGCTTCTTCTTGTCCTGTATCACTTTCCAATCTGTCCATGATTCCTTCTTGGTAGATGTGGAAGCATCCTTGCTCCTCACTAACCACGCGCTCTTCTTGTTTTGTAATGTCTCCCTCTGAATTTGCAAGCTCCCGCTAGAACTCGACTCCCTCAGAGCCTCTATAACTTGGACCTTTTTCGCTGGAACCTGTACCTGCCCCTTTGAAGCCTGCACCTGCACCTGCTCCACCTGGTTCTCATGATCCATAGGCTTTCTCGTCAGCCTATATAGACCATGCTCTCTAACTCCAAGCACAATACCAGCAGAGCTCGAGCCTCTAGGCTTGAGTCTTGCCTTCCCATCCTGGAACAAGACCTCAAACCCCTTATTCTCAATCATTGAAACAAAAATCACGCTATATCTGAGTCCTTGTACAAACAATACATCTTGGACTTGCATCACTCGTCCTGTCTCCATCCTGAATGGCACAACACCTGATCCTCAGATCTCCAACTGACTCTTGTCACCCAACACCATATGAAATTTCGAGTCCCATTCAGCTAGAGTCTAAAAAACCTCATGTGACCTTGTCATATGCTCTGTCGTGCCACTGTCCACGTACCATCCATCCTCCTTGATACTACCCTGCGAGAAATGAGAGATCATATCAAAGTCCTCCTCCAATCTCTTGGTGAGATCATCTATCTCAGCTGAAGTGGCAACACTGGCGACCTGCTTTCCTTTCCTCTTCTCATCATCTCCCTTCTTCTTCATCAAAGATCTTGACGAAAAATGACCCATCTAGCCACAATTGGAACACTTGACTTTACTCAAGTCCTTCTTTGGCTTACCCTTCATTTGCGCTGCAAGCGCCACGTCCCCATCTTCCCTCTTCGATGGATGAAGATCCTCGTCTTGCAGCTCTTCTTGATAGAAGCGTCCCAGAGTCTATTCCAGTCTGGCAATTTTTCTCAGGCAACGATCCCTTTGATGAAGGGCTTCCATTCCTCGGTGAACCCTTCCATGGAAATCCTCACCATATCTCCATCTAAAATTTTCAAACCAACGACAACAAGCTCATCTCTGACCTGAGACAACCTCGTCAGATACGAAGTCATTCCTTCACCCTTTATCATCTTAGTTGACTTCAACTTATCCTCCAACACTAGTACCTGGTTCTCGTTCTTGTTCTGGAACAAATTTTGAAGATCCATCCAAATCTCGTGTGTAGTGTTATTCCTAGACAAAGGAGGTATTAGGGCATCCTCCACACCCTCTAGGATGATCAATCTCGCCTTCATATCCAAGTCTTCCCATATTCCCAGCTCCTTAGGGTCGGTTGGCTTCTTAATTGCTTTCTCGGAAAAATCCGAGATCCTGTTGACCCGCAAGGCCAACTTGATACTTTCCTTCTATGGACTATAGTTGGACAACCCCTCCAACCTGTCCTCATACTCGAGACTTTCCTGCAACTTCGACATTGTCACCTACAATGTGACCAACTCCCTCTCACGTTGTACTTCGCTGCGCACAACTCTGATTCATTGACTTCCAAGGTAGCTTAGACACACTCTGATACCATGTTGAAATTCCATGATCTTAGGTCTAGGTTAGAGTCTTAAAATTACTGATGCTACCAAACCAAGAATCTCAACCAGAACTACTTTGCACAGTGGAAAATATAAAGTAGTATATCAAACATGCACAAATATACACAGTTTTTAACCAAATTGTACATAATATACGTTCCCAACCTTTTATATTAAACTAAATCTGAATAGTACAACAGTCTATGGTATACAATATACAATGAAAAAACTTCGCTGCATCTTCTCGATGTCATATCTTGTCCTGTCGGTCCTTCGCTTCTGTACTGCGCACTAGTCGCCCCTTAGTCCTTCGAAGGATGACACATCAAGACTCCAGGAGGGTTGCCACATAGAACTGCTGCAAGTCACTTCTGTAGCATGTACATGCGCTGATCCAATCTGCTCTCTGGGTAGGCCTAATCCCAAGCTCCAATCTGCCAGGCTAGCAGTCACCTTTGTCCATCAAGGTGCTGCACTTCAGCACCAATCTTCACCCAACCTTCAACTCCTCTTTGTCACTTCAATATAGCTTGTCTAGGGCTACTTTGGGCTATCAATGTTGGAAATACTGAGAGGGGGGTGAATCAATATTTCTTTTCAATTGTTATTTTTACCAGTGAGATCAGTTATATTTAGAATACAAAACGAACAATAAGAATAAATGCTTTCATTAATTTCTTCTTTTCAATAAATCAAATACAATATATGTAGGGCTCCAACCCTAAATGAAAACACCGATCTTCAATCTCCTAGGCTCCAACCTGTATTTGCCAAGCACCAACTTGGACTTCCAAGGCTCCAACTTTGTCAATTCTGAGGCAACAACCTCAAGGGCTCCAACCCTATATCTGGTACGGGCTCCAACCTTGTCTCTTGAGGACTCCTATCCTCTAGGGCTCCAACCCTATCTTCCAAGGCACCAACCTTGTCTCTATGAGGCTCCAACCTCCTGCTTCAATTCGTCAAGATATATTTGGTTATACTTCACAGCTCCCAATAACTTCTTCAACGAGCCCTGGCAATCTTCAACAATACCTGCTCCAAATCACTTCATCAATGACAACCTTGTCTTCTTAGAAGGTGTCTCCAAGCTCTTCATCTCACCCAATCTATTTTCAAGGTCACATCATAAGGGCCTTCAACAATGCATCTTGATTTCCAAGGGTGCCTTCAAGATTAGTTTAAGTCTTCAATAATGCTTTCCCAAGATGTCTTTATAATATCGTTACATTATCTTCAACAAGCTTCTTGATGCTAGTTTCAAAGGATGTTTCCTTATACTCTCTTTCAGAGGTCTTACATCAACAAGGCTGCTGCTTCAATAATCTCCCTTGACATCAAAACACTGTCTTCTATAAGCTACTCTTCAGGACCTATTTCAGGAAGTCTTCAAAAGAATGCTCCAAAGGATTAGATCTGCACACTTCAAAAACAATGTTTCAACACCAAATCTGTTTTGAGGTGGTTTTAAGGTTGCTCAACCGGACTGTTTAAAAATATAATTCCAAGATCTGCTTTAGCAGTTCTCCATAATGTTCCAGGGGCTAGTCCATCAAGGTCATCCTCAATATGGCTAGTAAGAGTCTCCAATGCTCTTCATTGCTGTACAAATGTCAAACAATGTTCTTCAAAGAATACTTCATATGGGCTTCAATGCTATTTCAAATAGGTCATAAAATTCCAAACAGTCATAAATAAAATTAGTTTTCGACATCTTGGAGACATCATATTGCAATAATTCCTTCACTAGCTTATAGAGGACTCTTTCCCCTTTCTAATGAGTCCTCACTTCCTCTCAAACTCCCTGTAGTTTAGGAGAAAATGAATTTTTAAGATAGCATGTTAAATTATTTCTCCTGAGCCGACCTATACTCAGCTACACTAAGTCAGCCTTACTGCAAAAGGACATGTCTATTTGTCATAAATCAAATCCTATATAAATATGACGTTCAACACCTCATTTCAAACCAAAAATTTCGGTGAAAAAAAAATAGAGAACATTTCCGGTCTGAAGAAGAGGATACACACAATTTGAAGAGTGTTTTATTTCTGTTATGGATCAAGAAAAGAAGGAAAAACTCACATATCTGTGGAAGCAATCGAACTAGGGTACAGAAAGCAGTCATCTCATCTCATACCTGTGGTTTAGACCTGTACCTAAAATTTCGGATCTGCACCTAAATTTTCGGACCTGTGCCATCTGTAGTGCTTGGACCTGTGGCAGAGGATCTGTGACATATAAACCTTGAACAATGACAAATCTAGACTTGTGTGAAGTGAGAAATCAGCTTGTGCTTGTGAGAAGACTTCTTGAGCAACTCTTGAAGTGATTCTGAAGCAATTCTTGGAGACAGCTATTAGCAGACTTTTGGAACAGTCTTTGATGAATTATTAAAGGTGTTTTGGATCAGACTAAAAGTCAGAGCAGTTTTGAGTACAACATTGGAGCAGAAATTTTAGTAAAGACGAACAAATCTAGAGGAGCTGCTTATTATTTTGCTGGCCTGTTAAATAAGACATTTGGAGCAGCCCTGTGACATATTTTGAAGCAGTCCTGTAATCATATTTTAGAGCATTCTAATGACATTTTTTGGAGCAGCCCACTGACATCTTTAGGGCAGACTTTGTAGCATTTGTTGAAGTAGATCTTGGAGCAATGTGTGAACATTTTGAAGCAACATACTAGACTTGAAGTGGACAGATTTGTGTATTGAAGAAAATCTTAAAGGACGATTTTGAAGCCTTGAAGAACGTGGAGATCCTTTAAGCAGTTTGTGGAGCAGGCTTGGTGCAGTTTATTGAAGAGACTTTGAAGAAGTCTTGGGCGCCTTATTGAAAACCTTGAAGTATCCTTGAAGGAATTTTGGAAGAGAATTTGAAACAGTTAAAGCTTTGTGAAGACATACCTTGGAGCTGACATTTTGAAGGCACCCTTGGAGACATGATGATGTGCTGAAGCCCTCATGGAGTGACCTTAGAGATCTGGCTTGGGTAATATGAAGAGCAGTGGTGACACCTTTTGAAGCGATCAAGGTTGTCATTGATGAAGTGATGTGGAGACTAAGTGGGGGGATAGATGAAGATTGTTAGAGCTCATTGAAGAAGACATTGGGAGCCGTGAAGAATAACCAAACATATTTTGATGAAGTGAAGCTGAGGGTTGGAGCCCAAGAAGTTGGAGCCTCATAGTGACAAGGTCGGTGCCTTGGAAGATAGGGTTGGAGCCTTAGAGGATTGGAGTCCTCAAGAAACTAGGTTGGAGCCTGTACCAGAGATAGGGTTGGAGCCCTAGAGGTTGGTGCCTCAAATTGACAAGGTTGGAGCCTTGGAAAGACCAAGTCGGTGCTTGGCACAATACAGGTTGGAGCCTGGAAGATTGGAGTCTTCATCTAGGGTTGGAGCCCTATATCATTATTGTACTTTACTTGTGTTAAACAAGAAATTAATAGAAGTATCTATTCCATCATTGTTCATTTTGTGTTCTAAATATAAGTGATCTAACTGGTAAAATTAACAATTGAAAAGAAATACTGATTCACCCCCTTCTCAGTATTTCCAACAATTGGTTTTAGAGCCAGTACCTTCACTCAAAGCCTAGCAGCTTGAAGGTTGATCATTAGAACACAAATGGAAAAGCCAAGGAAGAAAGTCTCCAATCCTCCTAAAGATGTGTCTTCCTCAACCATCGAAATTGAAGTCAATCAATTTGCGAAGGCTCCATTGTTCAATGAAAATTTTGATATATGGGAGGCAAGAATGAGGAATTTCTTGAAGACTCAAGGAATTGAAGTTTGGAAATCAGTTATTACTAATGACACGATGGACGAAGAATCCAAGGAGTATAATACAAGAGCAATGAAGGCAATTTTGAATGGGTTACCAAATTCTATGAAGGCCAATTTTGGAAAATGTTCCTCAACAAAAGTCATATGGGACAAACTTCATGATCTTAATTCTAAAGGAGCGTTGACAATGATCTCTAGTCAAGAAGATGATGAAAAACAAGAAAGAAGTCTAGAATCCATCAAGGAAGCTGAAGATAAGAGAGACGACAACAAGGCTAAACTAGAATATGAAGAGGACAGAGAAGATCTTCTGAATAAACTTATGGCTTCCTTGGAAGAGATTAACAGATTGAAAATGGAAAATGAGGAACTTAAGAAGAAAGCGCAAGATGGTAACCAAGACAAGACAAGGAAGGAAGTTGACTTTGTCAAGCTTCAAGTACAAGAAAGAGATGAGGAGCTCGCCAAACTTAAAGAGGAATTTCATCAAAACAAAAGAAAGCATCATGAAGAAGTCATATCTATGACAAATCAATTGGATAAGGCAAAGAAAAGGGAAGAAACTTTGTCAAGCCACCTTGAACAAAGACTTAAGAGCTTGAACAATCTTGAAGAATAGATTGGTCAATACAAGGAAGAGGTTTCCTCTCTTAAATATCAACTAGAAGAAAAGGTTGAAGAAATCTTCAAACTAAAATCAAACATCAATCTTCTCAAGGTCGAAAGATGTGAGGCAACAAGGACGATGGAAGAAATGAAGAAGCAACTAGTCATGAAAGATGAAGATTGTGAAAAATTGAAAGGAGAAATTGACACTCTTAAAAAGGAAGTTGTCTCGCTGAATAAGAACTTGAAAAGCTCTCAATCCCTAGATGACATCCTAAGTCATCAAAGGTCTCCCCTTGATAAATCAGGTCTTGGTTATGCAGGTGAACCCTCAAGCAAGAATGATAATGCTTCAAATAATAAGGACGTGAGGAAGCTAGAAAGAGATGTTGATGATCCTGACGCCAACAAAGGCAAGAGTCAAGATGACATTAGAAGAAACTCTACTCCAAGAAGATATGAAAATGGTGTCAAGAATGCAAGAGACAATAAATTTGATCAAAGGATCCTAAGACAAAATGATTTTGGAAGTACATCGAAGCAATCTCCATCCTCCAGGTACCAAAGTATATTTTTTGGTTATTGTTATTCTTGTACAAACTTTGGGCACATGGCAAAAGATTGTAGGGTATATCACAAAGACAATTATAATGGTCCTCGTCAATCTCCTAGAAGCAATTTTGCAAGAAGTCATGATTTCTTATTCATGAACAAGATAGAGTGCTTCAATTGCCATAACATTGGACATATGGCACGTGATTGTAACTTGACTTGGGCCTCTACACAAGCTAGAACCATGCCAAAGAAAAATGTTACACAAGTATGGAGAAGGAAGCAAGTTGAATCCGAAAGTCTCTTGAACACTCCAGCGAACAACACGTGTTGTTGATTTGAGACATCCTTGGCAGATGTGATATTCCAATTGTTTGATGATAAGACTCCGCCAAAAAGGAGACCATGCATACAGTTAGGGGGAGCTTGTGATCATTCTTGCAGAAGCTATCCGTAAAAGGGCCCTATGAAATTCTTGATGAGCCACACATGGACAATCATCTTTTGACAAATCATCTCTTAGGAGCAACACCATTGAAGAAAATATTCCCTTACTCATCTGATGGACCATTATTGAAGATGTCTTCCACTTGATCAAAAAGCAAGCAATCTTTCTTGAGCTAGAGGAATTTATGCCGGCAGGGGGAGTTGACTTATCAAATGAAGAAATGAAAACACATCTATGATGGATTACATTGCCAGAAGGAAGAGCACCATGACAGGGGGAGCAACATACCTACGAAGAACTATTATTGATGAAGAAAATATCATGAAGAGAAGAAACTTGATAGGGGGAGTACTTGGGCACCCTGTTTGCCATTGATGTCAAAGGGGGAGAAAATGTTGGAAGGGCAAGAATATTGCCATCAATGACAAAGGGGGAGACTGTTAGTCAAGTTTGTCATTGATGTCAATATGAGATTGTTTGTGATGGCAAATTCTTGTTATGTGTAATGTTGCCCTAGATGCTCATAACACCCTAGTGATGAAAGTCCTTGAACTAACCTTGTTGTTGGAATATGAAGATGCCATAACCTCATATTATGATATCCTTACTCTTGATAAAGAAGCCTTAAAACTCTGTCCTAAACATTTAATAAGACGATGACATGAATAATGACACACTTGATGATGGATGGACTTGATGATATGAATGATGGTTGGAGACCATTTTTGAAGTTCTAATTAAATTTCCCTAACCCTCATTCTGTCCCAATATCCTTATACACGAGGAATACTAAAATTCCTAAGGGCTGTCATAAAATTCTGAACAGTCATAAAGAAAATTAGTTTTCGACATCTTTGAGACATCATATTGCAATAATTCCTGCACTAGCTTATAGAGGACTTTTTCCCCTTTCTAATGAGTCCTCACTTGCCCTCAAACTCCCCGTAGTTTAGGATAAAATGAATTTTTAAGATAGCATATTAAATTATTTCTCCTGAGCCGACCTATACTCAGCTACACTAAGTCGGCCTCACTGCAAAAGGACATGTCTATTTGTCATAAATCAAATCCTATATAAATATGATGTCCAACACCTCATTTCAAACCAAAAATTTCGGTGAAAAAAAAACACAGAACATTTCCAGTCTGAAGAAGAGGATACACACAATTTGAAGAGTGTTTTATTTCTGTTATGGATCCAGAAAAGAAGGAAAAACTCGCATATCTGTGGAAGCAATCAAACTAGGGTACATAAAGCAGTCATCTCATCTCATACCTGTGGTTTAGACCTGCACCTAAAATTTCGGACCTGCACCTAAATTTTCGGACCTGTGCCATCTGTAGTGCTTGGACCTGTGGCAGAGGATCTGTGACATGTAAACCTTGAACAGTGACAAATCTAGACTTGTGTGAAGTGAGAAATCAGCTTGTGCTTGTGAGAAGACTTCTTGAGCTACTCTTGAAGTGATTTTGAAGCAATTCTTGGGGACAGCTATTAGCAGACTTTTGGAACAGTTTTTGATGAATTATTAAAGGTGTTTTGGATCAGACTAAAAGTCAGAGCAGTTTTGAGTACAACATTGGAGCAGAAATTTTAGTAAAGATGAACAAATCTAGAGGAGCAGCTTATTATTTTACAGGCCTGTTAAATAAGACATTTTGGAGCAGCCCTGTGACATATTTTGAAGCAGTCCTGTAATCATATTTTAGAGCATTCTAATGAAATTTTTTGGAGCAGCCCACTGACATCTTTAGAGCAGACTTTGTAGCATTTGCTGAAGTAGATCTTGGAGCAATGTGTGAACATTTTGAAGCAACATACTAGACTTGAAGTGGACAGATTTGTGTATTGAAGAAAAATCTTAAAGGACGATTTTGAAGCCTTGAAGATTGTGGAGATCCTTTAAGCAGTTTGTGGAGCAGGCTTGGTGTAGTTTATTGAAGAGACTTTGAAGAAGTCTTGGGGCGCCTTATGGAAAACCTTGAAGTATCCTTGAAGGAATTTTGGAAGATCATCTGAAATAGTTAAAGCTTTGTGAACACATACCTTGGAGCTGACATTTTGAAGGCACCCTTGGAGACATGATGATGTGCTGAAGCCCTGATGGAGTGACCTTAGATATCTAGCTTGGGTAATATGAAGAGCAGTGGTGACACCTTTTGAAGTGATCAAGGTTGTCATTGATGAAGTGACGTGGAGACTAAGTGAGGGAATAGATGAAGATTGTCAGAGCTCATTGAAGAAGACATTGGGAGCCGTGAAGAATAACCAAACATATTTTGACGAAGTGAAGCTGAGGGTTGGAGCCCAAGCGGTTGGAGCCTCATAGTGACAAGGTCGGTGCCTTGGAAGATAGGGTTGGAGCCCTAGAGGATTGGAGTCCTCAAGAAACTAGGTCGGAGCCTGTACCAGAGATAGGGTTGGAGCCCTAGAGGTTGGTGCCTCAAATTGACAAGGTTGGAGCCTTGGAAAGACCAAGTCGGTGCTTGGCACAATACAAGTTGGAGCCTAGAATATTGGAGTCTTCATCTAGGGTTGGAGCCCTATATCATTATTGTACTTTACTTATTGTAAAGAAGAAATTAATAAAAGTATCTATTCCATCATTTTTCATTTTGTGTTCTAAATATAAATGATCTAACTGGTAAAATTAACAATTGAAAATAAATATTGATTCACCTCCCTCTCAGTATTTGCAACAATTCGTATCAAAGCTAGTACCTTCACTCAAAGCCTAACAGCTTGAAGGTTGATCACTAGAACACAAATGGCAAAGCCAAGGAAGAAAGTCTCCAATCCTCTTAAATATGTGTCTTTCTCAACCATCAAAATTGAAGTAAATCAATTTGTGAAGGCTCCATTGTTCAATGGAAATTTTGATATATGGGAGGCAAGAATGAGAAATTTCTTGAAGACTCAAGGAATTGAATTTTGGAAATTAGTGATTACTAATGAAACGATGGACGAAGAATCCAAGGAGTACAATACAAGAGCAATGAAGGAAATTTTGAATGGGTTACCAAATTCTGTGAAGGCCAATTTTGAAAAATGTTCGTCAGCAAAAGTCATATGGGACAAACTTCATGATCTTCACTCAAAAGGAGCATTGACAATGATCTCTAGTCAAGAAGATGATGGAAAACAAGAAAGAAGTCCAGAATCCGTCAAGGAAGTTGAAGATAAGAGAGATGACAACAAGGCTAAAGAAGACCTAGAAGATGAAGAGAACAAAGAAGACTTTGAAGAAGATCTCCTGAATAAACTTATGGCTTCCATGGAAGAGATTAATGGTTTGAAAAAGGAAAATGAGGAACTTAAGAAGAAAGCGCAAGATGGTAACCAAGACAAGACAAGGAAGGAAGTTGACTTTGTCAAGCTTCAAGTACAAGAAAGAGATGAGGAGCTCGCCAAAATTAAAGAGGAATTTCATCAAAATAAAAGAAAGCATCATGAAGAAGTCATATCTATGACAAATCAATTGGATAAGGCAAAGAAAAGGGAAGAAACTTTGTCAAGCCACCTTGAACAAAGACTTAAGAGCTTGATCAATCTTGAAGAAGATATTGGTCAATACAAGGAAGAGGTTTCCTCTCTTAAATATCGACTAGAAGAAAAGGGTGAAGAAATCTTCAAACTAAAATCAAACATCAATCTTCTCAAGGTCGAAACATGTGAGGCAACAAGGACGATGGAAGAAATGAAGAAGCAACTAGTCATGAAAGATGAAGATTGTGAAAAATTGAAAGGAGAAATTGTCACTCTTAAAAAGGAAGTTGTCTCGTTGAATAAGAACTTGAAAAGCTCTCAAACCCTAGATGACATCCTAAGTCATCAAAGGTCTCCCCTTGATAAATCAGGTCTTGGTTATGCAGGTGAACCCTCAAGCAAGAATGATAATGCTTCAAATAATAAGGACGCGAGGAAGCTAGAAAGAGATGTTGATGATCCCGACGCCAACAAAGGCAAGAGTCAAGATGACATTAGAAGAGATCTTCCTTGGGCAAGGAAGATATGATACAAATATTCTGAAGAGAATTCAAAATGCAAGATTGTAGACCCATGTCTACACCCATGTTCACCAACTGGAAGAAGATAGATGCATCAGATGACAAGGATGTTGACCCCACCTTTTATAGAAAACTCATCGGTTGTCTCATGTATCTGCTCAACACTGGGCCAGATATCTGCCTTGCCTGCCTTGCAGTCAATACCCTCAATTAGTTTATGGTGGTATCGAAGAGGGTACATTGGACAATATCGAGACATATTTTGAGGTATGTGCGTAGCACAATCGGGTA
Organism: Pinus albicaulis; assembly: GCA_034641835.2. Classification (NCBI taxonomy): domain Eukaryota; kingdom Viridiplantae; phylum Streptophyta; class Pinopsida; order Pinales; family Pinaceae; genus Pinus; species Pinus albicaulis. The sequence goes on from CM076579.1 coordinate 1,608,739,607, forward strand.
TGGGTTGAGATATACCTGAGGGGATGACGTCTGACGATGTGGGTTCACAGATGCAGATTGGGTAGACAGTTCAGTGGACCGGAAAGTACCTCTGGTTATTGCTTCAATGTTGGATCAGGGATGGTTTCTTGGTGTAGCAGGAAGTAGAAGTCGGTAGCACTGACCTCTGCAGAAGCACACTACATGGTAGTGAGCTCAACTATGTGCGAAGCTATATGGCTTCGAAAGCTGTTAGTAAGCTTGTTCAGGCAGAGGTTGGAGGCGATCAATATCTACTGTGGTAATTAGAGTTGCATCAACCTCTCTTAAAATCCAATGTTTCATGACAGGTCGAAATAGATAGATAATTAGTGTCATTTCATCAAATATTGTGTGCAACATGGAGCGGTCTAGCTACATTATGCTCCCACAGATGAGCAGGTTGCAGATATACTCACAAAAGCTCTAGGGAGAGCTAAGTTCGTCTATTTCAGAGTACAAATAGGTATGGTGGAGAACTCGTTTCAGTAGCAGGGACAAAATATGTAGGATACTTCTCAGTTGCAGTAGGTAGGCTCAAATCGGGGGCTATCACCCTGATCCCCAATATCTCTATTTAAGTTGTCTCCTTGCAGACTAAGGGAGGTAGAGCCTAATGAAAATGAAGAAGGAGAACTGGTTGAAAACGAACCAATTTAGGAGACACAGTTAAATGACCAAGTACTTGTTAAGATTAACGAGATTTTATAGGTTCAATTGTATTTGGAGTTTAAAACCAGTGCCTTGTGGAGTCAAAATATCCCGTTATGAAAAATCAAGTAATTGATAGGTAACTGTTGCTACAAAAGAAATTAATCCACCACGACAATATTTAATTTCTCGATGAAGTGCTCAATTGACCAAAATGGAAGATAAGCTCTTTTCAATAATACGATTCAATATTCGATAAAACACCTTCGTAATCATGGATCAACAATGTTTGATAAAGACATGCAATTTATCATCATTTGAAATATTCCCAAAGTTGACTAAATCAATTAATCACCAATTCAAAGCAATTTAAAACCACACTTATAGAAAGTTTAACGATCATCAGCCACAGTGAAGCATGAAAACACTTCGAACCAACCATTTAAAATTCGAAACAAAAAATATTATCATGAGAAAACCATCGAATTTAAATGCTAGACATTTCGAATAATTCCGAATTTAAAATGATATTCTAAATAATTCCAATTCAGAAATATATAGTCAAACCTTAGATAGAAATTTAAAGCTCACCCTTGACTATGTAAAAAAAATTTAAAATGAGAATTTTCCAAAGTTAAAAATTAAAATTTTTGGTCTTTTTAAAATTTTTTATTTTCTTATCTAAAGTTAGTGAAATTAAAAAATAAAAATGAAATACATATACAACTAAAGCTAAAGTCTAAAAAAGGTTAAGGATTTTTTTTGAAATTTTTTATTTATTAAAGTTTCTAAAAAAATTAAAAAATTAAATCATAAAGTTAAATTAAAACTTTATGCTAACTAGACTAAACTCAATCAAAATCGAAAATTAAAAAAAAAACTAAAACTATGGCAAAGTAAAAAAAAAAATTGAAAAAAAAAACTAAAATCTAAAGTTAACAAAATCCATAAAATACAAAATGGAAAAAGTTTTAAAGTGTTAGTATTTTTTATTTGTATTTTTGATATTTTTCCTAAGTCTAAAGATCTAAAAAAGAAAACTAAAAAAATTCAAATCTAAAAATTTAAATTAAATGATACCTAAACTAAATAAAAAATCTAAAGCTTACGACTAAAACTAAAACAAAGTAAGAAAAATAAAAAAATCTAAAATTAAAATCTAACGTTAATGTTTAAAAATATGAATGATATTTTAATGTCCAAGAGACTAAAAATAGTCTATGGGACCACCAACTTCCTTGTTTTTTGCCTTTTGCAATTCAATCATTTTCTTACTCAAATTGATGATGAGTTGACCCAACCTTTTAACAATTCTATCACCGAAAAGACAATGCCATGGAATTGATGCTAACATACTACGGTAATTGTCCCTGATGTCTTTGAAAGCATCAAATTCCAAAATGAAATGTTTTTCTGATTCCACTGCCCCAGAAGTGCAAAAAGTGCATACCCTTTCTTCCCAAGCTTCTTTAGGTCTCTTCCACCGTCCCGTTTCACACCGAAGTTGATGTGAGTTAGTTCTTAATTGAGCTATAAGAACCTTTGCCCTCCACGGAAAAATTTAAGAGTGTAGATTTTTTTTTAATTTTAAAGCTTTAAAAGTCTAAAGTTAAAAGAAATATCTAAACTAAAATGAAAACTAAAATGAAAAGAGAAAAAGAAAAACAAATGCGTTAGTGTTATATTTAAGCAGGTCGATGAGGAGGGCTGCAAATCGAAAGGCCGACGGTAGTGTTAGCAACATAGAGAAATGCGGACGGGGATGGTAGGTAAGCAGTGAGAAGGCCAACGTGGAGAGGACGTGAATGCTAAGGACGATAGCCAGTGAAGGAGAAACTGGTAGGGAAAAGGCAGTGCGAGAAGGGAGCTGGAGATGGGATGCATGTGCAGAAAGAAGGGAATGGATGCGTACGGACAATGTGTTTTTGGTTCAGCAGTGAGGAATGGAAGCAACTGATAAGTAAACGCAGGGGGATAATGGCAGCGTGGAGAAAAGGGCTACAACGAAAAATGAGATTTAAGGGAAGGACAGAAACACCACAACAGATCATTCAGGCACAAAAAATCTTCACCCAACAATAATTGTACCAGTATAACTTAGATTTCAAAAAATATAGATTTAAATGCACCTGTGATTTACACTTTGAGGTAAGATCACCTCTAGATCTGCAGGCAGAAATGATCCTGAGGCCAGATCTTACCCTCCAGGGCCTCGATCTGGCTCAGATCCAAAAATTTTCTGAGAATCCCCCAATAGAACCTGCACAAAACCAGAAACTAGCAAACCCAGAAAACCAGAAATATGCACAAAAAACCCCTGTGAATTAAAAATAACGATATTTACAAATCTACACTGCTATTTTACAGCTCAAAGCCTTGATGGCTAGATTTAAATCATTCAACACAGTTTAAAAAAATATATATATAAATTAAGAGAGAGGCACAAGCCCTAAAAAGAACCCTGCAAAAACGGAATTTAAGATAAGTCCACGGAGTTAGATTTGGAGGGCTCTTCAGATCTTATTTCCTTGGGAGTCAGCTAGTCCAAACTAGGACTTCCTTAAACGCCCAATCTAAATCCGGAAGATTTCTGCATACTTAAAGTCAAACTGTTAAATTAATAGAGAAATAGTGATAAAACATAAAATTTTCAAAAGCTAGAGATAACTGCTAACTCAATCCAATTAATATTCTTACCTTAAATCCAGTAACCTAAGCAAGATACCTATGAAATAGATTACTTTACAAGAGGCATTAATCAACAATCCATTAAAATAATCACCAACAGAATATTAAGAACAAGTTTACCATAAAATGTTGAAGAGGAACACCACCATCAAAATAAAACCCCAAAGTCTTCATTTGTATAATTCCATAAAATATTACAAGAGAGCTTCAAGAGAGAGTGCACCATCAAGAGATCGGATGCAAATGACATACAAAGACCTCTAATTTATAAGATAAAATCTCCAACGGTTAATTCGGTTGATCCATGTCAAAATAATCTCGACCGTCGAAAAAGATTTAATTATCTTTTAATCTGGATCGTCGAAATTATAATTTTGAGGAAATTTGAATTTATCATTTAATTCCATTTTAATTAACTCAAAAATAATATTTTTGAGTTAATTACCACAAAATAATGACTTTGACATAACCACCAAGGCGCAAGGGTCCAAAATTTCTTGAAATTCTCAATATTCCCTTGGCCTGAGACCTTTAGAAATTTATTTTTTAAGGACCCACGAATTTTGCCTATGAAGAATTTTAACTCACCTACGACTTAAAATTAATTAAATTTCTAGCTTAGGATTTTTAATTTAAATTGGCTAGAAAATTTAATTAATTGACTGAGAGGGGATTTAATTATTTTTTCCAACCCTTTTTACATAAGATAAATACATTTAGAGACGTAAAGAGGGAATACCCATTCGTATAGACCTTCAAATAGCTATCCAATTCTGCGACTCAAAACATGATCTAGTAGACCAAGTAGCTTGTAATAAAATAATCTAGCCAATTAGCTAGGATTATTCCCAAACTATTTTTACAAAGACTCGATAGAAAACACTAGGACTTAGCATCTTGATGACAAAATCCACCCTAGCTTTGGGGTGAAGCTGGAGGGTAAAACTCTGCCGATCACTTGTGTCGAGAAACACAAATGAATCAGTGAGACAAAAAACCTCCTAGGATATAAATCGTCACCAAAATACTAGGCTTACTTAGGTTGTTACATACATGATGGTCTTACTTAGATCATTTACATCATACACATGCATAATGGGTTTACATCATTTACAAAACTGTCGACTAATGATGAAATCTGAGTGGCGTGAACATGTCGAACATGATGAATCCCATTTGAAAAAATGGGGGTGTACTGCTATGGGGTCGTTGACAAAGTGTGGTAAAAAAACCCCTCAAAGTGTGTCATAGTAGAACGTTGAGGGTGAGAGGTGTAATTTAGATTACTCATATCCCATACAACTTCTCTAGGCAACACTTATTACAATTCAATCACAATTTTTATTGCAATTTTCGACTTGCGGTGAATCCAGAAAATTAAAAAATCACTACCTAGACCTAACCAAATTCCACGATTTTTTTTGTGTGATCTAGTATGGTAATATACATTGTCTCTAGACACTAGGACTCACCCAAGGCTTCATCATCAAGCCGTACTCTGTCTTTGGGGCTAAATTGGAGGAAAAACTCAATTAATTATTAACTCATGGTAGGTAGATGATAATTAACAAAGTGAAAAAAAAGCTCCCAGAGTAATACTCACATGTTAGCAAGGTCCCAGGCTACGTAGGCCTGTTACTGACTCAATGCTGACTCAAAACTCATCATTACTAGCATCACTTATTACAATTCCCCGTAGGGCGTGGAATCTAGGTACAAGAGAAAGATGATGAGAAGTAGAAGTAGAGCTTAAACAATGTTCAATTGATGATATTTGATGGTACAAGTGTGCTTTGGTTCATCCTTGGGAATGGAGTCTTCACATAATCATCAGTGGCCACTCTAGTGGTCAACAGGGAGTAAGGAGACTTCTACAACTGGTAAGAAGGAACCGTGGAATGGGTTGAAGGCCTATCACGAGAAGAAGCGAGAGGCTTCTAGTGGCAGGGATACTACCAAGGATAGTGTGGTTCATTCTACAGGGTATGCTGTAGTGGTGAATGTCAAAGATTGGGCTAGTGTCATTGACCATGACGAGTTACTTCTGAGTAGTGGAAGCACATCTCTTGCTAAGAGGAAGTGTTGAAATGTGTAACTTTGGAGGTACTCGCGCAACCCCTAGGGTATCGTGTTTGTGAGGAGTTGACCCACAAAAAATGTGTTTTATGGGCAATTTACCCAAGCAGTGGACTTTGTACCCAATGTCGTGGGTGAAAGAACAAAGAAGAAAATGATTCTTTATTCATTGGATGCATGAGGGGCACCCTTGATGGGCTAAGGGGCACCTAGGACTATAATGGAGTGGGCAGAAACAAATGAGATGAATTTATTTCTAAAGATATTGATGTTTAAGCATGTTGGCTTAGGTCGACTTGGGAAAAAGTGGTGACCCATGGTGGCTAATGGAATCCACTAAGAAATTACAAATACAGATTCATTTGGCATCATCTCAAGTGAAATCATCTCGAGAGAAGGCAAGCTAGGAAGAGCACAAACCTCAAGGAGCCGAGTTAGAGAGAAGACAGAAGGACGAGTTTCTCTTTGTTTCTTATGTTTTGGTACAGGTCAAGTAGAGGAAGGTTGGATGCGTGTTTTGGGAATGGTTCTGTGCAAATGTGTGGGGTAAATTTCTGTGAACTGGCAGAGTAAATTCTGTGCACTTTAGGAGGTCCGAGACCCTTGAGTTTGCTAAACAAAGGTTTGTTGAGAAGATGGAACAGGGCCGTGCTTCAATAAGGATATGCACAAGAGTTTAAGGGTCTAATTTGTAAGGTTTATGCAAAGTATGAAGTCTGAAGTGGCTGCAGGATTAGGACCATCTTGAGGTAGCTGTAGGGGCCCTAGAGAGGGCTGAAAATCTCATTGATTGTTATGCACAAAGCCGGGATCTTCATGGTTGAGCAGAGGCCTTGAAGAAGGTATGTGGTTGAGTTTTCAAGGTTGATGATTTTTGAGTTGATTGGAGTGAAACCTGTTCAACAGGTGGTGTTTTCACAATGTGCTAGTGTGCCCTAAGTACAATGAACTCAAGTGGTAATTCATTGTTGTGAAGGGTGTTGTAGAAGACCTTATGTGTATTGACATTTGGTTTGGAAAGTCATTGCAAGAAGGTAGTTTTATAGCCCATGAATAGTGACTGTTGGAACAACTAGAGGACTGTTGGGAGGTAGTTTGAGAAGACCTTATGTCTAGTGATCTTGGAGCAACAAGTGGATTGATAGAAGGCATATTGTTGAGTTAATCTGGTGGATTTTCCAACCCATCTCCACTGCTATCGATATAATGGAGCGGATCGAAGTATATTGAGCCACGGGAGCGAAGGTCTCCTCATAATCAACTCCCTCTACCTGGGAGAACCCTCTAGCCACAAACCTCGCTTTGAATTTCTCAATGCTGCCATCTGCAGCATGCTTTACCTTGTAAAGCCATTTGGAAGTAACCACAGATTTGCCCTCAGGCCTCAGCACCACCTCCCAAACATCATTCTTCATGATAGAAGAATACTCCTCCTGCATGGCCTCTCTCCAGACCTGCTGGCTAGCTGCCTCCTCATAGCTAGAAGGCTTGGAGTCAAGGATGCTGGTAGCCATTGCCATATAGCTACAAAACCTCTCAGGTGGTCTGCTCTCTCTGACCGGCCTCTTAGGCCCAGCAACAGATGTGGCCTCTCTCAAGGTGTTCTGAAGCCACTTGGGCTTCCTCTTCCCTGAGCATACTTCTCCCATTGGAGAATGAAATTCCTCCTCCTTACCGCAGCCTCGAACTCCCGACTCGTCTGTCCGCTATCCTCCCGCTTCGCACTGGTCCCGTAGAACAGGTACCGTGTGAACTATCTAATGAGCTCCCTAGTGAATTGCTCGTGGATTGCTCTTCATGCTGCTCCGAAGCACCACCCTCTCGATCATGAGCCATTGCTCTCTCGACGGACTTGACATCGCGTCATGGGATGTACCCCGGGATCTCCCGATCTCGCCCACCGGATCCTCGTGGATCGACTCACCGTCGTCGAGGGTCTGGCTGATCCAGATACTCTAACTCCCGTGACCTCCTAAAGGCCCTGTCCTCCTCGAACTTCACATCCCGCCTAACAACAACTTTCCTCTGCGCGGGAATGTAAATCCGAAAGGCCTTGGAGGTCTCACTGTAGCCCACAAAGATACCCTTCTCTGCGGTGGGCTCTAGTTTGGTCCTCTTCTCCTTGGGTATGTAGGAGTATGACATGCACCTAAAGATACGAAGATGACCCATATCAGGCTTCTTCCCAGAAAAAGCCTCCTCCGGAGTCATGTGCCCCAAGGCACGATGCGGACTCCTGTTCTGCAAGTAAACAGCTGTGTTGCAGGCCTCTGCCCACAAAAACAATGGCAACCCCCGATCATGTAACATGGCTTTGGCAGCCCCTCCGATGGATCTGTTCTTCCTCTCCGCAACCCCGTTCTGCTGGGGGTTGTAAGGAACAGTGAGCTCCCTCCTAATGCCCGCCTCCGCACAATAGTCAACAAACTCTCCAAGGGTGTACTCTCCTCCATTGTCCGACCTCAGGGACTTGATCTTCCGACCTGTCTGTGTCTCCACAAGAGCTCTGAACTCCTGAAACCGCTTGAAGACCTCACTCTTGGTCTTCAAGAAATAAATCCAGTTCCTCCTGGAGTGATCATCAATGAATAAAACATAGTACTCATATCCACTCAAGGAAACATGAGACATCCGACCGCTCACATCGGAATGAATCAAATCAAGTATCCCAGTCGCTCTGCTGTCACTGCTGGGAAAAGGGGATTTGGCAAACTTGCCCATCGCACATCCTCTGCAAGTATCAAAGTGATCGGTACTGAAATCTGGCACACCTGTAGTGATCTCCCGCAAAGTCCTCAAGGCTCCATGATACATGTGCCCCATCCTGCGGTGCCAAATCTCACACAACTCAGAACTGCTAGCTCTGCTGTCGGTACTACTGCTCAATGCCAAAAGGGGCTGAAATGCAAACTTGTACACCTTTGCATGGCGTACACCTATCACTCTAGCTGAATCAGCTGGAGCGCCCCTGGGATATATCAGCACCTATCCTCCCCTGAATAGTATCTCATATCCTCTATCCTCCAAAGCTGAGACGGATATGAGGTTCTTCCTCATCCCTGGCACATAAAGAACATTTGACACCTTCAAGGGAGGTTTGGGTTCCCTATGAAATGTCAGTGTTCCCACACCGACTGCTCTAACAACTCTGTCATCACCGAGTACTACCTCTATATCAGTGCCACTCTCTGAAAGCTCTGAGAAGTACTCACGGACTCCTGTCATATGACGTGAAGCTCCACTGTCCACATACCAGATACCCGAAGATGCTCTGCTAGTCGAGGGAAATGCATGCTCCCTCTGAACCTCTGTGGCAGGTGATCCTGCACTAGTGGACTCACACGCAATGAACCCAAACTCCCGGTCAAAGCGATCTGTAAAGTCCTCAACCTCTGCTGATGCTGCCATGCTTTGGTTCTTCCCCTTCTTCTTCTTCTTCTCCGGACACACAACTGCATAGTGTCCCATCTTTTGACAATTCCAACACTTCACCTTGGAATAGTCCTTCTGTGTGTTACCCTGTTTACCTTTACCTTTACCTTTGCCCCCACCATTACTTGTGGAAGCCTGTTTCTTCCCTTTGCCTTTCTTGCCTCCTGCCAACAATGCTACATCCTCATCCTGCTCAACTGGCTTGGCTGCCCCAAGCTGACCTTTCCTGATCTCTGTCTGAATGCAATCATCCCAAAACCTCTCCCATGTGGGAAGGGTCTCACGTGCACAAACCCTATCAGCAAAGTTCATCCATGAACTGGGGAGGCCATTCACTGCTATCCGCACCAACTCAGTGGGTTGAATGACCTCTCCAATTGCTGCCAACTCATCTCTCACATTAGTAATCTTTGTGAGATATCCAGCTGCACTATCAGTCTTACCCATCTTAATGGTTTTCAGATTCTCCTTCAGGACCATTTTCCGGTTCTCATTGGTACTCTGGTAGAGATTGGACAATGCTGTCCACATCTCATGAGCATTTCTCTTTCCTCTCACATGAGGAATGCAATGGTCTTTGATTTCGTCTAAAATCAGTCTCTTACCCTTGTTGTTCTTTCTATTATATGCTGCCAACTGAACAACATCAGTAGGCACATTAACAGGCTGCTGTTGGGTATGAACCATGATATCCCAGACTTCTGCCTCCTCAAAGATACTCTGCATTCTCTCCTTCCAAATGCTGTAATTGGTATGCCCATCGAACCTATCCTCCACCCTCAATCCCAATGACATCCTGCTGTCCTAAAAATGAAAAATAGCACTGCTGTAGTAAAGATAAAAATTCTGTTTGTGAAAAATTAGCTTGCTGGAATTTTCTGAGTGAAAAATCAGCAGGCTGTATTTTTCTCCTTGCTGTCCCAAACTGCACTTTTAGCACCCAAGCTCTGATACCATGTAGAAATTTCCTTTTTCCCACCCCGGTTTTCAGTTTCACCTTATTTCTCCTTTTAGTTAAATGCCCTTTCCCATATCCTTACATTCAACAATAGAAAAATAATTTTTGCTGAAACACAAATTCTGGAAAATTTACAGAATGTTGGAAAATGCAAAAATAAAAATCAGCAAGCTCAAAACAGTCATTCACACATTTTAACACAGATATTTTTGGTCAACATGACCCTGGAAAAACCCCCTACAACTCTTGGGGAAACCCAGTTTGAGAGCTCCTTCTTATTTCTGGAAAATGCTTTTACAGAGAGGTTAAATATACAGAAAAAATTCCAGCAAATTAATTACAGACTTATCTGGTTTTCCGTGCTTTCCTCTGCCTTGGAAAACGTGCCAGAACAGCAAAATACTCAAAACAGAAATTTATTACAGCAAATGACAGTTCAGAAATTCGTGCCCAAAACTTAGCTGAACAACCGTACGGACTGTATGGACTGTACAGAATTTTCCAGCAAGCTGTCTTTCTCGAAAACAGTGCTGGCTGCCTCGATAAATGTGCCTAGCCACCTAGAAAATCGAGCCCCCTTGCTGCTGTACTATTTCTCGAAAAATGTGCTGCCTTTCCCCTTGAAAACCGTGCCTCAATGTCGCTGTACGGACTGCTGTACAGATTTTTGTGCTGCTGTACGGCCAAGCTACCTCGGTATCCGTGCAATCTCTTACTGCCTCGAAAACTGTGCCCTCCTTGCTGCTGTATGGATTTGCTGAGTTTGCCTCTCCTTCACCTTCTCAAGCTCTCTTCAGAAAAAGTCTCCAGCTCTCCTTCTCTTCCTCTCTCAATCTACTCATGAAAGAATGAATGACCTTTTCCTCCTTTTCCTCCTTTAACCTAACCCTAAGTGACTTTTGGGGAATCCCTAAATCCAATGGCTGAAATAGATTGAGATCTAGGGCCGAGATTAAATGCTCATTTAAATCTCACTTTCTATTTTTTAATTCACCCCACTTTAATAAAGACCCATTTAGTCATTTATTTCCAAAGTCACTTTTCCTTTCTAATTTTACATTGACTTTATTAAAGTCACTTTAAAATTAGACTTTAGTAACTTTATCACTTAAAGTCACTTTTAAATTAGACTTTAGTAAATTTATCACTTAAAGTCACTTTTAAATTAGATTTGACTTTATAAAAATTATAAAGTCACTTTAGGAGAAAAATTAAATTCTTTTGGACACTTTTCCCTAGGCCAAAGATCAAAGCCTTAGGGAACCACCTGTCCTCCGATAACCAAATTTCAACAATGGTGAATCATCCCCCATGGTTGACATCATCATCTTGAATCCTATTGGTTCTCATAAAGTGGGTTTTTGTTGTACATTTTTCTTAGGAGGCCCATTTTAGACCTCAAAATTCCCCTAATGTCTGGGCACCTTACTGGTTAACCCGACAGAGAAAAAATAGATTTGCAGTAGTACCTGCTGTTTTGGAGACTGAAGAATGGACTGATTAACACCCTCAAACGGGATTTACATAACTCAACCCTATTCTGCCTCTAGAAACCCCAGCGCTGCCCTGAAGTTGATTGCGTCAGCCTTGCTAACCTCTGCGTGTCCCTGCGCTGCTTAGAAGGGGACTGCGTAACCCCAGATTGGGTGACACAGTCCTTACGATGCCCTGGATGGCCTATGCATAACCCTGATGGCCTCCTGAAGTCCCAGTGCTGCCCCTCCTGGGCCTGCGTAGCGGCTGAAACCCTCTGCGCTACGCAGCTGGTGCGTAGCCTCAGCTTCTTCTGCGCTGCTCCTGGTTGCTCCTCCTCTGCCCCTTGCTGACTCTTGGCTCCAAGTTTAGATCATCCCCTTAGCCAATACTACCCCTCACTGCAGTAGAAATTCGTCTGGAAATTATTAGCAAACCCGCCCTAGAATTCCATCTTAGTCTCTCAGCTCTGCCTCCGTGTGTGTGTGTCTCTAATTGACCCTCAAGCCTTTCTCTTATACTTTTTCATTAACACATCAACGACCGTGATTTAATCTCTTATCAACGGTTAAGATTAAAAGACTGCTTGATCCGTGTCACTTAGAACATTTCATCACACGTGTTTAATTAATTCACTTTCATTTTTCTAATTCCCTAAGTTAGACTTAGGGTCCTCATTAAAAAAATTAATTATTTTAATATCTCACACACTAGATGAAATTTCTCCAAACGCTTTCTGGGTTTTGAAGGTCTTGTGTGTCTTAGCCCCTCCACAAAATTTTAGGGCTAGAGCACACCGGATGCTACCTCAACACTCAAAATCTCAACACTTTCATCCAAATAAAGGTCCTATTTGTGTACTTTTTCTTTGCTCAATTTTCTTGTTTCAGAATCATACTTAATTAAGTGTAGGCTGCTTCAGTATTTTACTTCAATATTTCCAGAAGTAATCTGAAAATAACCGTGTAATGTAATTTACAAGTAGATGAAGTAGATTCAGCTAGTTGCAATAGGATTCTTGAGATTGTTAGATTTAGGAATTTTCACATGACCTTGGATGAGTCTTGTAGTAGAACCTTTAGGGGGTATTTTTCCTAAAATCATTTGGGTTACGTAATCCCTAAGATCTATAGGGGAATCCTCCCTTGTGGGGATTGTATCTGTTACCTACCAAAAGAGGATGACTCAAAAGAGAAAATTATTCTCCTCATTTGATATCCAGCTAGCCAAAAACCCTATGATTGTCTGCAGATAAATTGATGTCAGAGCTCTCTACCTATTTCTCTAGTCAGTTCTCTCTCCCATCTAGCATTCTTCTTGAAGGAAGGTGGGTCATCTATGAACATGTACTCCAACCCTCTTAGTAGTCTTGGGCTTGTTTTTAATGTTAAGCGCATGTTAAAATGAATCATGAGGCAAATTGGATGATTGACCACTCTTGATTGTATCCTTGTTCCCACACTTCACCTTGGAGGTTAGCCTTTGACCCTATTCTTGTGGCTTGTGGACGTCCTCTAAAGGCCTTATGGTTTAGGAGGGGCACTGATTGATATAACACGTCCATGCTAATACATACTTGCCACTTTCAATCATTCCCTATTATTCATCTCCATTCTTTGGGTTGATTATCATTAGTTATTGGGATTGACGTCATATATCCACATCCTTGATTTAGGGCTTGGAAACTTGGCCCCATAGGTTGATGTAGCTGAGAGAATGAAAAAAACATACAAAGCCACAATAGAAAGCAATTGTGAAATGCAAAAGATGGCTTGGACTTATTTAGCATGTGGGAAAAATCATAACATGAGCTCTACCCTCCTCATTAGCCATATTAGGTTCCTTAGCATTTAATGCTTCATCTAAGATAAAGGAAGTCTTGAATGACCCAATGCCGATGAGCGAGAAAATGCTACATCTTTAAGGGGTTTTGGAAAAGCACAAAGCAAGCTTGGTCTCCTAAGCTATGCACGAGTGAAAGATAAATCTTTAAATTAAAAGGCGCACTTGAGGGGTGTAAAAAGCAGGGTCAGGAAAGGGGTGACTAATGGCTCCACAATTGTTCCCTCTATAGATCATTAGACTCAGGATATTGGACCTTCATCATCTAGTCTAATGGTTGTGGCATCTTCTTTGAAGTCTTTACCACTCCATGACTGTATTATCACACACACGTATGGATTGATGGGTCTACCTAGGACATGTCACTCCCCTTGGGGGTTGGAAAAACCTGTATGGTTTTTTGACCTAATCATCCCTAACATAAGTGAGGTAATTTGTTTACAAATCCTAATCTATTAAGACATTTGAAGGTGGGTCTTGTGTGAAGTATTATTGTGCCCTTGGCATTATATATGGTTTAATATGATGCTTTAATGGTTTTTGTCTGTAATGATGTTAATTTGATGTGATTTTGAGACATTTGTTCAGGTGGTATCACACATGCATCAAGGATCCTGAGGGATGGCTTGAATCCTTTCCATCACACCTCTGAGGACGTTTTGCCCCGTTTTGAGAGCAGATGTGACCCTAATGTTGCCCCTCTAGAGATGAGCATTGGGCCTTGAGCAACTTCTAGATGGTTTCATGCCTCTTGTTGTACATCTAGATGATGAAACACTGGGCTAGAGAGCCAAGGCATTGGCTTATTTGATGATGTGCCTAGATGGACGTAGGACTCCCCCCAGGTTGGCCTTGACCTTGTTTGATGGACATTGATTTGTTGCACAACCCCATTGAGGATGAAGATCATTTAAATGGTTTGGGAGGGCTAGCACAAAATGCCTTAGTGCCAACGCTTCATCTAGATGATGCGATGCCGTCCCCACATGCCTTGAAGGGTGATGTAGGCCCTTTTGAGGATGCCATCATGGGTAGGTGCCATTTGGGGATATAGTGATGGAATTTGATGATTTCTTGGCTAGAGGAGCACTCATGGACTATTTTATCACTTGCTTGATTGAGAGTGCCCATTCTTAGAGAATGATCCCATAGTGGAGAGCTTTTATTGGCAAATGTGCGGGAGATTATGTCTTAGAGCTATCTCAATGTTGACTTGTGGCCTTTGACCTAGTTGAATGCTTTGAGAAAACTTTTTTGGAATTTTATTTTAAAATTATGAAAAAGTGAATTGGTTACCCTCATATAAATAAAGGGGTGTCACTCTTTGTTCTTTGTCATCATCATTCACTCACTTCTTCTCTAAAGGAGTGTGTAGTAGCTCTTATCTTTCTTCTTGGACACAATGCCTTCATTTGTGGGGCGAATTGTCCTCGGAGGGAGATTTTTGCATGGAGAGAATTTTGGGATTGATTGAAGCGATTCTTGTTGGAATTGTGTAAGTTTATTGCCATTTTCTTCCATTTTGCATGTTATATTTATGAAATTAGAGTTTCTTTGTATGTCATATTAAAAAGTGCAATGTCTTTTCTTGAAATCTTGATTCTTTGTGGTATGTAAAATTTGTCTTGCAAGAATTTGTGAAAAGAATTTTGCTCATGCATCCTTTGACTTTAAAATTGTTGAAATTTGGTTACCGGAGGACAAATGGTTCCCTAAGGCTTTGATCTTTGGCCTAGGGAAAAGTGTCCAAAAGAATTTAATTTTTCTCCTAAAGTGACTTTATAAAGTTATAAAGTCAAATCTAATTTAAAAGTGACTTTAAGTGATAAAGTTACTAATGTCTAATTTTAAAGTGACTTTAATAAAGTCGATGTAAAATTAGAAAGGAAAAGTGACTTTGGAAATAAATGACTAAGTGGGTCTTTATTAAAGTGGGGTGAATTAAAAAATAGAAAGTGAGATTTAAATGAGCATTTAATCTCAGCCCTAGATCTAAATCTATTTCAGCCATTGGATTTAGGGATTCCCCAAAAGTCACTTAGGGTTAGGTTAAAGGAGGAAAATGAGGGAAAAGGTCATTCATTCTTTCATGAGCAGATTGAGAGAGGAAGAGAAGGAGAGCAAGGGAGATTTTTGAGCAGAGAAGAGAAAGAGGGCAGCTGATAGAGACTTCAGCAAAATCCGTACAGCAACAAAGAGGCACAGTTTCCAAGGCAAAAATCCGTACAACAAGTGTTGGGCACATTTTTCGAGGGAGAGAGGCACAGTAAACGAGGAAGACCGTACAACAAGTTCAACATTTAATTCTGGGCAGATTCTGGGCACGAATATCGAGGAGAGAGACTGCTGCTTGGTGGTACGGATTTCTAGAAATCCGTACAACAGCCGTACAGTCAGTTTCGGCATAGATTTCGAGGCAAAGGAGCACATATTTCGAGGAAAAGAAGTTGTTGGGTTTTCCGTACAGTCCGTACAGCAGTACGGCCGTACAGCTGTGCACAAAAATCGAGAAGCTTATTTCAGCATTTAACGTTGTCATAAATGCTGTAAAATTTCTGTTTTGGGTTTTTACTGTTTTGCACGTTTTCCAAGGCGGAGTGAATGCACAGAAATCGAGATAAGTACAGTTGTTTAGTTGCTGAAATTTTTGCTGTAATTTCTATCTCACTGTAAAAGCATTTTTCAGAAATAAGAAGGAGCTCTCAAACTGGTTTTCCCCAAGAGTTGTAGGGGGTTTTTCCAGGGTCACCTTGACCAAAAATCTCTATGTAAAATGTGTTGAATGGCTGTTTTAAGCTTGCTGATTTTTATTTCTGCATTTTCCAGCGTTCTGTAAATTTTCCAGAATTTGTGTTTTCAGCAAAAAAATGATTTTTCTGTTGTTGAATGTAAGGATATGGGAAAGGGCATTTAACTAAAAGGAGAAATAAGGTGAAACTGAAAACCGGGGTGGGAAACAGGAAATTTCTACAAAAATCTCCCACATAAAGGAAGTTGCTAGGGTTTCTAAGTGAAGAAATTCAATCTTCCACTCTCTTCATCCAAGGACCTCTATCATTGACCTTGCCCTAATTGATTTTATTGCTCGATTGGATAAAGGCACTAGTGTAGTAGGTGTTGATCATTATAAATTTCTCTTTCTTTCTTTAATTCCTTGGTAACTAGGGTTAGCGTTAGCTTAATATTTGCATTTTATAGCAATTTTATGTTTGTATGTTATTGCCCCATTGGAAGGAATTGCATTTAATAAATAATAAAAGGAAAAATCTAGCATTAATTGAGTACCCTAACCCTAAAAATATGGCTGACATCTTGATATTTATTGTTGTCATATGCATTTTCAGCGATTTAAAACCATTGTTTACTTCACCCTAGCTTGCCTCCTTCATAGCCTGTTGGTCCTTTGTTGATCCTATCCCTTATAGGCTATTTTATGGAGCCGCTACATGCCATCGTGTTCCCTAAATATGCATATCTTACAAGCCCTAACTTATAACAGCTCTATCTAAATTTTAAAGGTCTTAAGGTAGTGTACTTAAACTTTAGGCAACTCTTAACTCAGCGTTTCAAGGCTTTACTGGTACCTTTTCTATCTATTATTAAACCTTGCATCACCATTGACCCCTCCTTAGTTGAGTGTCTTGTTGGTGATCTTTATAGAGAAGCCTCCTTTGGGGAGATAATATCCACAACTAAACAGCTGGAGAGAAGCCTTTGAGGTGACAGTGGTGGCTGATATCTTGTTGCTATAAGACCTAGGTTGGCTAGTGAGGCTTTGCACTAGACTTGCTTGGTTTTGCGGCAACAATATACAACCATAGAAACGAGGGGAGTAGTTGCTAAAGTGACAATGGTAACTATTCTCATTGTTGCTCTCAACCTAGATTGCTTTGTGAGGCTTTGCGCTAAAGTGCCTCAATTTGCAGGAACGATCTGAACATGGGATCAAAACAGGCTCAAGAATCAATCCCTATGAATCAAGATGATGATATGATACAATAAGAGTTTGAGTTGTGGATGTATACACAAAGATGATTAGGTGTCCCTTTTGGAAGGGAGACATCCCTTAAAAAAGGGTCAATGGCTGACAAATCAAGGGCACACATTCTAAGAGCGTGATGAAGTTGTTGAAGTAAATAACTGTCAAATATATAAAAAATATAGAAAAGAGAGGGCTTAGTTGTAAATTACTACGTGTGAAGATTACCATCATTTCAGTGTTTTTCAAAGTAATGATACCATGCATATATGTATTCTATCCATAAATTTCTCTGCCAAAGATTTTCTACATTCCTTTATGGTTTCATGATTATGATGGTCTCTTCAGTCGAAATCTCTTGTTTGTTACTTCCCGTCTTTTCTTGTCGTATTCAGTTCTCTGTTTCTCTGTTGAGAAATGTCACATTGGAGTAATTAATGTTTTTTTATCATATTACAAATGGTACACATACTTTATTTTTATGTTTTTTTTGAGTTGTTGGGAAACCTTCATGTTTTGTTAGGTCATATTCTCAAAGATTTGGTCACTTTTGCAGATTTCATAGTAGCTGATTTGATGCTAATTTTTTAAATGTATAAGCTTTATAGCTCAACCACCTCATACTAATG
The DNA here is from genome assembly GCA_034641835.2 of Pinus albicaulis. Taxonomy (NCBI): domain Eukaryota; kingdom Viridiplantae; phylum Streptophyta; class Pinopsida; order Pinales; family Pinaceae; genus Pinus; species Pinus albicaulis. The sequence continues at coordinate 1,608,757,353 of CM076579.1, forward strand.
TCTAATATCATTTTATAAAAGATAAAAAAAGGCATTCCTTGAGAAGGCAGATCAGTGAGAGTGAATATTTCTTGCCTTTTCCTTGAAACATGTTGGATGGTGTGAAGTCAACTAATACCTCTAAGTGAAACATTCACGAAGTCTTCAGCTGTGATTTAAACTCCTATCCTCTTTCCTTTTATACTCTGATTTATGAATACCATGTTGTTGAAGATTAAATTTACATGATTGAACTTGATATCAAGGTTATAATTTATCTTTGAGTATCGAACATTGCATAGTTTGATAAACCAATTTTTTGTAGAAATTCAAGATGCAAATTTAATGCGAAAATGGGAATATCAGTGAATGATCCAGTTGCTATATGGTGGTGTTGTGATTGGTTGTTTACTTTTTGCACATCCTTAATCGAGAGCTTGTACCATCCACAAAATTAAATTCAGTAATGAGGCATATGATACAACTGGTGGTATTTCGGTTCCACCATAGTGAATATAAACACAAGTCTATCCTATGAGATAATAGCCCTATAATTAGGATCTTGGGCTTTTGTTGATCAGAAATTCTTGTTTTTTGTTTTGAAACCCTTTAACCTTTGGTGTTGCTTTGCAGTGTCATTCTCTTGCATGGTCCTCCTGGTACAGGGAAGACCTCTTTGTGCAAAGCATTAGCACAAAAGCTTTCAATTCGACTGAATACAAGGTTTTCAATTCTCTTATCCTTGTGTTTTAGTGCTATGTTGTGTATTCTCTAATTTTGCCACAGCCTCTGTAAGAATCTGTAGATTCTTAAGTTACGACTGCTTTTTTGTGGTTGGATTCAGATATTCACAGTCACAGTTGGTTGAGATTAATGCCCATTCACTATTCAGCAAATGGTTTTCAGAGAGTGGTAAATTGGTATGTTGCTAAGTCCACTGTTTAGAAAAGGGTCTTGTTTTATTGTTCTTTTTAAATTTATATCACTCTGTGTAGTCCTGTGTGGGTAATAGCATGACAGTCTTGTTTTAGGCTTAAAGTGTAGCCTTGTGAATGTTGTCTTCATATTTTATTTCCCAATATTGTCCAATTAATGATTTGTTCCCTCCTTTTGCATGTTACTTTCTTGTCAAAGCTTTATAAAAATATATTCATATAGGAAAGTCTTTGAGGTTTTTGGGTGGAGAGACTATTAAACAAATTCACTCTCCTTATTTGAAGTAACAATTGCTGACTAAGCGCAATTTTCTCAGCTTTTCAAACCTTAAAGCAATGTTGCAAACATCGTGATCGGGATTAAATCGGCAAGGGGAAAAAATCGGAAAAAATCGTAAAAATCGGGAAAAAATCGGTAAAAATCGGGAAAAACTCGGCACATACAAAAATATTCATTTTTTTTTCAATTTTTTTAATATCAAAAGCACCCACAACATAAAATAAATGCATTGACACATAAATATGAAAAAAAAACTAATATATAAGACATGTAATATCATGTCTAGTGCTACATCACACATAATAGTGAATCATGTCTTGAATACTAAGTCTTGAGTCTCAACGCAACCTCAAAATATCAACAAAAAATATAATAATGTATCTCATATCATGAGTCATAATGTTATATACAAAGGAATGCACCAAATAACCTATACTACTGGTTTCCTTTGCCCCTCTTGCGAGAAAATGTAACAGTGTTCCCTCTAGACGAAGAAGCTGGCGGGGCTGGCAATGGACTCTGTTGTGCTTCAGATCCTGAAGCACCAGGAGCTAAAGGAGGCAGACCACGTCCTCTGGTAGCAGGGGTAGGTGGTGTCACCTCCTCCTCCTGTTGTTGCTCCTCCTCCTCCTCCTCATGAAACTCATCATTGATTCATCGCTACTAGAAATGGGATCATCAACAAGAGATACATAAACATCATCTAGCTCAAAGTCTTTAGACTTGGATTGCTCAACCTTATAACATGATAGAAATTGAAAAGTTTAACATGCCTAACCAATGATTTTGGTTTGAGTGAAGGGTTCATCTCCTCAACCTTAAAATGCGGTAGAAAAAGATTAACATGCCTAACCAGTTGTTTTCCTTCGAGTGAAGGGTACATTCTTGTTAAGGCCACGGTAGGGGAGTTCAACAATCAATACCACCAACATCAACAAAGTTCAACAATCAATGCCACCAACATCAAGGTTCTTAAAGGACTTCATACTCTTGATCAAATGCCAATCTCATACCCTTACACATAATAGAATCAAATGGAAACAATGCAAATCCCCAAACCATGAAACCCTGAAAACCATTAAGTCTGCTGAATTTTGAGTGAAATCTAAAATTCTAGTTTCTCCATATGAAATCCAATGAGGTCGAAACCACTCTTAAACATCCTGAGTCATTTCATGGTAATGTTAAAAATTTAAGTATTACTTTAAGAATTTAACATTACCATTAATTGCCAACAGGGTGTGTCAGGAAAATGAGAGGGCTGCAAAAATGACAAAAAAAAATCGATTTTTGAACTCATAGGGTTGTTGTTTGATGGGCCCACGATTTTTACCAAAACAATCGCGATTTTTTCCAAAAAAACGCGATTTTTTCAAAAAATCATGTAAAACATCACCGATTTAATTGTTTTGTTGAAAAAATTGCGATTTTTTGAAAACATCGCGATTAAATCGCGATGTTTGCAACTTTGCCTTAAAGTACTATCCAAAGGGAGTGAAAATTAACTATTTTGCACTTTGAGCTTGTTTTTCTATGGCCTTCAAGCAATGATCTTTTAAATCATATTAATCACTCCCCATACTTGGGGACTATGTGTTGAGTTTTCTTGAGTGATTGGGTAGCATCGGATGTGCTTTAGCTCCCAAAATTTGTGGAGGGACTAGAGTACATAAGATTTCCAAGACTCAGAAAGGGATTTGAGAAATTTCATCCAGTTTGGGAGAGAATTAATTAATTAATAATTTAAATTATGGAACCTAAGTCTAACTTAGGAAAATTAAATTATTAAAGGTAATTACTTAAAATATGTGATGAAATTGTCTTAAGTCACACAGATCAATCTTTATTTTAATCTTAGCCATCGATTCAAGATCTGATCATGGCTGTTGGTTTCCCAATGAGAAAAGTATAAAGGAAAGGCTTGGGGTCATTTGGAGAACTCAGAACACACACGGAGGCAGAGCACTGAGACTAAGCTGAAGTTCTAGGGCAAGGTTTGCTAAGAACTTTCAGAAGTGTTTCAGTTGTAGAGAGGGGTAGTTTAGGCAAAGGGGATGGTCCGATCTTAATGCCTAGAATCAGTAAGAGGCAGAGAGCAGCGTCCAGAGGCAACACAGAAAAGCAGAGGCAACAACAGTAGAGAGGGCAACAGCTGTGCAACGCAGGGGAAGCTTCAACTATGTAGGTGCTACGCAGTCCCTTCTGGGTCAGCACTGGTCAGCTGGGGACCCATCTGGGTTATGCAGAGACCCTCAGGGACAGTGTAGAGTCCGCGTCACCCATTTTGGGGTTACGTATCCCTCTCCAGGCCAGCGCAGAGGCACGCAAAGGCTGCAGAGGTTGACGCAGGGGCTTCAGGGGCAACGCTAGTGTTTCTAGGGCCAAGATCTGGTTGAGTCTTGTAAATCCCGTTTGAGGGTGTGGATCAGTCAACGTTTTGGCTTTAGAACAATAGGTTAGCTGCAGATCTATATTTTTCTCTATCGGGTTAACTAGTGTGGTGCCCAGATTTGATGTATTCAGGAAACTACTTAATAATAAACACCCTCCAACAGCCAAAAGATTGGTTTTCCTGCATTGGGTTTTTTCAGGGACTATTGTCCAGAAAATCTTGTGTCACTTTGTCTATGTGTGCATGTACTTTTCTGTTTTAGATCTGAATCGGTGAAAGTTTGTAATGTGTTTACTTCGATGTTAATATGAAGATTTAAGCATTAATAACTTGCTTAAGTAGGAGAAGTATAACCAGATCTAGCAGTAGATTTCTGTATAAGTAACATTCAGAAATTTTCACACTATGATTATGTATAGTAGCATTCTATGGTTTTGCTTAATTTTTCATTATGTTTTGGAGCAAATAATATATTTATGCTGATTAAATTTGTAAAGATTGTTTCAGTTTAAAATATGTTGCTGGTTGTGTTGTGTTAGTTGTTTGCTAACTTATATTTGATGCAAAAGGTACATTTGCAGCGTTGGCAAGAAAGATACATCGGAAGTTTGACTCAATAAGAGACCATTTAGCTTATTGGTTAAGGTTCAAAAATGATGGGTCTATTGGAGTGTGGACTGCCTCTGCTAATTATTCCAGCGTTCTATCTATTATATACTGGATCCATTGATAATAATCTTGCTATTGTTAATCTCCCCATCTTAGAGTTTGGATAACTTGGGCAGAAAATGAACTTGATGGATAGTGTTACTGATCAAATTACTCCTAACAACTCTGGTACAAGACTAGTGCCTCGTGTGGAGTCAAATGGGGTGGAGGTGTTCACTTTGTACTTGCTTCCTCGCTGTGAAATTGTCACTGTAGTAACAGAATTCTAAACAACAAATATCGATAGAAAAAATTCAATAAACATATTGCATGCAACCTATGGATTTTGTTCTATTCTAAAAATCCTAACTAGAAATGGTATTATCTTTCAGTTTTCTTGCCTGATTAAGGAGATATAACTCATAACGACTTGCTGTCTTATGTGACAGACTCTCAAATGTGCATAAAAAACAGGGACAACAATCTGTTCAGAATGTTGTAGCCACCCTACAAGTGTCAAAACAGTCTAGAGGATTAGTCTAGGGGGTGGAAAGGTTAGAGTGTTAATGTAAAGGCCTTTGGGGCCTCTCTTCTACCGAAAATTGATTGAAAACTCGATTTCCAACTAGTTGGAAATTAAATTTCATATTTCTGGATAAATTATTAATATGTTTAAACACCCATAAATTTCTAGATTTAAGATACCCAATTATTTATGGCTGGAAATTAAAGGAAATTACTCTAAATGGTGAAAGTAATGCTTTTTAGACATCTTACCACACAATCTAGCAGGGCTCTGTTGACCACTCTGTGTCAACGACTCCATAGCAGTACACCACTATTTTTGCAAATGGGATTTATCATGTTTGAGGTGTTCATGCCATTCAGATTTCATGATTTCATGTTTACAATGTAAATGATCTCAGTGAGACCATCATGTATGTAACAACCTAGGTAAGCCTAGTATTTTGGTGATGATTTCTATCCTAGGAGGTTTTTCGTCTCACTAATTCATTTGTGTTTCTCTGTACTATCCCGAAGGGAGATAGACAGTAATATAAAGCATGCGACAAGACATATAGTGCTAGAAACAAACCATGAAGCAGATACACATGAAATAGAGAATGCTAAGCCATTTTATTATACTGAGAAATATAAAGAAGTACAAGAGGTGATCAGAGTGATGGCACCTCGACTTGCACCAGGCAAGAGTAGGAATGCTCTTAGAATGTCAAAAGAAATGGCTGCTCTCTATTCTAACTCCAACTGCTGAAATACTGCCGTGCTGCTGCAACTGCTAGAACAAAAATGTATTTGGGGCTGCTCCCCTACTCAGAAAACGCTGATACTCTGGAATCGGCCTCTACTCACAATACCCAGAAAAGCCTAGAGAGCGTTTCTGAACTGCTCGACCTCCGAAAATGCCTCCCTTGAGGATCTACGCTATCCTCCCAAGGGCCACGCTGGTGCTGAATGACAACCTCAAAAATAGGGACTCCTTCTCTCCCAAATATCTCCAATAGGCAAGGGCTGGCCCCTTGCTCAATCATCTGGCCCGAATCCTCCAAAATGGCACCAATCCGGAACTCTCCCAAGATGAACTGCATCCTCTCTCTCAAGACTGTGCAGTTCCTAGATGCTCTGCTCCACAACGAAGACAACCACAAATCCTCCTGCAAAAATGATGGTAGAATGCCTCACCCGAGCAAGCACTTGAAGTCTCTGGGGGCTGAGGGTGGGATCTCCGCACGGAGACACCTGGTGTACTAAACAGTGCTGCAGACAAGCTAAACAGCCAGCGTGCTCCAAGTCGAAATGACAAGCTCAAGATGCATAAACACGAATGATGAAATGAAGAGGCTCTCCTCCCTTTTATCACGATGGGCCTCTCTCAACCCTAGGCCCCACCATCTCCTACGTGCCCCTTGGCCCACGCTGCCCCTCTCAACTGCGTGAAGTAGGCCCCACGCTGCCCACGTGGTCTACCTCCTCTCCCTACGTTGTCCACTTGGTCACTAGGCCCCACTTCCTCAAATACGATGTGGACTTTAGGGAAATACTTTATCTTAAGTGAGTTATTTAATATTTCACTCACTTTATTCATGCTCCATCTATAATAAGGCAAAATTGGTCAAAATTAATATTTCCAATTAGCTATCGTTAATTGGGAATATTACAGTCTCCCCCGATAAAATGTTGCATGACCTCAAGCAACTGTAGTGATGGATGCTGCAAGATCTTCTCACTCTCCCAAGTGGCATCCTCATCCAGCAAATTCTTCCACCTCACTAAGAATTCCTGGACTGTCCTGCTCCGCAACTGTCTCTCCTGGGTATCAATAATGGCCTCCGGCTGTAGCACCAAGTGCCCCTCATCATCCGTAGGCGGAAGCTCCCCTGTCACTGTCACCTGCTGTCCTAGTGCCTTCTTCAGGCATGATACATGAAAGATCTTATGAATCTTTCTGCCCTGGGGTAGCTCCAACTCATAAGCAACCTGCCCAACTTTGCGTATCACCTTGTAAGGCCCATAAAAACGGGGCTTGAGCTTCTCAGCTCCCTTCTGCTTCAGAGTAGACTGTTGGTATGGCTACAAACGTAGGTAGACCAATTCCCCTACCTCAAAATGTCTCTCCACCCGACCCCTGTCGGCATACAGCTTCTGCTGGTTCTGCGCTGTAGCCATGCTATTCTTGAGAGTTCGGAGGATTTCCTTACTCTCTTGGATCCAGTCCTTGGCTCTCGGAGCCTTGCTGGCACCAAACATCACATCAACAAAAGATAAAGCATGATAGCCATATATTGCGTAAAACAGAGACATACCGATGGTCATGTGATGTGTGTTGTTGTAGCAGTACTCTCCTAGGTGCAGCAACTTCAGCCATGCTCTCTGATGCCCACTGACATAGTTACGCAAGTAGCCCTCCAGCCACATTTTAACTATCTGTGTTTGCCAATCTGTCTGTGGGTGGTAGCTAGTGCTCGGTGTCAACTCTGTCCCCACCAACCAAAAAAGCTCCTGCCAAAACCCGCCCATGAAGCGGCTGTCCCTGTCACTGACAATGGTCTTGGGAAGACCATGTAACCTGAAGATGTCCCTGAAGAACAGCTCCGCCACCTGTGCTGTTGTATAATGTGCGGATATGGCGAAAAAATGCGCATATTTCATCAGTCAATCAACGACGATAAATATACAGTCCTTGCCCTGCACCATGGGCAATCCTGTGATGAAATCCATTGAGATACTCTCCCATTTCCCCTCTGGAATGGGGAGAGGCTGCAAAAAACCTGCTGGATGGTTCATCTCCCCATTGTTGCGCTCACAAACCTCGCACTCCCTGACATGCTGGAGTACGTCCTCCTTGAGGCCCTTCCATGAGAACCTCTCTCTGATGGCCTTGTAGGTTTTGGTAAACCCCTGATGGCCAGACAATGGTGAATCGTGAGAAGCCTGCAATATCTTCTTCTTGCGCTGAGAGCCCTCAGTCAAGAAGATCCTGTCCCTGTAGTAGATGATCTCATCCATCACCCTATATCTGTCATCTGTCACCTGCCCATCCAAAACCTCACAAGCAAATCTGTCCTTGGAGTACTCCACCAATAGTCGAGCCCTCCAATCTGCGTCCAAAATCATCAGAGACAACGTGGCTGGTCTGCGTGAAAGTGCATCAGCCACCACGTTGTTCTTCTCTTTGACATACTTGATGTCAAAGTCGTAGGCTCGGATCTTGTTGACCCACTTCTGCTGCCTCTCCTGTAGCTGTTTCTGCTCTAAGAAAAACCTGAGGCTGTTGTGGTCAGTCCTCACCCTAAACCTGTTACCTACCAGGTACTTCCGGAATTTGGCCAATGCATGCATGATGGCCAACATCTCCTTGTCGTATATGGCATACAACCGCTCATGTGGTAGGAGCTTCCGGCTCTCAAAAGCTATAGGGTGGCCTCCCTGCATCAACACTGCGCCTATCCCCTCTCCTGATGCATCACACTCCAGAACGAATGGTTGGGTGAAGTCTGGTAATGCTAGCACTGGACAACTGCTCATCACCTCCTTAAGCCTGTCAAAGGCTCATTGCGTTGTGTCTGTCCAACTGAATGCCCCCTTCTTCGTCAGATTTGTAAGGGGTGCAGCAAGCTGAGAGAAACCCTTGACGAACTTCCTGTAGTAGGTGTAGATACCTACAGACCCTCAGTTTCGTCACGTTTCTCGGTTCTGGCCAATCCCTGATGGCCCTGATCTTCTCCTCGTGGACCCTCACTCCGTCCACCCCTATGATGTGTCCCAAGTATAACATCTCCGTCAACCCAAACTTGCACTTGGAGAGCTTAGCATAAAACTGCTGCTCCTCCAAAATACGCAACACTGCCTCTATGTGGTGGAGATGCTCCTCCCATGTCTTGCTATATATCAATATGTCATCAAAGAAGACCAACACACACTTCCTCAGGTGGCTGCGGAAAATGTGGTTCATACATGACTGGAAGGTGGCCGGTGCATTGGTTAGCCCGAAGGGCATCACCAAGAACTCAAAATGGCCATAGTGGCACCTGAAAGCGGTCTTGGGAGTGTCCTGTTCCCTCACGCGAATCTGATGGTACCCAGATCTCAAATCTATCTTTGAGAAGAACTGTGCCCCTCTCAACTCATCCATCAGCTCGTCAATCCGTGGAATAGGGTACCTGTTCTTCATGGTTTTTTTGTTCAGGGCCCTATAATCAATGCACATCCTCAATGTGCCGTCCTTCTTCTTCACCAACACTACTGAAGAAGCAAAAGGACTGGTGCTAGGCCGAATGTGTCCAAGAGCTAAAGGCTCGTGAATAGCCCGCTCGATCTCGTTCCGATAGGCCTTGGGGTGCCTATAGGGTGTGGTAATGACGGCCTGTATGCCCTGCTCTAGCTCAATCGTATGCTCAAATCCTCGATCCAGTGGCTGTCCTGGTGGTATCTCCCCAAACACCGCGACATACCTGTCAAGGATGGTTTGTACCTCTGGATGAACTGTTTGCTCGGTAGTCTCTGCCTCTGATGCACGCAGCTCTACTGCCCACTCTATGTCTCCCTTCTGGAAGTCTGCCTCCATCCGATGAGCTGAAACTGTCTGAGGTGGGTAAGTGTGCATGCCTCGTATCTTCTTGTGCTTCTCGGTCTTCTTGTCATCCCACTCCATCTCCAAGGCCTCTCAATCAGTGGTTGATCACAGTGGTGACCTTCCCTAGAGTGATCAACCATTGTACTCCTAATACCACATTGGTATCCGGTATGTTAACCATGAAAAAGTGGTCAGTCACTATGTAAGTGCCCATTGTCACTGCTAGCGCTGGGACATAACTGGCAAACTGCATCGTCTGATCTCCTAGAATCAACACTGAAAGCCCACCGAAGCTCTCTATCTGTATGCCTCTCCGCTCTACCATTCGTGCATCGATGAAGTTGTGGGTTGCCCCACTATCCACCAGTACTGATACTCGCTGCCCCCGCACTGTACCTCGGACGCGCAACGTCAGATACTTGGGAACTCCTCGCAATGCTGTAAGGGTCCCTCCGGTAGGTGCAAAGGCTGCACCTCCTGCTCTTGGCGGTGGAGGTGGCAAACGATCCTGTGCTGTATGACTGCCCCCTGCCCCGACGTCATCATACTCATCTTCTTCCCCGCTGCTCTCGGAGAAGACCTCGATATAATGTGCTTTGCCAGCAGCACATCTGTGTCATGGTACCCACGGCTCCTGACAGGTGAAACACAATCTCTTCCTCTTCAACTCCCTCCTGGCATCATCATCCAATTGTCCTCTACCCTGATTCCCCTTGGGAGGCAAAATCCTCACATCCTTCCCCTTAGGCTGGAAAGCCTGTCTCTGGGGGTAAGGCGTCCTGGTCCGGGGTAAGGCATCCTGCAAGTCCCGTGCCTTGCCAACTGCGTCATGGAGTGTGGTCGGTCTAGTGGATCTGACCAATCCCCGAAGCGGCTCTGCTAGCCCATCAATGAACATGTAGATCATCCGTGCCGCGGATAGATCTGGTACCATCATCGAGAGTCTTAGGAAATCTGAGATGTATGTATCCGGACTCTCGGTCTGCTTGAGCTTCGTCAGCTCAACAAAGTGCTCGTCCGGATCCCTCCGATCAAACCTCTCTATCAACCTCCGGGTGAACTCGGCATAAGCTGTCACTATTGAGTGCCTGAGTGTAACCATCCCGTGGAACCACCAATCTTGGGCCTCGCCATCTAGAAATAGCGCTGCCACCTTGATGGCCTCCGTCTCCGCCATCTGGTTGAGCTGGAAGTATATGTCCAGCTTCTCCACCCAAGCCTTTGTCGAACTGTTTGATGAACCATCAAACACAGGCAAATGGAACCTGCTCATCGTATGCTGAGTGTCCCCATCGTGATAATGCCGGTGTCCCCTATGATGGTCGCGGGGTCTGCTGTTCCGCTTGAGCTGGACAAAATCATGAAATGAAAGGGCATCCCTGAACTCCTGCTCGTATGCCTGGTACTCAGCAAAGTAATCACGCATGTGGCTAGGTTCCTGCTCCTGCTGTGCTCCTGCCCCTGTGTCTGCAGCCAGAAAAGTGGGCATAGTGGAACATGTGGGTGCATGAGATGCCATGTGCTGAGTGGCATCGTGCTTATGCAAATGGTGGGATGTGCCTGATCCCTCACCAATCTGGAAACCCCTTGGGGTTTCACGCTGCCTAGTCTCTGCTGCCGTGAATCTCTGCCCCATCTCCTCTATCCGCTTTGACAAATCCTGTACTGACTTGAGGAGCATTTCCCTAAACTCCTTCGCGACACTATCATTTGCCATCGGTTCCTCCTGCTCTGCGTCCACTACTGGAGCGCAGTCACCCTCTCCGTAGGTGATTTGCAACCTACGCTCTCGGTCACGGTACTTCCTACCCCAGTAGCAAATATACAGCTTCTCTTCCGGTGTCATAGACAACTTGCTCCACAGGCTGAGCCAGGTCTATGAGCTCTGATACTACTGTAATATCCCGAAGGGAGATAGACAGTAATATAAAGCATGCGACAAGACATATAGTGCTAGAAACAAACCATGAAGCAGATACACATGAAATAGAGAATGCTACGCCATTTTATTATACTGAGAAATATAAAGAAGTACAAGAGGTGGTCAGAATGATGGCACCTCGACTTGCACCAGGCAAGTGTAGGAATGCTCTTAGAATGTCAAAGGAAATGGCTGCTCTCTGCTTTAACTCCAACTGCTGAAATACTGCCGTGCTGCTGTAACTGCTGGAACAAAAATGAGTATTTGGGGCTGCTCCCCTACTCGGAAAATGTTGATACTCTTGAATTGGCCTCTACTCACAATACCCAGAAAAGCCCAGAGAGCATTTCTGAAATGCTCGACCTCCGAAAATGCCTCCCTTGAGGATCTATACTATCCTCCTAAGGGCCACGCTGGTGCTGAATGACAAACTCCAAAATAGGGACTCCCTCTCTCCCAAATATCTCCAATAGGCAAGGGCTGGCCCCTTGCTCAATCCTTTGGCCCGAATCCTCCAAAATGGCACCAATCCGGAACTCTCCCAAGATGAAATGCATCCTCTCTCTCAAGATTGCGTAGTCCCTAGATGTTCCGCTCCACAACAAAGGCAACTACAAATCCTCCTGCAAAAATGATGGTAGAGTGCCTCACCCGAGCAAGCACTCGAAGTCTCCTGGGGCTGAGGGTGGGATCTCCACACGGAGACACCCAGTGTACTAAACAGTACTGCAGACAAGCTAAACAGCCAGCGTGCTCCAAGTCGAAATGACAAGCTCAAGATGCATAAACATGAATGATCAAATGAAGAGGCTCTCCTCCCTTTTATCACGATGGGCCTCTCTCAACCCTAGGCCCCACCATCTCCTATGCGCCCCTTGGCCCACGCTGCCCCTCTCAACTGCGTGAAGTAGGCCCCATGCTGCCCACGTGGTCTACGTCCTCCTTTCCCTGCGCTGTCCACTTGGTCACTAGGCCCCACTTCCTCAAATACGACGTGGACTTTAGGGAAATACTTTATCCTAAGTGAGTTATTTAATATTTCACTCACTTTATTCATGCTCCAACTATAATAAGGCAAAATTGGTCAAAATTAATATTTCGAATTAGCTATCGCTAATTGGGAATATTACATTCTCGACACAAATGATCAGCAAAGGTTTTCTCCTCCAGCCTCACCCCAAAGCTAGGGTGGATTTTGTCGTGAAGATACTAAGTGAGTCTTAGCGTTTTTTATCGAGTCTTTGTAAAAGTAATATGGGAATGATCCTAGCTAATTGGCTAGATCGTTTTATTACAGATTGTTGGGTCTACTAGATCATATTTCGAGTCGTAGAATTGGGTAGATATTTGAGGGTCTATTACGAATGGGTTTTCCCTCTTCATGTGTCAAATTGTAATATCTTGATGTAAAATATTTTAATGCGTGGTCCCTCATAGTTAGACACCATGACTAAAGTATTAGAGGGTTGGAAAAATAATTAATCTCCTCATGAGTCAATTAATTAAATTTTCTGGCCAAATTAAATTAAAAATCCTAAGCCAAAATTTTAATTAATTTTATGTCCTAGGTGAAATTAAATTTTTCAAAGACAAAATTCATGGGTCCCTAACAAATAAATTTTTAAAGGTCCCAGGCCAAGGGAATATTGAAAATTTTAAGAAATTTTGGACCCTTGGGCCTTGGTAGTTAAGTTAAAGTCAAATTTTTGAAGTAATTAACTCAAAAATATTATTTTTGAGTTAATTAAAAATGAATTAATTGAAAAATTCGAAATTCCTCAAAAAATAATAATTTCGATGGATGAGATTAAAAGATAATCAAATCCTTTTTGACGGTCGAGATTACTTTGACGGGGATCAAACGAACTTGCCGTTGGAGATTTTACCAATAAATTAGAGGGCAATGTCAGTCTGATTTTTCATTCGACTTCTTGATCGTGTACTTGCTCTTGAAGCTCTCCTTTACTACTTTTCTGGAATAATACAAACGAAGTCTTTGGGGTTTTATGTGATGGTCGTGTTCTTTTTCGACATCTTATGGTAAACTTGTTCTTTATATTCTACTGGTAATTATTTCAATGAATTGTTGATTAATGACTCTTGTAGAGTAATCTATTGCACAGGTATCTTGCTTAGGTTACTGGATTTAGGGTGATAATATTAATTGGATTAAGTTAGCAAGTATCTCTGACTCTTGAAAATTTTATTTTTTTCTCTGATTTCTTTATTGATTTAACAATTTAACTTTAAGTGTGCAGCTAAGTCACCTGATATAGGGATGCGGGGATACGGGGATTTGAGAATCGGATTTGGGATACGGTGACCCTCGGAACAAGACACTTCTGGGATACGATACGTTATATATTATTTTATTAAAAATATATATATATATATATTTTAAAGAAAATATATATTAATATATTAAAAATTAGATATTTTTTACACAAATTCATACAAATTGATTGATTCAAACATAGATTTAAGATCTTAGATACTCATACATGATACACTGAAATTTGATACATTGATACATCATACAATTGTCAAATTTACTCAGAAAGACAAGATAGTAAGATACTGTAGTTTTCTCATTAAGTCATCAGAATCAAAATGTGTTACATAAGTACACTGCCAATGGCAAATAGAAATAGAAAATACAAAAAAACTACATCCTCCAAGAGTACAAGCCTGGAGCCTCAATGAGTCAGAGTCAATGAGTCATCAATCCTCATCATCATAATCAGCATCACTGTCCTCATCCCGATCATCATGCTCACCACTTCTCTCCTCTAGCTTTGATGCATCCTCCTCCTCTGTCATCTCTGCATTTGCTAGTGTGGAGGATGACGCCTCTACTCTATCATCAAATGTGACAGGCTCTAGCACTGGCGCATTGAGATCCAAGTTGGCCAATGCCAACTCAACACTGCTGTCCAGACCCATATCATCATGAAAGACATCCCACATCTTTGTCTTTCCCTTCAACCAATCCTCCCTCTGCCTGTAGATGAGACGAAGGTTGGTGTGCACATACACCATTGTCTCTGCCCTGGACTGCTAAAGCTTGCTCTTTTTCACACTATACAAATTCCCATATGTGCTCCAATTCCTCTCGCAACAAGAGGATGAAGTCACTTGAGAGAGGAGCCTCATGGTTAACTGCTATGGAGGAGGGCTTGTCTTCGAAAGAACTCCCTTTCTCCTTGCTAACTCTTTCTTCTTGTAAACACTTGCTCCTTGCTCACTTCACAAACAAAAAATGGTGAGAAAGAATGAGCGGATACGAGGTTTTATAAACTAAAATCACAATTTTTTGAGACAGCGAATCCGGTTGTACGGGGTATGGTCGTATCTGTACAGGGTACTGTCGGGATTCGCCGTACCCTGTATAGATATAGCCGTACCCCATGAATCGGGTATGAATCTTGGCGAATCGTATCGGATTCGCCGGATTCGGGATTCGGAGCCCCTTGGGGACGAATTCGGTTTCTTAGGTGTGCAAAAATATTTCGGATTTCGAATTTCGAATTGGGCGTTTGGGGAAGTCCTCGGCTAGACCAGTTGACTCCCAAGGAAATAAGATTTGAAGAGCCCTTCAGATCTAATTTCCTGGGCATATCTTAAATTCTATTTTTGCAGGGTTTTTGTAGGGTTTGTGACTAAATTATAAAATGTATCTTAATCTTTTATTGAATTTAAAGCTAGATCTGGCTAGTAAGAGCTTTAGATCTTCAGATCTGGGAGCGAAGCCAGAATTACACTCCTCAGATCTGACAGATCTGCAACTCTTGTGCATAGATCTGTAAATACATTGTATAGATCTGTATTTTTATAGTGTAACTATTTAGAAATTTTATAATTTTTTATTTCTAACTCAAGATCGGGATTTAAATTTTAGATTTGTGTATATCTGCTAGGGTTTCTGGTTTTGTGCAGGTGACATTGGAGGGTTTTTAGAGAATTGTTTTTGGGATCTGAGATAGATCTAAGCCCTGGAGGGTAAGATCTGATCTCAAGATCAGGATTCTGAAGAAATATTCGAGTTCAAATTTTCAGATCTGAGTTATACTCGGTGCAAAATTATTACTGGGCAAAGGAAAAAATTCGAAATTATTTTTTATGCACCAGTTGTGCCTGCGTTTTCCTTTGCAAATCTGCGTGTTCCCTGCTGCATTTTTCTTTGTTACTCGCCTGCATTTGTTTTTGCCCTCTACAACTCCCTCATCCTTGTTGGTTTCTGTCTGCGTTAGCCCTCCCATATTTGTCGGTTTTTGTCCCTTCATTCTTCACGCGTTGTCCCTTCATGCTTCACACATTCATCCTCTTGCAGTTTCCTTACGCTGCCTTCCTCGAGCAGCCTCAGCCGGTTTCGCTTATCTTTGTCGGCGACTCCTCTCTTCACTCAACGATCACCTCTGCGTGCCCTCATCTCTTGCCTCCGCCCTCCGGCTCCCACAATCCGCTTCGTTGTGTTGTTTCCTACCGTCAGCTTCCTCTTGCCCTTGCCTTCTCCCTCTGTTCGTGCCCCTACTCGCTGCTTCATTCTCCTTCTACCCGTAGCTCCTGTCCTCTACGTTCTTCCTTGTTGGCTTGCAACTCATCCTTCACGTCGCATCCTCCCTGTGTTCCCTCGTCCACTGCTTACCATCTGCTGCTTTCTCCTTCACACATCCATTACCTCCTCACGCATTCCTCCACGCTGTCCACAGCCCTCGACGACTTCTCCTTCACGCTCTTCCATTCATCCAAACCTAACACACCCATTAAAAAATTCATATTAAAACATAACATTACATTAGTTTTTTAATTCATGACATTCGATTTTAATTTTTGTTTAGTTTAACTTTTTACATTATAAAACTTTAAAATTTAAAATTTTAACATTACATAAGTTTTTGACATTTATATTTTTTTAAACATTTTTTTTTTAAATTTGTACAATAGTTTTAATTTCATTAACTTTTAAAAAAAATATTCAAAAGCTTCAAAAAATTTAATTCTAACTTAACTTTTTTTTTTTTTTTTTTTGTTTTAAAATAAAATTTTCATTTTTTAGATTTTAATTTTTGATTTTCCACTAACTTTAATTCTTTTAATTCTTTGTTAGAAAACTTAATTTTTAAAGTTAGGCTTTTGGACATTGGGTTTTTTGAGCTATTTAAATTTTAAGCTTGGCAAAATTTTTAACTGTCGAAGAATTCCTATAGTTGACAAATATTTAACTTTTAATATCTTAAGTTTGACTATAGGAGAAAATTAATTTTTGGATTTGCATTATTTTAGAATATCATTTAATCCATAAATTATTTAACAAAGTGTTTATTTAACATTTAAAATTCATGGTATATCTTGATGAATAATTACTGAGATTTAAGTGCTAGTTAATTTCATATGCTTCGAATAGGTTTGATGATTATTGGCATAAGATTTTTAAATGTGTGTTATTGATTAAAATCGCCTATTGTTTAGTTAACTCTTGTTTCGTTTACTTGAATTATTGAATCGTTACTGAATATTTAAGTTTTGGGAATTTTTTCAAGTAAGTGTGAGCGCTATTTGATTTTGAGAGCTCTGTTGTGGATCTGTATATCTTTTAATTGAGTAATCTTTTGGCATCTTCATAATTGACACTCACGCTTAAGTACTTAGTGGTTAGATCAGGTTATTTGGAATCTAAGTGCTTTAGCCTTTTAATATCACCTCTCATCTTCGAAGCTTGCTTCATCTCACCCCTTCAAATCGTTTTCTTTGCATTCTGCATTCTAACTTAACATTGCATAGCAGTAGTTTCTCATGAGGTACTTGATTCTAAATTCTTGGCAAGATACTTGATTCCATAAGGCACTGGAATCAATCATACAAATCTAATTGAATTCTTTAATCTTGCTAGATCCTTAACAAGTATTTGGTCGTTTAATTGTGTCTCCAGAGCTAGTTGGTTCCCAACTAGTTCTCCTTCATTTCGTTTCCATAGGGTCTATCCCCCTTAGTCTGCTATAAGGAGACAACTTAAATAGAGAGATTGAGGATAAGGGTGACAACCCTTGATCTGAGCCGTTGTCGTGGTGCCTAGACATTCTGTGCGACAACATTTTTTGGCGCCGTTGCCAGGGATCATAGTTTTAAAAACCGGAACCGGTGACTGGACCAGTGGACCTAATGAACCGGGTTTCTAACCGGAACTGGTCTAACCGGGAGCGGTCAGATCTCAATGAACTGGTTTTAAAAAAAATACATTAAATAATTATTTTTTAATAAAAAAAACTATTTTTAAGATTTGCAACCATGATTCCAAGCCAATAGAGACAAAATATGCAAAGTTTTCTCATTTATATACCATGGAAAGGTGAATATATCAAAATGGCACCAAGTGCAATACATATCATCGAACAATACATAAGCAATGGGGCTCCAAATGGCCCATAATGTCCAAAAACAATGCTACAAGCTATGAGCATAGTACAGACTACAGTGATAGTCTACTACAAATCTACATATATGATATATCATACTACTAAATTCTAATCATAATCAAAGTTCAAACTCAGTTGGTTGAACTTGAGTCTCCCGACTCTCGACTGCCAAACTTTGCAACTGCAGTCTCTATTGGTTCAGTGACTCGAGTCTCAAACTTCTGAAGGTATTCTGCCCTAATATGCCCTATTACTTCATTTGGTGCTCCACATGGCTTTACATGGCCTCCTATGCCAGCCAAGTGTTGCTTGAACCTGTTAATACCCCCTCCTGCAATAGATTTTTGGCAATATCTGCAAATCATTTTTCCATCAATCATATCACAATGAGCCCATGCAGTATCTTGGCCTTTTGGAGGCATGATGGCTACTACAATATACTTAGCTCAAGCGGCAAGCCTCCAAGATAGCTCCAACTCCAACTCCAAGCCTCCAAGATCGCTGCTCCGGCAAACACTCAACACTCTCCAAGCTCTCAATCAAACTCACAAATAGCAAATGAGTTGGTGTGAGACAAAGGAGAGGCTGCTCCTCCTTATAAAAGATTGGGGAGGGTGTTTTTGGAGGGAAACAACCCTCCCATTGGCTCCAAATCAGCCCTAAAACTCAACTGCCGCCGAAAATGTGGGTCCGCGGAGGAGGTAGCACCTAACTGGCCGGTTTATGCATAAACCGGTTGGTTCCGTTACTAACCGGCTGGTTAGGTCTGGTTTTTTTGAAAAATGGGCGAAATGCCCTAGGTAGCCGGGTTGCCTGGCTGGTTTCGACCGGTGGGCTATCTAACCGGCCGGTTTGGCCGGTTACTGGTTCAAACCGGCCGGTTTTTAAAACTATGCTAGGGATAGAGTTTTTCTATCCTTTGTCTCAATGACATTTTTCGAAGCTTGTAATTTCTTTTTCGCTATTCATTAACCTGTCACACGACATAACATTTTCTGGCGTCATTTCATCTCTTCATCGTTTCATCATCGTATCTTTCGTGATATCACTAATCCTTTCATCTTCTCTTGCACCTCGACATTTCGGTTGGTTTCTTGTTTGGGTGGTGACTCCACTTATTCATCTATTTACTCCCAGACAAGAACCCCTCCCTGGTATGCATTTGTTTCTCTCGACTAATTTTTCGGTTTTAGAATTAGATTCATGTTTAAGTGGCGACTCCAATTCTTTCATCTCTTACAAGAATTCCTGCTAAGAAGCTTGCTTCTTGTGGAACTCTTGACTATTCTTGAACAACGATCTCTTTCTCCAACGTCCACTTAGCCTTTAAGCAGGTCATCATGGATGATACCCTTCACGACATGCTGGAAGAGGCCATTCCTAAATTGCCTTTGTTCTCGGGTGGTAATTCGGCCATTGCTCGAAAGCATCTCTTGACTGTTACTTATATAATAAATATCTATTGTCGTCCTTCACAATATAATCATGAAGATGTCAAGATATGTCTCTTTGGCTATTCCTTTAAAGGTGATGCTATTGGTTTCGAAATTGTCCTGAGGAGTATTTTTATTGTTTAGAACACATCATCAATGCTTTTAAAGATAATGATCCCAATACTATGCAAAATAATGAAAGTGATCTTGTAGAGAACTCAACTATCAATAGGAGATTTCAAGACAATTCTCAGGATGAATCCACTTGTACCACACAACACAAATCCATGATAGTGGTGAAGTAGAAACAAGTTGTCAAATCGGTGTTGACAACGATAAGCATTTTGTTAACGAATTGATTTAGATGGTTAAGGATATACAACTAAATCAAGCTCAGGTAATCAAGAATATGGAGGCCAGCCAGGCTCAATTCATTAAGAATATCAAACTTAATAAAAAAAATTAACAACAGATCACACTAGGGAAATTGGTTCTATGCAGAGCAAGTTATTAGCCTTAAAGGAAAATATAACAATCATGGAATTCAATCGCTCCAATCAAATGACTGCCATGGAAGAAAGACATGATGAAGAAATGGCCATCAAGGAATTTGATCACAACAATCAGTTAGCCACCATTGAAGAAAATCATAAGAAAGAGATAAACTATATGCAAAATTGCTTCATGGGCATGAAAGCGAAGAATGATAAAATTATAAGCGACATGGAAGTTGATCAAATATCTCTTCAGAATAGATTATTGGCCATAGAGAAAAAAGAAGCACCATGTGTTACAAATATGGGAGAAATGGATACCATCAAATACAGATTAAAGGTAATGGAAGTTAATCATTCTAATCAGATGTCCAATATTCAGAAACATATGATTGCAGTGGAAGCAAAGCTCACTCGAGAAATTGAAAAGGATCTAGAACAGATGTAGAATGAAGAGAGGCATGTCACACATATCTTGAATACTTCGTCTAAAAGTTCACAAGCACAATGTTCCACATCATCAACAATACAGTCTGCCACGAAGAAAAGCCTGAAGCGAAAAAAGAAAAAGAATAAGGAAACGTTTCGATACATCTGATGGCTGCGAGAAGCTTGATTTTCGGATAAGACAAAGTCCTACCGTATACAAGATTGAACATGGCACATCCTAAAAACAACCCACAGACTTGCCTGAAAGCAGGCAGATGCTCAGTATGCACTATATTGAACACATTTGATGCCACAGGGCATCCTTTGTATTGTATCTCTAACGTTACACCTTGCACTTTCAGCATTTCATTTTGTAGTTAGAGTAGATTTACTTTTCATGTTAGTAGAATAATAAATGATAGAAGAGCTTCCATTTTTCTTGTGCTTAAAGTTATATGATGATATTCGGATGGATGCTACTTACGTAATTTTTGTGTTGTTTGGATGTAGATTCTGGATTCTCACATTTCTTCAATGAAGCAATGTGTCCCCAAGTAGAGCCAGATGTTGACCACTCTGTGTCAACGACCCCATAGCAGTACACCCCCATTTTTTTAAATGGGATGTATCATGTTCGATGTAATATTCCTAATTAGCGACAGCTAATTGGAATATTCGATTTTGTCCAGTTTTGCCGTCTATAGTTTATTAATAAATAAAAAGTGAGTGAAGCGGGTCTAACTCACTTAAGTAGAATAAAACACCCTCCCTAGTAGCACAACGTTGTGACTTAAAGGGGAGCCAAAGGGGGCCAAGCACCATGTAGAGAGGGGGCCCACGTATGCTCTAGAAGCTACTGCGCAGATGAGGATGAGCACGTGGCAAGAGAGAGAGGCTACGTTGAGGAGATGGGCCTTAGGGTTGGAAGAAGGCCAACGTTATAAAAGAGGGAGGAGCCTTCTCATTTGATTCATTCGATTGTTGATGATATTGAGCTGGTCGTTTTGACTTCTTGAGCACGTTGGCTGTTTAGCCTGTCTGCAGCACTGTTTAGTGCATTGAGTGTCTCCGGTCGGAGATCTCGCCCTTAGCCCCGGGCTTCGAGTGCTTGCTCGGGCAAGGTTATTTCTTCAGTATTTTTCCTGGAGGTTCTGGTGTTTGGGTTTGTTGCGGAGCTGAGCATTCTTAGAGGCTGCGCGATCACTGAGAGGGAGGATGCAGTCCATCTAGGAGGTGTTCCGTATCGGGGTTTTTGCAGGAGATCTGAGCCGAGATTTTGAGCAGAGGATCAACCTTTGCCTTTGGGAGGATTTTGGTGGAGTTTGAGGCGGTATTTCAGTCATTCTCATTTAGCCTTTGTGCAGAGCCTTGGAGGCCAGCGTAATTCCCCAAAGGGGTGTTTTTCGGAGGTCGGCCATTTCTGATATGGTTTCTGGGTTTTGTCGGGATTGGTGAGTAGAGGAGGATTCTAGATTTTCAGCTCATTCTGGCAAGGGGAGCAACCCCTAGTTATCAGTTCATTTCAGTGGTAGCAGCTACACGACAGTTTTCCAGCAGCTGGGACGCAGTTTAGAGAGAGCAGCCATTTCTGGTGTATTCTGAGAGTATTTCTTCACTTGCCTTGAGAAAGTTTAGGTGCCATCACTCTGATCACCTATTGTACTTCATTATATTTCTCAGTTTAATAAAATGGCTTAGCATTTCCTCTCTATATTTCTGGATGAGTTGCCGTACATTCTTCCTATGTTATTATATGTCTGTTGCATTGATATTTTTATATATTATTGAGCATTCTAGTTCTATACCACTCAGTGTGTTTATTTCATACTCTTAGACAGAGTCTGGAAAGGGCCAGGTAGCCTCCAGATTTCGTCCTCTTTCCAGAGGCGGCATATCTGGTAAACGCCCTCCTAGTCCATCTCTGGTTGGAGTTGCCATGTTTTAAAGATATCCCCGAAACGGGATATTACATTCGAGGTGTTCATGCCATTCAGATTTCATCATCATTCGACAGTTTTATAAATGATGTAAATCCATTCTGCATGTTTATAATATAAATGATCTTAGTAAGACCATCATGTATGTAACAACCTAGGTAAGCCTAGTATTTTGGTGACGATTTCTATCTTAGGAAGTTTTTCGTCTCACTGATTCATTTGTGTTTCTCGACACAAATGATCGGCAGAGTTTTTCCTCTCCAGCCTTACCCCAAAGCTAGGGTGGATTTTGTTGTGAAGATACTAAGTGAGTCCTAGTGTTTTTTTTTCGAGTTTTTGTAAAAGTAATCTGGGAATGATCCTGGCTATTTGTCTAGATCATTATATTACAGATTGTTGGGTCTACTAGATCATATTTTGAGTCGCAGAATTGGGTAGCTATTTGAGGGACTATTACGAATGGGTTTTCCCCCTTCATGTGTCAAATTGTAATATCTTGATGTAAAATATTTTAATGCATGGTCCCTCATAGTTAGACACCATGACTAAAGTATTAGAGGGTTGGAAAAATAATTAATCCTCTCATGAGTCAATTAATTAAATTTTCTGGCCAAACTAAATTAAAAATCCTAAGCCAAAAATTTAATTAATTTTATGTCCTAGGTGAAATTAAAATTTTCAAAGTCAAAATTCACGGGTCCTTAAAAAATAATTTTTTAAAGGTCCCAAGGCAAAGGAATATTGAAAATTTAGAGAAATTTTGGACCCTTGGGCCTTGGTAGTTAAGTTAAAGTCAATTTTTTGAGGTAATTAACTCAAAAACATTATTTTTGAGTTATTTAAAAATGAATTAATTGAAAATTTGAAATTCCTCAAAATAATAATAATTTCGATGGACGAGATTAAAAGAATATCAAATCCTTTTTGACGGTCGAGATTACTTTGACGGGGATCAAGTGAACTAGCCATTGGAGATTTTACCTATAAATTAGAGGTCAATGTCAGTCTGATTTTTCATCCGATCTCTTGATTGTGTACTTGCTCTGGAAGCTCTCCTGTACTACTTTTCTGGAATAATACAAATGAAGTCTTGGGGTTTTATGTGATGGTCATGTTCCTCTTCGACATCTTATGGTAAACTTGTTCTTTATATTCTGTTGGTAATTATTGCAGTGAATTGTTGATTAATGGTTCTTGTAGAATAATCTATTGCACATGTATCTTGCTTAGGTTACTGGATTTAGTGTAAGAATATTAATTGGATTGAGTTAGCAGGTATCTCTGATTCTTGAAATTTTTATTTTTTATCTGATTTCTCTATTGATTTAACAGTTTAACTTTAAGTGTGCAGAAATCTTTCGGATTTAGAATTGGGCGTTTGGGGAAGTCCTCGGCTGGACCAACTGACTCCCAAGGAAATGAGATCTTAAGAGCCCTCCGAATCTAATTCACTGGGCTTATCTTAAATTTTATTTTTGCAAGGTTTTTCCAAGGGCTTGTGCCTAAATTACAAAATTTATCTTAATATTTTATTGAATTTAAAGCTAGATTTGGCTAGTAAGACTTACACTCCTCAGACCTGATAGATCTGCAACTCTTGTGCATAGATTTGTAAATACAGTGTATAGATCTATATTTTTATAGTGTAAATATTTAGAAATTTTATAATTTTTGATTTCTAACTCGGGATCGGGGTTTAAATTTTAGATTTTTGTATATCTGCTCGGGTTTCTTGTTTTTGGTTTCTGGTTTTGTGCAGGTGACATTGGAGGGTTTTCAGAGAATTGTTTTTGGGATTTGAGACAGATCTAGGGCTTGGAGGGTAAGATTTGATCTCAAGATCAAGATTCTACAGAAATATTCGAGTTCAAATTTTCAGATTTGAGTTATTCTTGGTGAAAAATTATTACTCGGCACAGGAAAAAATTTGAAATTATTTTTTATGCACCAGCTGTGCCTGCGTTTTCCTCTACAAATCTACGTGTTCCCTACTGCGTTTTTCTTTGCTGCCCGCCTGCATTCGTTTCTGCTGCAACTCCCTCATCCTTGCTGGTTTCGGTTTGCGTCAGCCCTCCCAGATCTGTCGGTTTCTATCCCTTCATTCTTCACGCATTCATTCTCCCGCAGTTTACTTACACTGTCTTCCTCGAGCAGCCTCAGCCGGTTCTGCTTATCCTTGTCGGCAGCTGCTCCCTTCACACTGCCATCACCTCTGTGTGCCCTCATGTCTTGCGTTCGTCCTCCAGCTTCCTCGATCCGCTTCGCTGCGTCATTTCCTCTTGTCGGCTTCCTCTTGCCCTTGCCTTCTCCCTCTGTCTGTGCCCCTCCTCGCTGCTTCATTCTTCTTCCACCCGTAGCTCTTGTACTCTGTGTTCTTCCTTGCTGGCTCGCAGCTCATCCTTCACGCCGCATCCTGCTTGTGTTCCCTCATCCGCTGCTTTCTCCTTCACACATCCATTGCCTGCTCACGCATTCCTCCACGCTGTTCGCAACCCTCGACGACTCCTCCTTCATGCTCTTCCATTCATCCAAACCTAACGCACCCATTAAAACATTCATATTAAAACTTAACATTACATTTGTTTTTTAATTAATGACATTCGATTTTAATTTTTGTTTAGTTTAACTTTTATAAAACTTTAAGATTTTAAATTTTAACATTACATAAATTTTTGACATCTAATTTTTTGAACTTTTTTTTTTTTTTTTTTAAATTTGTATAATAGTTTTAATTTGATTAACTTTTAAAAAAATATTCCAAACCTTCAAAAAATTTAATTCTAACTTTATTATTATTATTATTTTTTAAAAATAAAATTTCCATTTTTAAGATTTTATTTTTGATTTTCCACTAACTTTAATTCTTTTAATTCTTTTTTAGAAAATTTAATTTTTAAAGTTAGACTTTTGGACTTTGGGTTTTTTGAGCTATTTAAATTTTAGGCTTGACAAAATTTTTAACTGTGGAAGAATTCCTATAGTTGACAAATATTTAAATTTTAATATTCGAAGTTTAACTATAGGAGAAAATTAATTTTTGGATTTGCATTATTTTAGAATATCGTTTAATCCATAAATTATTTAACAAAGTGTTGAATTAGAATTTAAATTTTATGGTATATCTTTATGAATAATTACTGAGATTTAAGTGCTAGTTAATTTCATATGCTTCAGCTGGGTTTGATGATTATTGGCACAAGATTTTTAAATGTGTGTTATTGATTAAAATCGCCTATTGTTTAATTAACTCTTGTTTAGTTTACTTGAATTATTGAATCGTTATTGAATATTTAAGTTTTGGGTAAATTTTCAAGTAAGTGTGATCAATATCTGATTTTGACAGCTCTATTGTGGATTTGTATATCTTTTATTTGAGTAATCTTTCGGCATCTTCATAATTGACACTCACGCTTAAGTACCTAGTGGTTAGATCAGATTATTTGGAATCTAAGTGCTTCAGGCTTTTAATATCACCTATCATCTTTGAAGCTTGCTTCATCTCGCCCCTTCAAATCGTTTTCCTTGCATTCTGCATTCTAAGTTAACATTGCATATTAGCAGTTTCTCATCAGGTACTTGATCCTAAATTCTTGGCAAGATAGTTGACTCCATAACGTACTGGTATCAATCATCCGAATCTAATTGAATCCTTTAATCTTGCTAGATCCTTTACAAGTATTTGGTCATTTAATTGTCTCCTGAGCTGGTTGGTTCCCAACTAGTTCTCCTTCATTCCGTTTCCATAGGGTCTACCCCCCTTAGTCTGTTATAAGGAGACATCTTAAATAGAGAGATCGGGGATCAGGGTGACAACCCCCGATCTGAGCCGTTGTCACGGTCCCTAGACAGTCTGTGCGACAACAGGGTCCAAGGAGGGTTTCCTAAGGGACAACTACTAGACCAAATGGCAACAATAGGAGAAGGACCCATTGTCACTTCAGTCAATGTACCCTTCTTTTTACAGACTTCCACTGATGGGAGGAGCCTCGGTATTAAGGAAATCACTAGAATGACGAGGTCAATAACAATGTACATTGTGAAAGAAGACATGATGCTACCATTTGTAGATACAGACCAATCCATCTTAGGAGAGGCTTATTGGGATGGGATTCCATGATTGAGTCCGTGAGGACAGTTCCACCTTTTTTTAAACATTCCAAGGAAGCAAGATCCAAAGGCTTGAAGGAAAATTTTGAAAGTCAAAGTCATCAACCAACAATCTGTTCTATGTCATTGTAAACCCATTCTGCAAATTTGTAATGTAAATGATGCTAGTATGATCGTTAATTATGTAACAACCTAGGTAAGCCTATGATTTTTGCGATGAGTTTGATCGTAGGAGGTTTTTGTCTCACTAATTATCTGTGTTTCTAAAGATAGATGATCGACAAAGTTTTTCCCTCCAGCCTCACTCCAAAGCAAGGGGGGAATTTATTGTCAAAGTCATAGGTGAGTCTTAGTGTTTTAGTTAAGTCTATTGTAAAGATGATTTGGGAATAATCTAAGTTATTTGGTTAAAAATAAAGATCACTTGGTCTACTAGATCATATTCTGTTGCAAAATTGGGTAAGTATGTTGAGGATCTATAATGAATGGCTATTCCCCTTTGAGGGTTGAATTTGTAAAATCTTATGTAAAAAATATTTTAGTGCATGAGCCCTCATACTTAGACACCATGGCTAAAATATTTGAAGGTGGAAAGAATAATTAGTCCCTTCATGAGTCAATTGATTAATTTTTCTGGAAAAATAAAATTAAATCCCAAGCAAGAAAATTAATTAATTTAGAGTTTAAATTAAATTGGTAGAGAAATTAAATTCTTCAAGTGGAAAATTCGCGGGTCTAAAAGAAATTAATTTTTGGAGGTCTCCCACCAAGGCAATATTGGAATTTCATGAAAAATTAGATCCTTGGACTTTGGTGGTTAATTCAAAGACAAAATTTTGAGGAAATTAGCTCAAAATAATTATTTTTGAGCTATAATAAAAAATGGTTTTAATGAGAAATTTGAAAATTCCTCAAAAATAATTATTTTCGACAGTGGAGATTAAAAGATTATCAAATATTTATTGACGGTTGAGATTATTTTGACGAGGATCAAGCAAACTAGCCATTATTTTCCACTTGAAGGAATTTCTCTAAAAATAGAAGGCATTTTGCTTCTATTTTTCATCTTTGGATGAACAGGGTTTGATGTAATTTGTAAATGTTGGCGTAAAGGCACTGTTTTGCTGAGAACATTTTGATCATCATAATAAAAGACTTTGGGGTGCAGTTCATGGTGTCTTTGTTTCATTGATTTGTGGTACGTGTTGGGTATGTGTATTTCTATATTGTGCTTCAAATATTAATTAGATTTTTATTTCATTTGTAGATGATAGTGTGAAAATTTCTTAATCCAAGAAACCCTACTATTAATTCTTGATTTACTTCTCCTACTTGATTACATACACAAGTTATTAATCTGAATATTCAAAATTAACAACGAATTAAATACAAATATCGACCTACACATACAGATCAAGTGCTGAATAACATGCTCATAGGACAAAGTGACACACAGATTTTTCGGACAAATGTCCTCAGAAAAACCAATGTGGGAAAATCGGTGTAACTAGCTTTGGAGGGTTTTCATTATTAAACAAAATCTGAATACAACATTTATGGGCACCAAAATTGGTTGGCTCGATAGAGAAGAACATGAAAAGCAATACCTCTATCCTCAGAGACAGAAAATATGGCTGATTCACACCCTCAAACGAGATTTACAGAACTCGAGCCCTTTCTGGCCCATCAGAAACCCCATCGCTGCTCTGAAGCCCTCTGCGTTAGCCTGACTGGCCTGCGTCAGCCTCTACACTGCTCTGGAAGGGCCTACGTTTCCCTTGAAGGGCTTACGCTGCCCTTGCGATGCCCTGACTGGGTCTGTGTTAGCCTTGCGTGGCTCCTGCTGCTTCTATGCTGCCTCTGCATGGCTCCTGCTGGATTGCGTAGCCCCTGGCTGCCTCTGCGCTGCTCTTGTACGCTGCCTCTCTTCCTTCGTTGTATTCTTGGCTTGGGATTAGACCATCCCCCTTGCCAATACTTCCCCTCATTGCAACTAAAACACTTTTGAAATTCTTAGCAAACCACGCCCTAGAATCTTAGCTTAGCTTCAGTGCTCCGCCAATGTGTGTGTTCTCCAACTGACCCGAAGCCCTTCTCTTATACTTTTCTCGTCGAAACATTAACGATCATAATCTAATTTCTAATCGACGTCTAAGATTAGAAGCTTCTTGATCCGCGTCACTTAAGTCATTCTCGTCACATGTTTAATTTAATTCACTTTAATCTTTTAATTTTCCTAGGTTAGACTTACGGTCCTTAATTAAAAAGATTAATTAATTAAATATCTCTTAAACCTGATGGAATTCTTTTAAACACTTTCTGGGTCTTGGAGATCTCATGTACTCCAGCTCCTCCACAAAATTGGGAGCTAGAGCACATCTGATGCTACCCAAAATCTCAACAGATAGGAATATTGTATTGGTAAGTTTTGGGCTTATCTTAGGTGATCGAATTCATTGTATGTGCTAATGGTTTCTTCTTAAGAAAATATATAGACTTTGCAGGTTCCCCGACCTTTGGGCTTCAAGTTCACAAAATGTGGGCACAGACTGATCATGTTTGGATTCTGAATATTTTATGTGGTTTTCTAACTTTGCTAAGACTGCAGTTTAACATTTATTTTCGAAATACATCTAGCCATCATCAAAATTTTATTTAAAAAAACCATTCCTCAAAAAATATTTTCAAACATTGTACATTTATATAATTTGTAGACTATTTTGTAATTTTTTTTTTGTAAATAGATTTTATTTTCTGACCCTTGTTTTGCTGTTGGGGTTTGGGGTTTTGGGATTTTAAATTTTTGTATATATTGGGGTGTTGGGCAATCGTAAATTTATTTGTGTAGGTGAGATCCAAGAAGATCTGTTGGATTAGAACTAGATCTAGGCACTTGCGGGTAATATTTAGTCTCCAATTTTTTTTTTTTGAACCAACTATTGAAGAATTTGAAGGAAAATTGAAGATCTGAAGAAAATTTAATTTTTGGCAAGGGTTTTTGAAATTTTTTTAGGGACTCTAGGTCCAAAGTCCTCCATAGCCCTAGACGTTGACCCTTCCTAGCCACTGCGTTAGCCTTCCTTTGCCTTCTTGGCCTAGTGGCAGGCCCTTAGAGGCCTCAACCTCCCCTTTTATCCCTTTCCGTGGGCATTTCTGGGCCCCTAAGGCCTTGTCGCAGGCCCTGCCCTACCTCCTCCCTGTGAAATTTTTATCTATTACGGCGATTGGAAATTATTCTTCTAGCTGGAAATTTAATTATGCATTTTATTTGCTACGACGAAAAACAAATAATATCACAACTGCAATTTTCACCATAAAAATACAGTGGAAAATAAAATACTGAAAACAGAGAAATTCTAGCACACACACAAGAATTTTAACACAGCTATTTTTGGAGAATTATCCCCGGAAAAACCCAATGTGGGAAAGCTAGTGCACTAGATGAGGGTTTTATTATAGTTCTTCAGCAACAATTCTAAGTAAAATAATTTAGATGCCCAACTGGCGATCTAATCTGAGGAAAAATACTAGCAAAATTTTCGTGAGAATTTTCTCTCACTCCACAACTTTATTCTGCCTAGGAAATTGCCTCCCCAGCTTCAACGCTAAGCCTCTTGCATAATTCTCTGCACAAAGCTTAGGCTAGCCCTATGTGAATTTCGACCTTCCTCCTTTTGCCTCTTCCGAGAACTGGAAACCTTCCTCTCGGAATGCTGTTTCCCTCCCTTACTACTCACTCTCTGGATCTATCTTCTCTGCTGAGCTACTACTACTGAGAAAATCGAACTGCCTAGGCAACTGAGTATCTGCACTGGTGCATTCTCCATCTACCTATCGACTTCTTCTTATAATCTTCTGTTGGAGCACCAACGACCAAGATTAAAACATAATTGATGGCCCTTATCAATTCCTTGCTGATTCATGAGTGTTTCTACATGATTCTCACCTTATCTCAATTAATTCTGATTAATTAACCATATTCCCTAAGTTTGGACTTAGGAAATATTTAAAATTTGGTTAATAATCTAATTGAGACACCTATAGGTGGAATTTTCGGAAACGATTTCTGGGTTTTGAAGAACTCATGTATTTTAGCCTCTCCATAAAATTTCATGATTAGAGCACATCTTATGCTACAAAAACTAATAATCCCTCTTAGCGAGGAATGTGTTCTAGTGCTGCACGCTGCCACAACATCCTGTCTCTGCATCATCTCCGGTCACGCTGCTGATGTCTAGCTGTTGCTGCCCACCAACCACTGCACAACTTTGATATGTGCTGCATCTGTGCTGCTGTTGACCCTGCTGAACTGTCTACACTGCAACTGCCTCTCATCTGCTATTGCTGCAACTGCAACATCTGCAACTAAGAACTCTGTCCCTGCTATTGGAACGTGTTCTCCACCATACCCAACTGTTCTCTGAAATAGATGAACTTAACTCTCCCTAGAGCCTTTGTGATAATGTCTGCAACCTGCTCTTTTGTGGTAACATACTGTAGCTAGACTGCCCTGCGCTGTACACAATCTCTGATGAAATGACATTGAATATCTATGTGCTTCGACTTGCCATGAAACATTGGATTCTCAGAGAGCTTTATGCAACTCTGATTATCATAGTAGACACTAGTCGCTTCCATCCTCTGCTTGAACAAGCGTACTAGAAGCTTCCAAAGCCATATAGATTTGTACGTAGCTGTGCTGGCTGACACATACTCTGCTTTTGCAGAGCACAGTGCTACGGACTTCTGCTTCTCGCTACACCAAGAAACCATCCCTGATCCAACACTGAAGCAATACCTATAAGTACTTTTCTTGTCCAATGAATTGTCCGCCCAATCTGCATCTGTGAACCCACATTCTCTAACGTCATGCCCTCGAGTATACTCAGCTGTATCACGAATATACCTAAGAATTTGACTTGAGCTGTGTGAGGTCCTTATATTACTAGTATAGTACCTTATTGTTGTTAGTGTAACCCCCTTATTGTTATTATTGTACCCTTGTAACCCCCATTTTGTTATTATTGTGCCCTTAAATTATTATTTTTAGGTCGGCTAGGATTACATTGTGGCCCATTAGGATTACATTATGGCCCCATGGACTCCTATATATAGAAAGGAGGTTTTGTAAATTGTATCATCCAAGAATTGTTCATTTATGTAATGTATTGGAGGTTTCCCCCTCGAAGTGGCTTATTTCTAAGGTGTTGATATCTTTTTCTTCTATTTTTGGAGCTGGTTACACAACATTTGGTATCAGAGCTTTGGATTCTAGGGTTTCGCTGCTCCAAACAGGTCATCGTGGAATTTTCGCTATAACTTTTTTTCTACGAAGTTTCAAAAGTTGAAATTTTTAGGGTGCGAAGTTGAAATCCTGAGGAAGATTGTCTAAAAATTTCAGAGCTTGGTTCGCAATATTTTCGGAGATATGATCTGTGGAAGTTAGGTCTTTTTTCAGGCTCCTAAACATGTCATCGTGGCATTTGCGCTATAACTTTGTTTCTACGAAGGTTCAGAATCTGAAATTCTTATGGTGCAAAGTTGAAATCCTAAAGAAATTCGTCAAAAAATTTCAAATCTTGGTTCGCAATATTTTTGGAGTTATGATCTGTGGAAGGTAGTGCTTTTTCAAGCTCCTGAATTTCATCTCAAAGAGGTGATCGTGGGAAAAGTTCAATAACTCTCTCGGGTGATCGGATCGAGTGTCAGAAAGTCGGGTACACCGGACCGTAGTTTCTTGGCTATCAATTTCAGAGACGAAGGATGAAACAAGTGACGTGCTCTATTAAGTTCGCTCATCGAAACTACCCATAATTAGGTCATTGTGGGAGATCGACACAACTTTGCCTTGGAGAATCCAAATCGTGGTCGACTGGTAGCATTCGAAAGATAATTCGCAGGGCTAAGTCAAAATGGCAAATCACAATGATGCAATCACAAAGATAATCCAATTTCAATATCGAGCTCCTCAAATGCAAGAAAAAGGTGTGTATTTTTTTTTCCGAATTGCATAAGTCTTGTTTGAAGAATCAATTTGAATTGATTCCAAGGGCATATTGTAGAATAGATATCAGTATTAGGTTCTAAAAGATGCCTCGTAAAAATAATTCAACACCCATTAAGCCTTTAGAAGGCTCTACTATGACTCATGAAGATGAAGAATTGCAATATGATCTATCAAAATTACAAGAGCAAGTGCAACAAATTTCACTCTCGCAAAGAGCAACAAAAAATGAAATGGAAGTTTTGAAGAAAGGCGTGCAAGCTAAGATGGATGGCATGGAAGCTGGCATGGAAGCTAAGATGGAGACATGAAATACAACATGGAAAACATGAAGAATGATCTAAAAACAGACATCGAAGGTTTGACAAAGTTGATACAAGAAATGTTTCCTAATGGTGAAAAGATAGTAGAGGAACCTCGTGATGAGAACAAAATCAATGTTAATCATGATTTCATAAACTCTAATGTTGGCGGGAAGAACCACCATATTCCAAAAATGGATATGAGGAAGTTTGATGGAAAGGATCCTGTAACATGGATACTACAGATGGAGCAATATATTGATCTCCATAATGTGCAAAACACACAAAAGGTACGCATTGCAACTTTACATTTAGAACAAAATACATTTGTATGGTATCGATGGCTTTGCTCCCGTAAAAAATTGTCACTTGGTCAATTTTTACGGAGGAAATGATAGCACATTATGAGGATACAAAGAGCAACCTTCTTTAGCCAATTGATAAATCTCAAACAAAAGGGTTTAGTGGGGCAGCACATTGAGGACTTCCAAAAATTGAATATAAGGGTAACTGATATTCCAGAGGAACACAGGATTGATCTCTTCATAGGCACTTTAAAGGATAACATTCAACATGAAGTTCGCGCTCTGGAACCTGATTCATTGGAGAAGGCATTCAGGTTGGCAAGAAAAGTTGAATGTAAAATTATGGCAACAAGGAAGCCTACCACTCAATTCTATAAAGAAGGAAGTGTTGCTACGTCTAGATTTCCACAACCTACAAGGCTGACACCACAACAATTGGAAGAAAAAAGAGCAAAAGGGCTTTGCTATAGTTGTGATAGCAAATACACTAAAGGTCATAAGTGTGCTGAGAAGAAATTATTTACATAGATTGTGAAGAGGAAGAAGAAAATGAACAAGAAGAGGATATACACCAGGAACCAGCCCTAGAAGAGGAAGAAATGAATCCAACCATATCGTGTAATGCACTGGCAGGAATTACCACTCCTCAAACTCTCAAGATAGAAGGACAAATAAAAAAGAAAAAGGTAATAGTGTTGATTGATTCAGGTAGCACCCATAATTTTATTCATTATAAGGTAGCCAAGGAATTAAATTGTTTCCTATACCCAGCACCAGAATGTCAAGGGATGGTTGCAAATGGAGGAACTATAAATTGCTCTAGAAAATGCCATAATATCAAGCTAACCATGGGGGAATATGTATTGACTAGTCCAATGCTTTCCATTCCTATGGGAGGTGCCGATGTTGTACTAGGAGTACAATGGTTACAATCTTTGGGGACGGTAGCTTTTAATTTTCAAGAACTTTTCTTGAAATTCTTTTCAGAAGGAAAGGAAGTCGAACTACGGGGTATTGAAGGGAAGCCAGGAAGGATAATAAGCTCTAATGGCATGACAAAGCTTCTAAAGAAAGAACAACGAGGCGTAATTGCACAATTATGCTCACTAGAAGCTCCAACATCAAAATCATCTATTTCTGCAGATCTCCAACAAGTCTTGGACAATCATTCCAAGGTGTTTGAAACTCCCAAAGGACTCCCGCCTATTCGTGATCATGATCATGCTATTCATTTGATTCCAGGAAGTGTTCCTCCAAACATCAGGCCTTATAGATATCCTTACTTCCAAAAGAGCAAAATTGAATGTATGATTGCAGAAATGTTAGAGGCGGGTATAATTCAACCTAGTCAAAGTTCTTTCTCTGCTCCTGTAGTATTGGTACACAAGAAGGATGGATCATGGCAAATGTGTCCGGATTATAGGGAGCTCAATAAACTCACCATTAAAGATAAATTTCCCATTCCTGTGATTGATGAATTATTGGATGAATTACATGGAGCAATTTATTTTACCAAGTTGGATCTTCGTTCAGGATATCATCAAATTAGAATGAAGACTGAAGATATTCCAGAAACAACATTTCGAACTCATGAGGGTCATTATGAATTTTTGGTCATGCCTTTTGGCCTTACCAATGCACCTTCTACATTTCAAGGGTTGATGAATTCCATTTTCAAACCCTTCCTTAGAAAAAATTTTCTAGTATTTTTTGATGATATACTAATCTACAGCAGGTCTTGGAAGGATCATGTTGAACATGTTGACAGGGTGCTCAAACTATTGCAGGAGAAACAATTATATGAAAAAATATCCAAATGTTTCTTTGGAGTACAAGAGGTGGAATATCTAGGTCATATTATATCTCACGAGGGTGTTAAAGTAGACCCTAACAAAATTAAAGCCATTAAGGAATGGAAAGTCCCCACGACCATAAAGCAGTTGCGAGGATTTCTCGGGTTAACTGGGTATTATCGCAAGTTTGTTAAGAATTATGGGAGAATAGCAGCACCTCTAACAACATTATTGAAGAAAGATGCATTTTCATGGACTCCTGAAGCAACTAAGGCCTTTGAACATCTTAAAGAGGAAATGTGCCTAACACCGGTCTTAGCTACGCCAGACTTCACAAAAACCTTTATTGTGGCATGTGATGCCTCAGGAAATGGAATTAGTGCAGTTTTAATGCGGGAAGGAAGACCCATTGCTTTTGAAAGTCGTCCAATCAAAGGAAAGTATTTACAAAAACCTATTTATGAGAAGGAAATGTTAGCAATACTGCATGCACTAAAGAAATGGCGAACTTACCTAATGGGAAGACACTTTAAGGAAAAAACTGATCATGATAGTCTTAAACACTTTTGGAACAAAGACTATCTTCAGAAGAGCAGCAAAAATGGGTCACAAAGATGTTGGGTTATGACTTTGAAATAATCTACAAAAAAGGAAAGCTTAATGTTGTTGCAGATGCACTCTCAAGAAAGAATGAAGAGATGGAAGCATTGCTTTGTGCCATTTCTATTATCCAACCAAATTGGATAACCGAAGCAAGAGATGAATGGAAGAAGGACAAAGATGTATGGACACTCATTCAAAAGTTGCGGCAAGATCCTAGTACATCTGATACATTTAGTTGGAAAAATGATTCCTTATGGTACAAAGATCGCTTATATCTTTGTAAGAATTCCCAACTAAAACAAAGGATTCTTCTGGAATTGCACACTTCTCCTTTAGGAGGACACTCAGGATTTTTAAAAACTTACCACAGGGTGAAGAAAGAATTTTTTTGAGATGGCCTTAAATCTGATATTCAAAAGTTTGTGGCGGAATGTTTGGTTTGCCAGCAGAATAAAGTGGAAACAATTAAGACCCCGGGACTTCTACAACCTTTATCCATTCCAAGTCAAAGTTGGGAGGAGATTTCAATGGATTTTATCACAGGTTTACCTAAGTCTGAAGGAAAGAGTGTCATCATGGTGGTAGTTGATAGACTTACCAAGTATGCACACTTTTGTGCATTATCTCCTCCATTTAAAGCAAGTACAGTTGCTACTACATTTATGGATAGAATTCAAAAGCTACATGGAAGCCCAAGGGTTATTGTGAGCGATAGAGATCCCATTTTTACTTGAAATTTTTGGACGGAGTTATTTTCTTGTTTGGGTACTCAATTAGCTCATAGCTCATCTTATCATCCTCAATCTGATGGTCAAACTGAGATAGTAAATAAATGTTTGGAAGGATATCTTCGTTGTTTTGTATCTGATAAGCAAACACAATGGGTCAAGTGGTTACCTCTCGCTGAATGGTGGTATAACACTTCCTTCCATACTGCAGCAAAAATGACCCCATTTATGGCACTTTGTGGATATCATCCACCATCGATCACATCATCTTTAAGGGAAAATTCGAAGGTTCAAGCAGTGGAAGATCACATCGAGCATCAGCAAGAAGTTCTCCAACTCTTAAAGGATAACCTGAATTTGGCACAAAATGGAATGAAACAACAGGCAGATCAACATCGCAGCGAGAGAAGTTTTGATGTAGGAGATTGGGTATTTTTACGGCTACAACCATACAAACAAATGTCCCTCAAACAAGCTAAGAAGGATAATAAATTATCGCCAAAGTACTATGGTCCTTACAAGGTGTTGCAAAAGATTGGTACTATGGCATACAAATTGGAACTTCCTGCTTCTTCGCGAGTACATCCAGTTTTCCATGTTTCATGCTTAAAGAAGGTTATAGGTGAAAATCTTCCAGTTCAAACAATATTGCCAGAACTTGATGAGGAAGGAAAAATCATATTGGAACCTGAAGCTGTCATGGAAATAAGAACTCGACAACTACGGAATCAATCAATTTCAGAGTATCTCATCAAGTGGAAGAACTTACCCACTGAAGATTCTACATGGGAGGATGAGAATTTTATACAGAAGCACCCGGAGCTACTCAAGCGTTGAGGACAACACTTTTTTGAAGGAGAGGGGCATGTTAGGTCCCTATATCACTAGTATAGTCCCTTATTATTGTTAGTGTAACCCCTTATTGTTATTATTGTACCCTTGTAACCCCCATTTTGTTATTATTGTGCCCTTAAATTATTATTGTTAGGTCGGCTAGGATTACATTGTGGCCCACTAGGATTACATTATGGCCCCCATGGACTCCTATATATAGAAAGGAGGTTTTGTAAATTGTATCATCCAAGAATTGTTCATTTATGTAATGTATTGGAGGTTGCCCCCTCGAAGTGGCTTATTTCTAAGGCGTTGATATATCTTTTCTTCTATTTTTAGAGCTGGTTACACAACAAGCTGCCCAATGTAATTTCTTTGGCTCTACCATGAATTGACTGCGAAACAGATATCTGGCCTAGTGTTGACCAAATACATGAGAGACTTGTTGACTTAGCGGCCTACACCTACCTACAAGTTAGTGAGAAAAGCCTTTAACCCCACAACGTGTGGTTGGTGGCAAGGAGCTCAGAGAAGGGGTTGTCACATTAATCCCAACTCTCTCTGTTTAAGCTATCTCCTAGGTTAGCTATGGGGGGTGGTTCCTAAATGGAAAACTAAGTTAAAAGATGTGAGTTTCTAGGAGAGTTGTTAGAGTTAAATAGATTACTTCTTAAGAT
This sequence comes from Pinus albicaulis, assembly GCA_034641835.2. Classification (NCBI taxonomy): domain Eukaryota; kingdom Viridiplantae; phylum Streptophyta; class Pinopsida; order Pinales; family Pinaceae; genus Pinus; species Pinus albicaulis. The sequence continues at coordinate 1,608,794,659 of CM076579.1, forward strand.
TTATAAGCAAAAGGTCATATGAGCAATAACCATCAATACATAATTTAAATAAGCATAAAGCATATGAAAACCAATGCCTTCAAAGTATTGCTCTTTGAATTGAAAAATGTATTTGCTAAAATGAAGTAAAATGCTTTCAAATGGAAAGAAAAATTAATCCTAAAAAGTGAAACAAGAAAATGTTAGCACAAGATATTGTAAATGCTTTCAAGATAAATAGATTTATGAATCAAAGCATGAGAAACTATCTTGCTCAAAAGGAAGCAATTCGTGTTCTACTTACAAAATGTAGATAAAAAAATGTTTGCCATAAAAAAGTATTCAATTTCAGCAATGACAAGAGGAATAAACAATTGCAAGTAAAACGATGATGTGTATTAGCATGAGATGCAATTACACTAGATTTAGATGCAATTAATCTTGGTTACTTTTAATCTAAAATGCATAATCTAGGTGAGAAGTCTTCCTCTTGAGCTCTTCCCAAAGGGTAAAAATTGGGGTGACTGTAAGGAAGAGAGGGCGAGGACACAGGGGTGATACTAGTCTGCTGAGTCTTATGAGCCAGCGTGTGCCTTCGTTCCTACAAGGGGACAAGCCACTTTCATAACTGCGGGGTCATACACTTTTACCTTACTTTGTACAAATGAAAGAACTTTCGAAGAAAGCCCTTTTTCCCTATAATTTCTATCAACCAAGCTTAGGCTTGGAGGTTAATTTTAAATGTGCAACTAAGTTAATATGCCTACTATGACATGCAAGTAAATTTGCAAATGTTAAATAAATGATGGAGATACTTTAGACACAGGATTTGCATAAACATGTAAGTATTTGCTTTTCCTTATGATAAATTTGTGATATACCCAAAAGCAAATAAAGCTTGAGAGATATGAGAGATTGAGTTGCACGTAAAGTAAACGACAATGCTTGTGAAAAGTAAACTCAAGATTTGTATTCAATTAAATTTGCAAAAGAAATACACTTTATCTTTGAAATATTAGCTTGAAATAAAATGAAAGACTGCTTTGTAAAGTGAAATTGCCGAAGTACTTGATGCACTAAAACTTAAGATGTAAAATGTCATCGATGGTGAAGCATTAGTGGAATTTGAACTATATTTCAAACTAAATGAGTGAAATGCATGGTTGTGTTAATTAGCCAATTAAAATGCGATGCATGTAAGTGAGTAAAAATCAATAACTCAAAACACAAGTCCTCTCCAGAATGTGGAGAGTCAGTGATGCCAATGGGGAATTTCCCAAGCGCCCTCAAACAAAGATAATTTTATTATTGATTAATTACAAGAGAAGAAAGCCCTTTGAGAATGATGCCTAAGAAGTAAAGGGGAGTCTTTACAATATGCCAGTTAGAAGAGCTAGATCTCTTCCTTGAGAAAAGGGAACAAATCAACAATAAAAACTACAAGAGAGGCTCCTCCAAAACTTAAAATATTTGCCTCCAAATCTAAAAATGTAAGGGATTGTTTTGCAGCAGTCAAATTTGTTGAGATTTTGTGTAGTTCGGGTAGCATCGGATGTGCTCTAGCTCCCAAAATTTGTGGAGGGACTAGAGTAAATATGATCTACAAGACCTAGAAAGGGATTTGAGAAATTTCATCTGGTTTAGGAGATATTTAATTAATTAATTATTTTAATGTATTTCCTAAGTCTAAACTTAGGAAAATTAAATAATTAAAGTTAATTAAATTAAACATGTGATGAAATTGTTTTAAGTCACACAGATCAAGCTTTCTTTTAATTTTAACCATTGATTCAAGATCTGATCATGGTCGTTGGTTTTCCAAGGAGAAAAGTATAAAGGAAAGGCTTGGGGTCATTTGTAAAGACACAAAAGCAAAACACTGAAGCTAAACTGAGATTTTAGGGCAGGGTTTGCTAAGAATTCTCAAAAGTGTTTCATCTATAGAGAGGGGAGTTTAGACAAAGGAGATGATCTGATCCCAATGTCTAGAATCAACAAGAGACAGTGAGCAGCTTCAGAAAGGCAACGCAAAGAAGCAGGAGCATCAGTAGCAAGAGGGAAGCAACTGCGCAATGCAGGGGCAACTTCAACTACGCAACGCAGGGGCAGCTTCAGCTACGCAGGTGCTGCACAGTCACTCCCAGGGCAGCGTAAGGAAGTTGGAAACCCTCGTAGGTTATGTAGAGACCCTTAGGGGCAGCGTAGGGACTATGTCATCCAGTTTGGGGTTACGCAGCCCTTTCCAGGCCAGCGCTGAGGGACGCAGGGGCTGCAAAGGCTGACGTAGGGGCTTCAGGGGCAACACTGGCGTTCTAGAGCCTAATTTTGGCTGAGTCCTGTAAATCCCGTTTGAGGGTGTGGATCAATCAATATTTTGGCTTCAGAATAGCTGGTGAGTTGCAGATCTATATTTTCTCTATCGGGTTTTCCAGATCTGGAACTCAGAATTTGTGGTATCAAAAAATACTCTTAATAATAAAACCCTCCAACAGACAGAGATCGGTTTTCCCGCATTAGGTTTTTCCGTGGACTATTTGTCCAGAAAATCATTGTGTCACTTCGTCTATGTGTGCATGTACTTTTTCTAGATCTGGATTGGTGAAAGTATGTTATGTGTTTTGCTTCGATATTAATCTGAAAGTTTCAGTTAATAACTTAATTAAGTAGGAGGAGCATAACCAGATCTAACAGTAGATTTCTGCATTAGTAACATTCAGAAATTTTCACAAATCAGCCTCAAATAAGTTTGTAATTAGCGCAATGGAAAAAGGCTATCCCTCTAGCATACGACCTTGTCAAAGAATGATGTTGCCCTCAAGTGCAACTCGACCTTGCAAAAAAATGGCAACTCAAATGCTCTCGGCCTCATAAAGAGAGTGTCAAACTCTATGCCAAAGGTCCTGCAAACAACTTGTTAGATGTTTCAAATCGTTGTCCCCTCAAGCTGCCACAAGAAAAAGTTATGCCTCAAACCAGGGTTGCAAAACCAATCAAATGTTAATGGACAACAAGCCAAAAAATGAATAAAATATTTACAACTAGTATACAAGGAACTAAGCTAAAGAGTATGAGTAAGACTCTCCTCCTTGGAAAAACCCAATGCGGGAAAACCGGTGCTGCTAGCTTCTGGAGGGTTTTTATTATTATGCAGATTATAAGTACAACAAATCTGGGCGCCAAACTAGTTAACCCGACAGAGAAATATAAATGGTAGCAATACCTCTATCTCGGAGACAGAAAAATATGATTGATTCACACCATCAAACGGGATTTACCGAACTCAGCCCCTTTCCGACCTCTGGAAACCCCTGCGCTGCTTTGAAGCCTTCTGTGTCAGCCTTCCCGGCTTGCGTCGGCTTCTGCGCTGCTCAGGAAGGGAGTGTGTCACCCTAGAAGGGGTTACGTTGCCCCTGTGCTACCCTAACTGGGCTCGCGTCAACGTTCCTTGGCTCTAGCTGCCTCTGCACTGCCCCCGCTAGGCTCTTGGCTGGACTACGTAGCTGCTGCCTCTGCGCTGCTCTGGTATGCTCCTTCTCTGCCCTCGTTGTACTCTTTACCTGGGACTAGACCATCCCCTTCGCCAATACTGCCCCTCGCTGCAATTGAAACACGTCTGAAATTCTTAGCAAACCACACCCTAGAATCTTAGCTTAACTTCAGTGCTCTGCCAGTGTGTGTGTTCTCCAACTGACTCCAAGTCCTTCTCTTATACTTTTCTCGTTGAAACATCAACGACTGTAATCTAATCTCTGATCGACGACTAAGATTAGAAGCTGCTTGATCCGCGTCACTTAAGCCATTCTCGTCACATGTTTAATTTAATTCACTTTGATCTTTTAATTTTCCTAAGTTAGACTTAGGGTCCTTAATTAAAAATATTAATTAGTTAAATATCTCTTAAACCTAATAGAATTTCTTCAAACGCTTTCTGGGTCTTGGAGATCTTTTGTACTCTAGTCCTTCCAATAAGTTTGGGAGCTAGAGCACATCTGATGCTACCCCAACACCCCAAAATCTCAACACCAAGATCTTGTATCACACCTAGATTTTAGAATTTGCATTTCATATAGGATAGTTAAGCATTCAAGCAACGATTGTCCATCCTGTTAGTTGGCATCTAATTGGTAATAAGCAAAAAGTTGACTCTATAAAGCACTGGTCTCACGATTCAATCTAATCTAATCTTTTAATCTTGCTAAAATTAACCAAGTAGCTAGGCCACTCAATCGTGTCTCTCAGACTTGTTGGTTGCCAACTTGTCCTTCATCTTCGCATTTCCATAGGGCCTACCCCCCATAGTCTGCTGTTGGGAGGCATCTAGAATGGAGAGGTCGAGGATTATAGTGACAACCCTCCGATCTGAGTCGTTGTCGTAATGCTTGTACAATATGAGCTACAACAAGGACCATTATTTTACAGAGTGAGTGCCCTAAGTATGAGACATCATCGAAGGCCTTCTTCACCACCTTACAAGATATTCTTGTCAGCAAGTGGGACAAGCATTTCACACCTTTGCATTGTTTGGCTCACTCATTGAATACAAAATATTACAACCATGAGTGGCTGAATGGTGGTCCTTCCTGCAGATTCCTCCTCAGATGGACGATGAAATTTCACAAGTTATGAAGGATGTATGGAGGCGGATATTGTTGACTTTTGTAGCATTAGAAAGTGTTCCAAGTCTCAAAATTTGCAAGGAGGCTTGTACAACAATAGAACCCAGGAACCGTTTGTGGAAATTCCACTCGGTTCATGACTTATTACAATAATTAATTATTTTAATGAAGACCCTAAGTCTTAACTTAGGGAAATGAAATAATTAAAGGGTATTAATAAGTCAGAGTGTGAATCTTCTAGAAAACAAAGATCAAGTCAAGTTTTAATATTAGCCATTGATTAAACTTCTAATCTGGGCCGTTGGTTCTCCAACGAGAAGATTATAAAAGAAGGCTTGAGGGTCATTTGGAAAATAAGCCAGGAACATACTCGATTTCAGTGGGAGAGTTGCAGGGCGAGAGTTTGTAGAAGCAGAAGGAGGAGGGAGTTAGCAAGTGACTGAGGTCAGGGACAGAGGGAAGTAGTGGGTCACAAGAGGCAGCTTTGGGCTGTAGTGCAGTGAACCCACACAAACCCTACGCAGACTTACGTAGTCCAACGCTAGACTTCGTAGAGAAACACGCAGACAGGCACAGGAGATAGCAGAGGCTGATCAGGGTGTCAGAGATTTGTCGGAAGGAGTCGAGAATTTTGTCTTGGGTGTTTCATATTTTATTTGCCAATATTTTTCCTTGTAAAGAAATCATTTGCTGAAGAATTTAATAAAACCCTCATCTGTTGCGTCGATTTTCCCTCATTGGGTTTTTCTAGGGACAATTGTCCAAAATAAATGTGTACATGTGATTGATTCTTGTGCTTATGTCTTTTACTGTTCATTTCTCTGCATATATATTTGTGAATGTTGTAGTAGTATTTATTTCGATTTTTGCCAGAAGATTTTTGAAAATAACTTATTGAAATAATAAGTAAGAGGAATAAATCTATCACTGCAACTGTATAGTTTTCAGATTGAAAATTTCACTGATATTTCAGGATAGAGCATCCCTTGATGAAGTGGTTGATGCCTTTGTAGATTTTTCCACTGGCACTGGGTGATTTGTAGGTTATGATGTGATTAGAGATAGGGGGCTAAGAAGCCTTATTCTTGGTGGGCAACTCATGGGGCAACATGCCCTCCTCTACAACAGTTAACCATGAGGCTCCTCCCTTAAGTTACTTCATCCTCTTGTTGCGAGAGGAATTGGAGCACATATGGGAATTTGTATAGTGTGACGAAGAGTAGGTTTGAGCAGTTCAAGGCAGAGACAATGGTGTATGTGCACACCAACCTTCGTCTTATTTACAGATAGAGGGATGAGTGGTTGATGGGAAAGACAAAGATGTGGGATGTCTTTCCTGATGATATGCGTTTGGATAGAAGTGTTGAGTTTGCATTGGCCAACTGTAGAAATTTTAGACCCCACTCCGGTTATCAATTTCTCCTTATCACTCCCATATAGTTAAATGCCCATTCCCATAATCACACATTCAAAATTCTGGAAATGATATATATTTCTGAAAACATAAATTTAGGAATTTCATAGTGCGGGAAATTGCAGAAATAAAACACAGTAAAATATTATAGCCACACACACAGAAAATAACACACTGAATTTTGGTCAATATGACTCTGGAAAAACCCCCTAAAACTCTTGGGGAAAACCAGTTTGAGAGCTCTTCTTTATCTCTGAATATTGCTTTTACAGAGAAATGAAATACACATTAAAAATTCTGGCAACCAATAATTTTTACTTATCTCGAATTTCGTGTTTGTCCTCCACCTCGAAATTCATGCCAATACAAAACAAGAAATTTACAGCGAAAAGTACAACATTAAATGTTGTACGGACAACATAGAAAAGTTTGTCAGAATAGCTATACGACCCTCCTCGAAAACTGTGCCAAAGGACAATTGTACGGATTCTGGGAATGCGTGCCAAAACCATCAGTACGATTGCCTCGAAAAATTTGCAAAACGGCTGCTATATGGACCTCGATTTTTGTGCTGAAATGTTGTTGTATGGACCTCGAAAACTGTGCTTGTTTTGCAGCAATAAATGCAGTCTTCCCTTCCTTGATTTTCGTGCCACTTGCCTTGAAAACCGTGCCTCTGCTTTTTTGTACGGATTTCCTGAAATAAATGCTGCCTTAGTAAGTGTGCCAAGGTGTTGCTTCTCCTTCTCTCTCTGCTCAGAAAATCTCCTTGCTCTCTCTTGCTCCTTCTCTCAATCTGCTCATGAAACACTGAATGACCTTTTCTCTTTTTTTCCTCCTTTTACCTAACCCTAAGTGACTTTTGGGGAATCTCTAAATCCAATGGCTAAGATTAAATGTGCATTTAAATTTCACTTTCTAATTTTTAATTCACCGAACTTAAATAAAGATCCACTTAGCCTTCTATTCCTATAGTCACTTTTTCACTTTTTAATTTCACATTGACTTTAATAAAGTCACTTTAAAATTAGACTATGTAACTTTATCACTTATAAAGTTACTTTTAAATTAGATTTGACTTTACCACTTATAAAGTCACTTTAGGAGAAAAAGATAAAATACATTTGGACAATTTTCCCTAGGCCAAAGATCAAAGACTTAGGGAACCACTTGTCCTCTGATACCAAAATTTTAACACTCCCTCTTACCGAGGAAAGTGTTCCTCACCACACCCATCTTGTCTCTGAAGTAGACATGCTTGCCCCATGGTAAGGCTCTGGTGAATTTGTTCGCTACCTGCTCATCTGTGGGAATATACTCAAGCTTCACAGCTCCCTTCTAAGCATAGTCTCTGATGAAATGATATTTGATCCTGACATGCTTTGACTTGCCATGAAATACTGGATTCTCCGTGAGTTTAATGCAACTCTAATTATCAGAGTAAATCGCTGAAGGTCTCAACGCCTGACCAAATAAGCCAAACAACATCTTGCGAAACCATATGGCCTCACAACTAGCCAAACTGTCTGCCATGTACTTTGCTTCCACTGAACTCAATTCTACTGACTGTTGCTTCCGGCTGAACCACAACACTACTGCCGAACCCAACCCAAAACAACACCCTGCAGTGCTCTTCCTATCAGAAGCACAACCTGCCCAATCAGAATCAGTGTACCTTGCTAATCTCACTCCATCTCCCTGTCTATAATCTAGACCATAATCCACTGTCCCCTGCAAGTAACGAAGTATGTGTTTCGCAGCAACCCAGTGCACTCTCCTGGGCTCACACATGAACTGGCTCATCGTGTTGACTGCAAAACATATATCTGGTCAATTATTGACCAAATATATCAAGGAACCAATCAACTGTCTATACAATGTGGGATCCACCAACTCGGAATCTGAAGCGTGAAGCTTCTTCCAGTCAGTGATCATAGGTGTCGACATGGGTTTGCAATCCTCCATGTGAAATTTGCTAAGAATGTCCACAATATAGTTTCCTTGTCTCAGGAAGAAATGCCCCTCCTTCCACACCTCCAACCCCAAAAAGTAGTGCATCAAGCCAATGTCCTTCATCTTGAACTCTGAAGCAAGATCTCTCTTGCAGCCCTCTATGAATCTCTCTCCACTTGCAATGACCAAGTCATCCACATACAACACCAGAATGAGAGGCTCCTCACCTACCACAATAAAGTATAGGTTCGGATTTACATCACTTTTTGTGAAACCCAACTCTTGCAAGTATGTATCAATCCTCGAGTACTAAGCTCTAAGAGCTTGCTTTAGGCCATAAAGTGCCTTCTTTAATCTGCATACATGGGACTCCTTCCCATGCACCTCAAAGCCCTGCGACTGCTCAATATAAACCTCCTCCTGTATGAAGCCATTGAGAAATGCGGTCTTCACTTCCATCTGATGGATCTTCCAACCCATCTCTGCTGCTATTGATATAATGGAGTGAATGGAAGTATATCGAGCCACAAGAGCGAAGGTCTCCTCATAGTCAACTCCCTCTACCTGGGAAAACCCTCTCGCCACAAACCGAGCCTTAAACTTCTCGATGCTGCCATCTGTAGCATGCTTTATCTTGTAAATCCATCTGGAAGTAACCACTGATTTCCCTTCAGCCCTCGACACTACCTCCCAAACATCGTTCTTCATGATAGAAGAATACTCCTCTTGCATGGCCTCTCTCTAGACCTACTGGCTAGCTACCTCCTCATAGCTAGAAGGCTCAGAATCAACGATGCTAGTGATCAATGCCATATAGCTACATATCTGCTCAGGTGGTCTTATCTCTCTAACTTGTCTCTTCGGCCCAACAACAGATGTGGCCTCTCTCAAGGTGTCCGGAAGCCACTTGGGCTTCCTTTTCCCTTAGCACACTTCTCCCACCGGAGTGAAAGAATCCTCATCCTCGTCAGAAGCCTGAACTCTTGAATGCCTGCCAACTGACCTCTTGCCTAAACCTGTGCCTGTAGATGTTGAAGTACTGTGTGAACTATCCATCAATGGGCTACCCTGTGAACTGCTCTATGGACTACTCTGCATGCTGCCCGAAGCACCACCCATCTGACTTTGCGAGCCATTGCTCACTGATGGCCCTGTCACCGTAATCGATGTACCTCTTGATCCCTGTCCACTGGATCGCTGTGACTAGCTCAGTTGCTCCTGAGGGTCTGGTGAATCTAGATACTCTAACTCCCGTGACCTCCTGAAAGCCCTATCCTCGAATTTCACATCCCACCTTACAACAAATTTCCTCCTTGTATGAATATAAATCCGAAAGGCTTTCGAGGTCTCACTGTAACCCACAAAGATGCCCTTCTCTGAAGTGGGCTCTAGCTTGGTCCTCTTCTCCTTGGGAACATAGGAGTATGTAATGCACCCAAAGATACGGAAGTGACAATTATCAGACTTCTTCCCTAAAAAAGCCTCCTCCAGAGTCACATGCCCCAATGCACGATGTGGACTCCTGTTCTGCAAATACACAGCAGTGTTGCATGGCTCTGCCCACAAAAACAACTGTAACCCCTGATCATGTAGCATAGCTTTGGCAACCCCAACGATGGATCTGTTTTTCCTCTTCGCAACCCCATTCTGCTGGGGTTGTAAGGAACTGTGAACTCCCTCCTGATGCCTGCCTCAGCACAATAATCAACAGACTCACCAAGGGTATGCTCCCCTCCATTGTCCGACCTGAGGGACTTGATCTTCCGACTTGTTTGAGTCTCCACAAGAGCCTTGAACTCCTGAAACTGCTTGAAGACCTCACTCTTAGTCTTTAAGAAATAAATCCAGGTCTTCCTGTAGCTATCATCAATGAATAAAACATAGTACTCATATCCACTCAAGGATACATGAGACATCTGATCGCTCACATCAGTATGAATCAAATGAAAAATCCCTATCGATCTGCTGTCACTGCTGGGAAAAGGGGATTTGGAAAACTTCCCCATGGCACATCCTCTGCATGTATCTAGGTGATTAGAATTGAAATCTGGCACAGCTGTGGTGATCTCCCGCAATGTCCTCAAGGCCCCATGATACATGTGCCTCAACCTGTGGTGCCAAATCTCGCATAGCTCTGAACCGCCACCTCTGCTGCCAATACTACGGCTCAATGCCATAAGGGGCTGAAATGAAAACTTGTACACCTTGGCATGGCGTACACCAATCACTCTAGTTGAATCAGCTGGAGCGCCCCTGGGATATATAAGCACCTGTCCTTTCCTGAACAATACCTCATACCCTGTGTCCTCCAATGCTGAAACAGATATAAGGTTCTTCTTCATCCTCGACACATAGAACATCCGACACTTTCAAGGGAGGTTTGGGTTCACTATCAAATGTTAATGTCCCCACACCGACTGCTCTAACAATGCTGTCGTCTCTGAGTACTACCTCTATATCAATGCCACTCTCTGAAAGCTCCGAGAAGTACTCATGGACTCCTGTCATATGACGAGAAGCCCCACTGTCAACATACCAAATACCTAAAGATGCTCCGCTAGTGGAGGGAAGTGCACACTCCCTCTCAACCTGTATGGTAGGTGATCCTGCACTAGTGGACTCACAAGCTATGAACCCAAACTCCCGGTCAAAGCTCTCTTAAAAGTCCTCTATCTCTACTGATGCTGCCATGGTCTTGTCCTTTCCCTTCTTCTTCTTCTTCGGACACACAATTGCATAGTTTCCCAACTTCTGACAATTCCAACATTTAACTTTGGAATAGTCCTTCTCCTTGTTCACATGCTTACTTTTACCTTTGCCTTTGCCCCCACCACCAATTGTGGAAGCTTGCTTCTTTCCTTTGCCCTTCTTTCCCCTTGCTAACAATGCTACATTGTCATCCTCTTCTACTTGTTTGGCTGCTTCAAGATGGTTCTTTCTGATTTCATTCTGAATGCAATCATCCCACAACCTCTCCCAGCTGGGAAGGTTCTCCCGTGCAATAATCCCATCCACAAAACTCTCCCAAGTCTTGGAAAGACCATTCAATGTGATCCACAACAACTCAGTGGGTGGAATGGTCTCTCCAACAGCGACCAACTCATCTCTCACAGAAGTGATCTTTGTGAGGTATGGTGTAACACCATCAGTCTTAGCCATTTTAATGGCCTTCAACTTCTCCCTTAGGACCATTTTCTGTTTTCATTGGTGCTATAGTAAAGATTGGTCAAGGTTGTCCACATCTCATGTGCATATGTCTTTCCTCTCACATGAGGAATGACATGGTCTTTAACACCATCCAGAATCAGTCTTTTTTCCTTAGCATTCTTCTTATTAAAATCTGCCAATTGAACATAGTCAACAGGCACTGCTACTGGGTGTTGTGCGGTATGTACCATTATGCCCTAGACTTCTGCCTCCTTAAAGATGTTCTGGATTCTCTCCCTCCATGCACTATAGTTAATCTGTTCATCCAACCTATCCTCCACCCTTAAGCCCAAAGACATGCTTGCTGTCCTAACAAACTAAAGTTTTCAAATCTGTGGTAAAGGTTCATTTTTCTGTGTGAAAATAGCTTGCTGTAATTTTTCACTTCTTGTCCCAAACTGCACTTTTCAGCCACCCAAGCTTTGATACTATGTAGAAATTTTAGACCCTACTCCGGTTATTAGTTTCTCCTTATCACTCCCATATAGTTAAATGCCCATTCCTATAATCATACATTCAAAATTCTGGAAATGATAAATATTTCTGAAAACAAAAATTTAGGAATTTTGACTGTGCTGGAAATTGCAGAAATAAAACACAGTAAAACATTTCAGCCACACAGAAAAAGACACGCTGAATTTTGGTCAATATGACCTTGGAAAAACCCCCTACAACTCTTGGGGAAAACCAGTTCGAGAGCTCTTCTTTATTTCTGAATATTGCTTTTACAGAGAAATGAAATACATAGTAAAAATTCCAGCAACCAATAATTTTTACTTATCTCGAATTTCGTGCTTGTCCTCCACCTCGAAATTCTTGCCAATACAAAACAGAAAATTTACAGCAAAAAGTACAACATTAAATGCTACACAGACATCATAAAAAAGTGTGCCAGAACAACTGTACGACCCTCGTCGAAAACTGTGCCAAAGGACAACTGTATAGATTCTGGGAATGCGTGCCAAAACCAACAGTATGATTGCCTCGAAAACTGTGCCAAACTGTTGTTGTATGAACCTTGATTTTTGTGCTGAAATGTTGCTCTACGGACCTCGAAAATTGTGCCTATTTTGCATCAATAAATGCAGTCTTCCCTTCCTCGATTTTTGTGCCACTTGCCTTGAAAACCGTGCCTCTGCTTTGGTGTATGGATTTGTTGAAATAAATGTTGCCTCGATAAGTGTGCCAAGGTGCTGCTTCTCCTTCTCTCTCTCTACTCAGAAAATCTCCTTGCTCTCTCTTGCTCCTTCTCTCAATCTGCGCATGAAAGACTGAATGACCTTTTCTCTTCTTTTCCTCCTTTAACTTAACCCTAAGTGACTTTTGGGGAATCCCTAAATTCAATGGCTGAGATAGCTTTAGATCAAGGGCTGAGATTAAATGTGCATTTAAATCTCACTTTCTAATTTTTAATTCACCCAACTTAAATAAAGACACACTTAGCCTTTTTTTCCTATAGTCACTTTTTAACTTTCTAATTTCACATTGACTTTAATAAAGTCACTTTAAAATTAGACTATGTAACTTTATCACTTATAAAGTCACTTTTAAATTAAATTTGACTTTACCACTTATAAAGTCACTTTAGGAGAAAAATATAAAATACATTTGGACACTTTTCCCTAGGCCAAAGATCAAATCCCTAGGGAACCACTTGTCCTTTGGTACCCAAATTTTAATACCAACTTGGATCTTAATGAGCCAGTGTTAGAGCCTGCCACTTTTGTTGATGGTGATACTCTTGAGGGGTTATCCTCCACATCAGCAGATGCAGAGATTACATTAGATACAACGGAGGAGGATGTAGATGAGAGCAGTGGTGACCATGACAGTGATGCTGATTGATGAGCTACCTACTACCTTGTAGTTGTTTTGTATTTTATATTTCTATTTGCCATTAACATTGCCAGTCAGGAGTCCTCAGGTTTCGGTACCTATGTAGCACATTTTGATTTTGATGACTTAATGAGAAAACTGCAGTTTCTTGTCTTTCTCCTATTGGATAATTGATGAATATGTCACGATCATATTTGTAGTATGTATGCATAATGTTACAACATACAACTTTACAATGTAGAATCTAGATCTGTGTTTGAATTTGTATCATGAAAGAGAATTTGTGTAATATGAAATCATTGAAATATCTATTTAGTATTATATATTTTTCCACATAAAAAAATCGAATTTTTTATATGTTGTAATAAAGTTACATCACATATGTTGCAACATTCCTTTTGTTTTCTACGCCCAGGGAGGGCAAATAGGTTAGTCTGTCCAATAGCAGACAAAAATAAACTAGTCGTAACAACATAACTATGTGTCACAACAAGCATCTAAAGTGAACTAGTCATCCAGTTTTTACAAAAAGACGTGTAATTCGGGCCTCATGTTCAGAGAAAATGCCCCACAATAAACAAAAAATATACTGCTGTGACTCGGGCCTCCCTTATGGGAAAACAACCCCGTGAGCCTCATAATTGTATAAGTTTGTTGTAACCAACCACATTACAATGTGGTTAATATACAATCTGTCCAAAAAAATATATACAAAAAAATCTCCAGGATATAAAGCATTTGCTGGAGAAAAAGTAAAGTGCAAACCATGGAACCCTCTGTCAGTGCAGGCCTGGAGTCCGACACATGGATCCGATTCGCGTCCTCCTCTACTAAGTGCCATAATTCTAGAGCTTGTTGTAGGCCGTCCTTAGAAAGACGGTCAACGACCCCATTTCGTTCCGTGTAAATATGGCATAAGAAATAAGGACAAAATGCATTTTTATTTCCTGTATCTCTTCTAGAATTGGAAGTAACAAAAGGTTTTGACATCTCTGTGCATTTTTAACCTAGTTGATGACATTCATGGAGTCCCTGAAAATTTGTACTGAAACAATGCCTAGTTGGATAAGCCAACAGATAAGGAGTTTTAGAGTTTGAAGTTCAACAAAGTTGTTTGTGCCTTCTCTAATTCCCACATAAGCAACAATTGAGACATTTTGGTTTTTATGGATTATCATGTTCGCACCACATCTCCTATGATTATCAGTTGCCCCATCAAAATATGCCCAAGGGATATCGTGGCTTATCCTTTCAATCCTAATGATTCTTAGTGTTTTGCAAGGATTTGAGTTAGGGAGTAATGAAAGAATCACCACACATTCCACAGCCACAATTGAAGGGGAGGTTGTGGCATCCAAAAATATTCCTTTGTTTCTAGCCAGCTAGATACCCCATGTAATTATGAGTGGTATGCTTCTGAAATCATGTTCTTTGTTTGTCTCCCACCAAACACGCCATGCCTCACTGCAATTTTCACCTTGCCAATGAGCCCTAAATTTACACAGTGACAGGGTGTGTTCCTAGACTGTTTTGGTAAAACGACAGGAAAGGAAAAGTTGTTCTATGGACTCCTCCGCGTCTTTGCACAAACATCACCAACCCGGGCCATTTAGGAACCTTCCTTGGAGTAAATCCCAGGCCATAACCTTTTTATTTAGAATACACCAGAAGAATAGTTTTGTTTTTGCAGGCCCCTCTAATTTCCACAATGTTTTAAACCACCGTTGTTGAGTGCCCCTTTCTCTAGTTTTCGTTATGAACCCATAGCCTTCTTTTGGTGTATATATGTTTGATTTTGCATGTACCCAACAAATGGATTTCGGAAAGTCTTTTAGCCGCACTATCGAGTGGGCTAGTTCCTCAATATATCCTTTCCACTCCTGTCTCCATTGTTGGTCAATCATCTGATCCTCCGCTGATTTCCATGCTTGTGTCCAGAGAGATGTATCTTCAGACTTTCTAATTTGGCTTAGAACATAAACCCCTTTTTGTTCTAGAGCCTCCACTAGGCCCTCAATGAGTGTAAAATGTTCGTTGCACCCAACCCATGGGTCCAAACCAATCCTACACATTTCACCATTCCCTACCCTCCATGCCAATCCTTTTTCCACTAGACCTAGTGCCATCACAGTGCCTTTCCAAATTGTAGATGACTTGGCAAAACCTTTGTCCAAAAATCTGATCCATTCGTCCATAGGGAGTGGATCTATATATTTTCTTTTAACCATTGCCATCTAGAGGTTGTTCTCGGTCAGAATCCTCCATCCTAATTTTGCTGCAAATGACATGGCAAAAATGTGCAAGTTCTTTATGCCCCAACCCCTCCATTCCTTTGGCTTGGCTATTTTTTCTCAAGCCACCCAGGGGAGCACCCTCTTATCCTCCTTGCCTGACCAAAGGAACCTACCACAAGTACTCCTTATTTTGTTTATAATTCCTTTTGGGACCCATGCCAGTGCAATCCAGTACATCGAGATTTCCATCAGGACTGATTTGATGAGTACTAATCTCCCCGCCTTAGAAAGCCATTTGTAACTCCATAGGCTTATGCGTTTCTCAATTTTTGAAACTAACCACTACCAATCCTGCTTCCTGTATGTGTCAAGTTTCAAGTAGAACCCCAAGTATTTGATGTTGTTTCCCAACCTGATTTGGGTGAAAGGGAGAACAATTGAAGCCCAAGAAAGGTCGTTATCTAAAATACCCTCATATGTCAAGGATGATTTCAGAATGTTTATAGCCATACCAGTTGCCTTCATAAACAAATCCAGTATATTTTTCAACCTTAGAACTTCCATCCGACTCCCATTGCTAAACAATAATATATCATCCACGAATAACAAGTGGGAAATATACAAGTTTGTTGCCACCTCAATGCCTTTTAGTTCGCCTCTTCTCTTTGCACAGTGTATCAATTGACTTAATCCCTCAGTAGCTAGGAAGAACAACAAAGGTGATAGTGGACACCCTTGTCTGAGGCCCCTCTGATTATGAAAGAAAGGAGATGTGGCCCCATTGATAAGAACAACAAAAGACACATTTGTAATACAGTCCATGATCCAATTAATAAATTCGATTCTAAACCCAAGATGGGTTAGCAAAAGTCTTGGATATAACCAGCTGATTCGGTCATAGGCCTTTGATAAATCAATCTTCAGTATCATACGTTTTTTCCTTAACAACTTAATACTATGCAAAGTTTCCTGAGCTACCCCGATAACTTCATGGATCTGCCTGCCGTCCAAAAAACCAAATTGTTCTTTAGATATATTACAAGATAAAAGGGGTTTTAATTTGTTTGCAATGGTTTTGGCAATGACTTTATAAATACAGTTACACAACGATATGGGTCTAAAGTCATCAAAAGATGAGGGAGAATCTGTCTTGGGAATGAGAGCAAGGAAGGTTGAATTGAGAGGATCATAAATACATCCCTTCTTTCGAGATTCCTCCACCACATTTGTAATAGCCTCCCCCATTAGATCAAAAAAGTGTTGAAAGAATTTCACTTTCCACCCATCTAGGCCTGGGCTCTTGTCTTTTTGCATTGCTTTCAAGATCATTTCAACCTCTTTTTTCTCCACAGGTGCCAAAAGGCGGTTATTTTCCTCCTCATCCACATACCTAGGGAAGAGTTGTGCCACCTTAGTGACTTCCTCAATCGTTGCTCCATCCTGATTGCCATATAGGTTTCTGAAATGGCTTTTCCCCATTGAGGAAAGTTCTTGGAAGTTTTTGGCTACCCCGCTTTCAGGTTTATCGAGCTCCCATATGGTATTAGAGTTTCTTCTCCCCTTTGCATAATTTTGAAAATATTTAGTATTCTCATCACCAACTGTGAGCCAAATAGCTCGACTCTTTTGTCTCCATTGTTCTTCCCTACGTAATAGTATTTTCCTTCTCCTCATCTCTAGATTCTTTATCCTTCCTCTTGACCCCTCGTCCATATAACCCTCTGCCCCTTGGTTGTTCATCTAATCTAATGCCTCCTCGATAGCCCTGAGCTCCATTGTATCCTTTATAGCCTTCTCTTTTGCCCATTGAATGGTGGCCTTCTTAATATTTTTCATGTTTTTTACAAATGCTTGAGCAAAATAAAAGTTCTCCTCCCCATCCATCGAACACCACGTGTCAACTACGAGCTTATGATAGTCCTCATCTTTAAGCCATCCTCCATTGAATGTGAACGAGGATCCTAGCTTTTTATTTGGTCCAGCTAGTTCCAAAAGGATTGGGGAGTGATCTGATTCCCCCCCCCCCCCCCCTGTGCCTACCCATTGCTTGAAACCAGAGATTCGGCTAGCCAAGTCATCATTTAGGAGGAAACGGTCCAGCCTCTTAGTCACTCGGGCCTCCTTAACTCTTTTATTTCTCCATGTTGGGGTAATCTTAATGAGATTTGAGTCAATCAAATTTCCTTATCTTCGCTTTTTTAGAAAGAAATCAGCTAGAGGATCAACCCTATCTTGAGGACCCCAGGTCTCCGACATCCCTAGTGAGAAGTTTAGGTCACCCCCCAAAACCAGGTTTGGTCCATGCATGAAAGATTTGGAAAGAAGTTTGTTCCAAAAAATAACCCGGTCTGAGCATGGGCCATAAATATTAACAAGGGTAATATCAGTTTCAAGTTCCATGGAAGATACATCCACACCAATCAAAAGCTCAGAAGACCCTGAACTGTTCAACTTAATAGTACTGTTTTTCAACCTAGTGGTCAATCCACTTGACTTTCCTCTGACATCGGATGTTACAAATGTCCACCCCGGGAGGAAAGAAGAAAGAGTTTTTGACACCTGATCCCCTTGTCCCAAAGTATCTTGAAGTAGCAGTACATCAGGCTTATAATTGTTTATGAGGGCTTTTAGAGCTAGTTTTTTAGGTGCACTAGCAATACCTCTACAATTAAAAGATAATACAATCATTTAGTCACAATGTTAGGGGACCATGCTGCTCTAAGCACCCCTTTTAATGACAGTTGTTTTCCATCAGCTATGTCAAGAACGACCCATAGTTGGGCTTTTGATATCTCTGTTTTTCTGCCTCTGATCCTTTTTGATTTTTCAATTTGGTGGTTTTGACACCTGATCCCCTTGTCTCAGTGGTCTGACTTGGTTCTCTGCGTCTTCTAACTGCGCCGACCCCTCTACCTGATGAGATGCCTCCATATCGCCATCTTCTTGCTTATCTCCCTGCTCTTCTTGTGTCTCCTTATCTCTCCGGTGCCAAGAGCCCTGTTTTGTTCCGCACTTATGTCGTCTACGTTTGTTAAAACCCAGTGGGCAATCTCGTGCCAAATTCCCATGTTTGTGGCATCTATGACACCGAAAGGGTAGGTGTTCATAATCGATCAATTGCACATATGAATGCCCCTCCACATTTATAATGATTTTAGCAATCATCCCCTCCCTTGGAGCAAGTATCACCAGAATTCGAGCAATGTTCTTCGCCCTCGTCTCCAGAAATGACATGTTAGCATCCAGGTTTGTGCCCAAGCTATTCCCAATCACCTGAAAAACATCAATTGTCCAGAAATGGGGAGGGAGGGCAAGTAGTGGCACCCACACCGGGATTTCAACCAATCTTTCCCTGTTAGAGTCGAACAAAGGTGTACATCTTTTGAAAAGGATCAGGGCAATGTCGAATCCCCACTATCTTTCCATGACCCATTCCAGGGTAGTGCCATTCTTGAATCTGAGCAAAAACCAACCTTTCGACAGTGTTATGAGTTCCACCTCCCTATTCGGAGCTGAGTCCCAGTTTTTCTCAATCCAGTCCATTATGTATTCTCCCGAATAGTATTTCCCGCGCGCCCTTCCCACGAGAATAGACTCAGATGCTGCCATCACACTATCAAAGTGCAAATCGATGCCGAATACCAGGTTAGGGCATTCAACACATTCCTTAATCACTTTCCTCTTTTTTCTTTTCACCCCAGCCTGTCCGCCAGACTTCGCAAAATTCTTTGTGGTGTTTGCCCCACCAACAGAGACCTCCGCTTGTTTGTTTTCGCCTAACTTCTTTGCCACCTCCTCCAGCCCACCCTCATCCCCTATTGCCCTCTGACTTCACCCAAACCCTCTTGTTCTGTTTCCGCCACACAGTCTCCCCATTTCACCGGAGTACCTTCAGAAATTTTTTTCCCCGCTCTTTCCCAAACCTCTACCAACGGGCCAACGTGTCTGCCTGTTAGCTCCTCGAAGGTGAAACTTCCAAAACCCCCCTGAGATCCCCAACCCAAGCCCTTCAAACCAACATTTTCCTTCTCACAAAATCCTGCAGTCAAAAATGTACCAACCCCAGTGCTCGAGATTAGGTTCCCATGGCCTTCGAACCACGACACCACCCCAGTCTTCCCCACTGTCTCAGAACAACCTCAGCTCCTAACCCAGGGTTATACCTCGAGAAACTGACAACCCTCTCAAAACTTGGTAAAATACTATTAAAAAAGCACTGTAACCAACTGCTGAAAACGTTGCAGCCCTGAGACCGTTTTCTTCAGTGCTTCCAAGATTTTCGCAGCCCCGTTAACCAAACTAACCACCGATAGTAAAATGAACAGTTTAAAGAAACCACCAACTCAGTCTAAAAGATTTTCACCAGCACCGTGAAAGTAGGCGAGAGGCAACACTTACCCATCGGTTTCACCCTTCGTTGACTGAGTGCCATAACGTAAACCCTCAACTCACTAACGGATCAGACCGGAAATGCTAGTGCGGAGTGAGCACGAAAAAACAAAACCCACCGACATCCCCTCACTTTCTCCGGGAGCTGCTTGAAAGCTTTTCCCTGAGTAAATGCATATCATGCCAACTGTCAAGTTCTCCCACTGCCAGCCCACCTGCATGGCCTGCCTTCTGTCTCTTCCTCATGCCACCTTGTGCCTCCCACTTGAGTGCTCCTCACTCCGTGACATTGTCGACCAACAAAAACTAGGGTTCCGCCATTTTCTCTAGGGGTTGAAGTAGTTCTTCCAACAGAGTTCTTAGCATATCAATTAGTATTTTATATATATATATATATTTTATTATAATAATATATAACGTGTCCCACGTGTCCTATTCCGGGGGGTCTATGTGCCCTGTGTCAGACACTCAATTCTGTGTCCTATGTTTTCCGTGTCCTCGTGTTAGGTGACTTAGCTTGAGGAGTTGTAGAACTTGCTATAGATCACAAATCCATTGAGATACAACCTTGTAAATATTTAGATATGCAACACGAATGACTAGATACAAGTGTAAAATGGTGTGTAGTGGTGTTGAAAAATGTAACTAGGTCGGTCTTCATATTGACTATGTAATTACATAAAGAAGAAGACAGATAATCAAATGTATTTTGTACTTGCTTCATGGGTTTCATGAGCAAGATTTTATTATAGGTTAAATAGACTTCTTCTTGATGCCTATCTAGGGTTTGTCTTCTAGGTAAAAATATAATTAAGAGTAAATGAAGTGCCTAGAATCACCTCCAAAGATCTTGTGGGAGAATTGCTCATAAACAGCCCTCATGACTATCATCCTTAACGCTGGAAAATATAGTTTTCATTTTATATTAAAGTTGGCCTATATGACAGTTGAGTGGTCGGCCTACATGACAGCTGAATGGTCGGCCTAATAACCAGGCATGTGCCAATATATATATACTCCTTGCTGCGGTTCATTCAAGACATAAGTTTTCGGTCAGTTCAGAAGTAGAAAGAGCAGAAGTGCGATCTCTCTATGGAGTACAGTTGCGGATGATTCTAAGACAACAACAAATAAAGGTCCGTATAGAGATAAGTTAAAAAGGAAGAAAAATGTGGATCTGTATTGGGAACAGAAAATGAGAATATCTCTAATGTAACACAGCGTTGATAAGCAGAAGGTTATTCTGGAAAGATTGCGGTCAACCTATATCTAGTTCAAAGTCTGGAAGAAATATATATTATGTGACATCATCTGGGTTATGATGAATTCTGAAGTAAGGCAGGTAAATCAGATTTACCTCCCCACAATAAAAATGCTTCTCCTGCCTAACATTTGTGTCCTGTACATTTTGATAATTGACTTGATGAAAGATTAACTAAGACATAAGCAACATAAGCAAGCTCACAAGTAATTATCAAGAAGAGAATTTGTATCAACCTTAAGCCCTCCAAAATTCTCAACAAGTGGAAGCTTATATCAAATCTTGATTAGATCTATCAATTATAACACTTATTTTCAAAATATTAGCTTGATAAAAAGATAAAAATGTAAAAAACCAGCAAGCAAATAACCTAAACGTGTGCAAAATGTTGATTTTTCCTCGGCACTTCAGAATCAGGTTTATGTATAAGATCATGATCACAAACACACAAAAATGCCACGACACTAGCACTTGGCACAACCAAAAATATAAAACAGTAAATCAATGTAGTACACAAGACAATTTTTAACCCAAAAATTGTTATATTACAAACTTTAATACAACAAATGTTGGGCTCCCATACCAGGGATCATGGTTCTTACATACAACCCTGATACAAGACAACTAGGGCTTGGAGTCAACAACTTATGGCCAATGTTGATAATATCATTTGTGGAAAAATATCGGCCAGGGCCCTGAAATCATCTTTTTGGCAATATCGGCAAACATAATTTTTTTATTTTTATTTTTTATTTTTTCTGATTTCAAAACATATATAGCAATAATGATATTTAGCTGATATTTTAAAAAATATGGCGATATTTAGCTGAGATTTTCAAAATATCGCAATATTTTCAAATATGAAAATATTGTGATAGTTACCTGCCGAAATATCGTTTGCCTGAAAATCGTGCTATATTCACGATATTTCGTGAAATATCGCAGATGTTATCAACACTGCTAATTACTAATTGTTCACTAATTAATCATTGCAATATTTACATTATTTTTATATAAATTATATTCATAACAGGCAAGATTTTCCCTGCTGGACTTCTGGTCTTCAAAAAATTTGTTAGGTGCCTAGTCCATTAGGCCATGGGGTTTTCAATTCTGCTAGGTACAACTTAGCAGAAAACATTGCCAAGTTCCAACTAACAGTCAATATAAAGTGGCATCCAATTTGGGTGAGGTGTAGGTGACAGAAAATTTAACTGTAGACTAGAATGGGGATGGGGTTGGTTTACAATCATCCATGTGAAAGCAGTGAAGAAGGTGATATGCATACTGAGGTAATTAATCACTGTAGAAATATTTTACATGTATATCTCTTAGTTCGAGCATCAATAAATGACCCTCCATGCTATTTAAGTAGAGATCATGGACCAATTGAGGGTTAAACCACAGCTATAGTGTCATTAATTTCAGGGAGATGCTGAACTATCAGATCACTCATGCATAGGACGGGATTGTGACTATTGGATTAATGAAGTATGAAAGCACACTTTATCCTCATTCCACATTAGATAAGGTGAATGTAAACTAGCTCCTAGTTCTGAAATATCCTAACATATATGGCATTCAGAATGATTGCCCGTTATATTTCTGGGAGCACATGATAGTCAGAGTCAGAACACACGGATGTACACATGACATTGAGAAAGGGAGAGGGAGAGGTCTATTTCATGGCATTGACATTGTTTTCCCAGCTATTCCATCTTTCTGTTGGTTATACTGTAAATTCTCATGCCTTTCTTTGTAATGTAAAGTGACCAAGTCCTCTCTTGAATTGCATTCAATGACTTTTAAAGTTTTAGAGATAGTTGGGTTTGCAATTTTTAGCTAACAGTTTTCTTGTAGATTGTTGAATGTCATGATGTCCTTGTATAGAATTCTGTCTGTTTGTCTGCCTTTGTTTAACATAATTACTGCCATTTCTGTGCAATTCATCGGGCATATCATTGAAAATGTTCCCTTGGTGACCATTTCATATCTGAGTAACAGGTGACAAAGCTTTTCCAGAAGATTCATGAAATGGTGGAAGAAGAGAATAATTTGGTTTTTATTTTGATTGGTAAGTCTACTAGAAGTTGTTCTTTAGTAACGCTATATGTCTGTTTTCTTCCAGCATATAAATTTGTATGGGATTTTTTTTTTGTGTTTTTTTTTTTGTAAATCATTACTTCATCGGATTTTGTAAGGTTGGGGTTCCAAGGCTAATGGGTATTCAATTTTAGTAGTCTGTTCCTCTGCTTAGAAACTTTTTCCATTGTGTAAAATATTGATTTGAACACTAGATGCTATGCTGGTTAAGATGTCTTTTCTATAGACTTACGATCTGAAAGATTGTTCAAGGACTTACTGTTATCATTCACTTCCTTTCAGTATGTTACAGTTCCATTCTTGTAGCCCAATGAGATCTTTGTGTAACCTCAAAGACATCAATTGCCCAACGGATGAGTAATTTTCAAAAAAATCAGAAATAAAAGATAACCGTAATAGACTCTACATGGCAAGTTGTCATTTATTTTGTAAGATAATTCATATGTTCACGTAAATATATTTACATTGGTAAGCTTATCTTCGGATAGATATAATTACATCAGTGAAAAAAGGGGAAAACATATTGTTGAAAGGTATATAAATGGTATGTACATCCTCTTTCTCAAAGCAACAATAACAGAAATACAATCTGAATAGACAGGAAGATCTAACAATTTGGCATCACTGGTAAACTTCAGATTAACATATTTACATCAGTGAAAAAGGGGAAAACATATTGTGGAAGGGAATTTAAAATGGTACTTACATCTTCTTCCTTAAAGCAACAAGAACAGAAATAAAATGATTACACAGGAGGATCTAACAATTTGGCATCCTTGATCAACAAAATCCTTTTGTGAACTGCAGCATATGTACCACCTCTCTCGACATATGGCAAAAGGCGGACAAAGTGCTAACCTTGTTCTCAAGAACATATTTGCATTGAATCCTCCAGAGGACAAACATAGTTGAAATTGTCAAGCAGTGCCAAATGCCATTAAGCACCAACTAGACTAAGGACCTGGAGGCACCTGACAAAGTTGCTTGCCAGTGCAAATGCCCCTGAAGAATAGCTACCTGCTTAGTCTGAACATGATCTTAACAAGACCTGGAAAAAGGATAGTCCCATTCCAACCTAAGGTAGGAAGGGGCAAAGGCCATCAAAGACATCATTCTTAGCCAATTGAGCCTTGGATGGAAGGCCCTGATAAATCACTAGCCAAGCTAACACTTGGAGCTTGTAAGACACCTACAGTGACCGCATAGCGTGTAACTGCTGAATCCATCAGAACTCAGAATCGATTGATACCCACCTAGTGTTAAGAACTTGAGCAAGCTCATGATGTTGATGTAAAATGGAGCAGAACTTATGAGGGTTGTACTGAGCCAAGGGGTGTCCATAACTTTATTCCCTATTCTGCCAAATGGGTCTAGACATTGCAATGTTCATTTTTAAATAGGCCCTCCTGTTGGATGAGATGAATTGTTTTGAACTCATTTTGAAAGTTTGATCTAGGTGGATATTGGTGGCCACCCACCTATTCTGCCTAGTCAGTTTCATCAGTTTTCTTATTTACTATTTTTAGCAGTTTTTCGGGCCTGAAATTCCGGAGCCATTTTGAGACACCAAACAATGTTTTTTGGGCATGATTTGTTTGGCGATTTCTTTGAAATCGCATCAACAACTGTAGTTCTCGCAAAGATCTTTCCAACAAGATATCATACGCGCCAAACAAAGATAATATGACCAAGTTACGACCCCGGGAAGTTGGCTGCTCAACTAACCCAATGGGGCCCATAAATTCTTGGTGTTACATCTCCTCGGGTTAGGGTTTTTGTTGTTTAGGGTTTTCTCTTATTGTTCAATAATAAAAATGCCCTTGAGCCTGTAGAAATTTTAGCCCAACCTCGGTAATCAGTTTCTCCTTATTACTCCCATGTAGTTAAATGCCCATTCCCATAACCAAACATTCAACAAGCTGGAAATAATAAATATTTCTGAAAACACAAATTCTGGAAATTTCAAAGTGCTGGAAAATGTAGAAATAAAACACAAAAATATTTTCAGCCATACACACAGAAAATGACACGTTGATTTTTGGTCAATATGACCCTAGAAAAGCCCCCTACAACTCTTGGGGAAAACCAGTTCGAAAACTTCTCTTTATTTCTAAATATTTCTTTTACAGTGAGATAGAAAATACAGTAAAAAATTCAGCAACCAATATTTTTACTTATCTCGAAAACTGTGCCACTTGCTACCTCGATTTTCGTGCTGTACGACTGCTATACAAACCTCGGTTTTTGTGCTGCTAGCTGCTGTATGGATTCCAGAAAAATAACTCTCTTTCTCTGCTATACAGACCTCGATTTTCGTGCCTCATTGCTAGTGTATGGACCTCGAAAAACATACTGCAATAAATGTTGTTTTTCCACCCTCGAAATTCGTACCACTTGCCTTGAACTTCGTGCTGCTACTTGCTGAATCTCCTTGCTATTGCCCTCTTTCTTCTCACTGTTGAGAAATGTCTCCTTGCTTGCTCTCCTCCACTCTCAATTTGCTCATGAAAGAATGAATGATTTTTTTTTTTTTTTTCCTCCTTTAACCTAACCATAAGTGACTTTTGGGGAATCCCTAAATCCAATGGCTGACATAGCTTTAGATCTAGGGCTGAGATTAAGTGTGCATTTAAATCTCACTTTCTATTTTTTAATTCACCCCACTTTAATGAAGACACTCTTAGTCATTTAGTTCCAAAGTCACTTTTCACTTTCTAATTTCACATTGACTTTATTAAAGTCACTTTAAAATTAGACTTAGTAACTTTATCACGTATAAAGTCACTTTTAAATTAGATTTGACTTTACGATTTATAAAGTCACTTTAGGAGAAAAACGTTAAATACATTTGGACACTTTTCCTTAGGCCAAAGATCAAAGCCTTAGGGAACCACTTGTCCTCTGGTACCCAAATTTCAACACTCCCTCTTATTGAGGAAAGTGTTCCTCACCACACCCATCTTGTCTCTAAAGTAGACATGCTTACCCTGTGGTAAGGCTTTGGTGAATATATCTGCTACTTGCTCATCTGTGGGAATATACTCAAGCTTCATAGCTCCTTTTTGAACATAGTCTTTGATGAAATGATATCTGATCCCAATATGCTTTGACCTGTCATGAAATACTGGATTCTCCGTGAGTTTAATGCATCTCTGATAATCACAGTAAATCACTGAAGGTCTCAATGACTGATCAAATAAGCCAAACAACATCTTGCGAAGCCATATGGCCTCACAAGTAGCTAAACTGGTTGCCATGTACTCTGCTTCCACTGAACTCAATGCTACTAACTGTTGCTTTCGGTTGAACCATGACACAACTGCCGAACCCAACCCAAAGCAATACCCTGAAGTGCTCTTCCTATCAAAAGCACAACCTGCCCAATCAAAATCAGTGTACCCTGCCAATCTCACTCCATCTCCCTGTCTATAATCCAGACCATAATCCACTGTCCCCTGCAAGTACCACAAAATGTGTTTTGCAGCAACCTAGTGTACTCTCCTAGGCTCACACATGAACTGGCTCATCGTGTTGACCGCAAAACATATATCTGGTCTAGTGTTGACCAAATACATCAAGGAACAAATCAACTGTCTATACAATGTGGGATCCACCAACTCGGAATCAGAAGCATGAAGCTTCTTCCAGTTAGTGATCATAGGTGTCGACATGGGTTTACAATCTTCCATGTGAAATCTGCTAAGGATGTCCCTAAGTCACATGACACGAGGACACGAGACACGGAGGACACGTAAATACGAGTATTCGACACGAGACACCATGACCTCGAAAACAGGACACGAGGAACACATTTTATTTATATTTAAAAATAAATAAATAAAATTATATATATATATATATATATATATATATATATATATATATATATATTAAAATTTAATATATATAATAATTTATAAATTAATATTAACAAATTAGTAAATTACAATTATACAACTTACAACTTCAAGGCTACAAGCACATAAGAAATACTAAAAGTAAATAGTCATTAAAACCATAAGTTATAAACTTATAACAACTTGCATGTTTGTAGAAGACCTAAACAACTTTTGGTATGCAATGTCTGGAAGGGATGCTTATAATTGAAATTAGAACATGGACAAGCAAACATGGAATACATTAATGGATTAGGACTAAAATATTGAAATGCTGAAAAGATTGTTTGAGAATTAGGACATTCAAAAGATGTAAAATTTCTTCAAAAGCCTGCTACTTGTGTACACTGTACAGATATATTTAGCATATGGTAGGGTGCCAGACTGCCAGTCTGTTTGCACTTGTACTATATATGGAGTTTCCACTTAAGATAAAGGAAATGTTGTTAATTATTAATTTCTTTCGCAGGTTCAAACAGGGGTTCAGATTCTTCGTGACAAGCAACAAATAGCTGAGGCTCATTCTCAACATGTGAAATCCCAAGCGTATGACTGCACTGCCTCACAACAAAGCTTAGAATCTAGCTCTATTGATAGTCAATAACTTACAACAATAAATTATAATGAATAATAATAAATTTAAATATTATAAATTTAAATTTTAAAATTTATACATATATCATATATGATAATCATATTACATACCTTTGTGCCGTAACGTGTCCTCTGTCTGGGCAGTCAAGGCAACAATGGCAAGGCAGTGCCAGGGCAGTCGGGGCAGCAATAGCAAGGAGTGCCAACAACCTTAACGCCAAACAACACTGGGCAGCAATGCAGTAGGAGGCAATGCAACGGCAACGAGTCTGGAACTTGAAATGCACGGAGGTAGCAGCAGCAACGGGAATGCGGCAATGGAAACGAAGGTTCAAGGCAAGCACAAAGGTTCAAGGCAGCAGCGACCACATTAACGGCAACAGCAACCACACCGAAAAGAAATAAAACTAACGAAATTTTTATCATTTTTGTATTTTTTGGTGGAAAACGTGTCCAAACGCGGGAATACGTTAGGGCAGGTATTCCAAACCTAGGACACGAGTATTCCATTTAAGGACACGCATTCAAAAACGAAGGGTACGTATTCAATTTCAGAGGACACGTCCAAAAACGTATTTGACACGTTTTAGGTCGTATTCGGTGTCCGACACGTGAAATACGGGACACGTGACCCTGGAGGACGTGTCACGGCAAACTAGGATGTCCACAATATAATTTCCACTGTCCCGGGGAAGAAATGCCCTCCTCCTGCATTGCCTCCAAACCCAAAAAGTAATGCATTCGAACGATGCCCTTCATCTCGAACTGCGAAACAAGATCTCCTGCGCAGCCCTCTATGAGTCTCTCTGCACGTAATGACTGGAAGTCATCCACATAACATGAACGAGAGGCTCCTGCTTTATCACGATAAAGTATGGGTTCGGATCACATCACTCTTTGTGAGAGCAACCCATCTCTCTCCACTGCCAAAGTACGTGTGTCAATCAGGGTAACGGCTCAGGAGCTTGCTTCGAACCCCATAAGTGCTTCTTTGGTACGCATACATCGGGACTCCTTTCCATGCACCTCAAAGCTATGTTTGCTCAGTAACACACCTCCTACGAAGCCATTGAGGAAATGCGGTCTTCACATCCATACGAGTGGATCTTCCTTCATTTGTTGCTATCGATATAATGGAGCGAATGGAGTATGTCGGCCCGGGAACGAAGGTCTCTTCATAGTCTACTCCTACGCAGGAGGCCTCTGGCTACAAACCTTGCGTGAGCTTCTCGATGCGCCATGCGGCGGTCGCTGCCTTGTAAAGCCATGCGGAAGTAACCACGGATTTCCCTCGGAGGCCTCGGTGCCACCTCCCAAACATCATTCTTCGTGATAGAAGAATACTCTCTTTCGTAGCCTCTCAAACACATTTGGCTAGTGCCTCCTCATAAATAGAAGGCTCGAGTCATGGTCGCCGACAACAATGCCATGTATTTCCTAAAATCAGCTCGAGTGTTACTGTCTCTACGATCGGTCTCTTTGACAACAGATGGGCGGCCTCTCTCGAGGTGTCTGCAAAGCCCGCCGGGCTTCTCTTCCTTGAGCACACTTGTCCCCACCAGGAGGGTAGAGCTCCTCATCCTCATCGGAAGCACCGAACTCACGGATGTACGCCTGCCCATCCTCTGGCCGAACACGTGGTGCCAGGCTGTTTGAAGTACCATGTGAGCACATCCATCGGTGGACTACCTAGCGAGAATAGCTCGTGAGTGCTACGCATGTTGCCGACACCACCCTGCGACTCTGCAGGCCACCGCATCGCGATGGACCTGAGCACGCGGGCGGTATTGCCTCCCGGTCACCGCGCGGATCATATGATTGACTCGGCTACTCACGAGGGGTGCGGCGAATCCGGTACTCTGCTCCCGTGACCTCTTGACTTCTGTCCTCCGCCGAACTTGCATCCCGCTTGACAACAACTACGCTACTGTGCGAGAATATAAATCCGAAGGTTCAAGGTCTCGTGTAACCCACAAAGATACCCTTCTCGCCGTTGGGCTCTGGCTCAGATCCTCTTCCTCGCCGGGAACATGAGAGTGTGTAATGGACCCCGGATGCGAGAAGCTGACCCGGCATCGGACTTCTTCCCCAGAAAAAGCCCCCCGGTCTGTGCCCCAAGGCCGGTACGGAACTCACCGATGCCGCAAATACACCAACGGTGTTGCGGGCCTGCGCCAAAAAACAACAATGACCCACAAGTCCGCCGCAGCACTTAGCTGGCGGCCCCAACGATGAATCTTGTTCTTCCTCTCGCAACCCCATTCTCGGGGGTTGTGAGGCTTCGTAATCCTCACGATGCTGCCTCACTTTATTAATCAACAAACTCACCAAGGGTGTACTCCCCTCCATTGTCAGGCACGAAGGACTTGATCTTTCCGACACCATGTGAGTCTCCACGAGAGCCTACGAATTCTGGCCTTGAAGACCTCACTCTTGGTCTTCGAAAAGCCAATCCGAGTGCTCTTGGAGTGATCAACGAGTAGATAAACATGTACTCATATCCCTCAAAGAACGCAGGACATCCGATCGCTCACATCGGTATGAATCACATCAAGAATCGATCGATCTCTTTGTCCAGCAGCAGGGAAAAGAGGGATTTTGGAAAACTTCCCCATAACACGTCCTCACCATATCTGATGGGCGAAATCACTGTAGTGATCTCCCATAATATCCTCAGGAGCCCTATGATGTGCCCCATCCTGGGTGCCAAATCTACTTTAACTGCGGGCGCTAGCTACTGCTGCGGGTACTACTACTCAATGCCAAGGAAATTTGAAACAAAGCATGCTGGCAACAACGTAGGCATGCACCAATCCTCTACGAATCGGTGAAGCGCCCACCGGGATATATAAGCACTGTCCTCTTCCCCGAACAATACCTCATACCCTCTATTCTCAACGATGAGATGGATATAAGGTTCTTCCTCATCCACAGCACATATAGAACATTCGACACTTTCGAGGGAAATTTGGGTTCCCTATCATATGTCAATGTCCCCATGTCTGAAAACTCTAACATTCTTGTCATCTGCGAGTACTACCTCTATATCGATTACCACTCTGCAGAAAGCTTTCGAAGTACTCACAGGACTCTCTGTTATGACGTGAGAGCCCCCGCTGTCAACATACCATACACAGATGCTGCTAGTGGAGGGAAATACACCACTCCTTCTCAACCTCCATGGCGAGGGTGATCTTGCACTAGTGGACTCACAAGCAATGAACCAAACTCCGTTAAAAGCTCTCGAAAAGTCTATATCTCTCACGTCTTGCTATGGTCTTGTCCTTTCCCCTCTTCTTCTTCTCCCGGACACAAGCGCAGTGTCCCATCTTGCTTTGATTCCAACACTTCACCTTGGAATAGTCCTTACATGTGTTCATCGGTTACCTTTACCTTTGCCTTTGCCCCACCACCACTCGTGGAAGCTTGCTTCTCTCCCTTGCCTTCTTGCATCTTGTTAACAATGCCAGCTCATCCTCCTCCTCAATGGTTTCTTGCCCCCAGGCGGATTCTTTACGGTTCGTGCCGCTATGCAATCATCCCACAAACTCTCCCCAGTGGGAAGGGTCTCCGTTATAACAATCCCATCAACAAGTTCAACCATGTCTTTGGTACGACCATTCAGCATAATCACACGAACTCGGTGGGTGGAGACAGCCTCTCCAAGCGCTACAACTCATCTCTCACATTGAGCGTCTTTGCGGTATCACCGATGGCACTATCGATCTTTGCCATCTTAATGGCTTTCGGCTGTCACTCAGACCATTTTCTTACATTTTCATTAGTATTTTGGTAGGGTGGTCAAAGGTTGTCCACATCTCATGAGCAGTCTTTCCTCTCTGGGAAGCCTGGTCTTTATGCCATCCCGAGAATGAGTCTCTTTCCCATATTATTCTTCTTATTTAAAATGCGGTGAACGAGTTAGCAGACACATTAATAAGGCGTTGTTGGGTATGAACCATTATACCCCGAGTTTTGCCTCCTCAAAGATGCTCTTGCATTCTTTCCTTCCATGCTCTTGTAGTTGGCACTGTGCCCATCAACCTATCCTCCACTCTCCAAGCCAGGCTTGTGCTTGCTTTGTCTGTCGTGAAGATTTTAATGCGTGGTAAAGGTTTAGTTGCATGTGAAATATAAACACAACGTAATTTTTCACTTCTTTGTCTGGCCCCGCACTTTTCGGCCATCCAACCTTTGATACCATGTAGAAATTTTAACCCAACCTCGATTATACGATTTCTCCTTATTGCTCACATGCTGATTGATAACATTCTTATATATTGGACTTGGAAATAATAAATGTTTAAGAAACACAAATTTTGGAAATTTCAAAGTCTTTGGAAAAATGCAAATATAAAACACGGAAATATTTTCAGCCACACACACGAGAAAATGACACGGCCCGATTTTTGGTCAATGGGACCGAGATAAACCCCCTACGACTCTTGGGAAAATCGGGTTAAAGCTTCTCTTTATTTTATGAATATTACTTTTTACGGTGAGACAAAAAATGCGCCAAAAATTCAGCAACCAATATTTTCTTATCTCGAAAATCGTGCACAAACTTCGCCTCGATTTTCGTCTTTATCAGCCATTGTACAAACCTCATTTTAAATGTTGCTAGGCATTTGTGCGGATTCTAGAAAAACAACACTTTTTCTTTGTATGGACCTCGATTTGTGCCTCCTTGCTCTGTCTGAGACCTCGAAAAAGCGTCTTTGCAATAAATGTTGCTTTCCCTCCTCGGAGTCGTGCCACTTGCCTTGAACTTTGTGCTCTTGCTTCTTCCTTGTCGTTCTTCGAATCTCCCTTGCTACTTCCCTCTTTCTTGTCAACGGCCCGAAATTTGTCTCCTTGCTTTCTCTCCTCTCTCTCGATGCACTCATGAAAGAATGAATAGTCTTTTTCTTCTTTTCCTCCTTTAACCTAACCCTAAGTGACTTTTGAGAATCCCTAAATCAATGAGTAGAGATAGCTTTAGATCTAGAGTGAGATTAAATGTGCATTTAAATCTCACTTTCTATTCAATTTACTCCACTTTAATAACGACCCTCTTAGTCATTTGTTCCAAAGTCACTTTTTACTTTCTAATTTCACATTGACTTTATTAAAGTCCTTTAAAATTATACTTAGTAACTTTATGACTTATAAAGTCACTTTTAAATTAGATTTGACTTTACCACTTATAAAGTCACTTTAGGAGAAAAAGTTAAATACATTTGGACACTTTTCCCTAGGACAAAGATCGAAGCCTTAGGGAACCACTTGTCTCTGGTACCCCAATTTCAACAGTCTCATTGTGATTCGAGTCAATAATGGCATACATCTCTTCTCGGGAGATAAGCTACTATCATGACTAGTTTGTTGTTATTACGTTTGTAAGCATTTTTCGGTATTTATATTAATGGAATGAAGTGTTATTCTTCTTTGCATCTTTCGTTTATGTTTATTTTAGTTATTGCGTTTCTACATAAATGCGGATCAGTGGTAATAGGTAGTGCTTGCTCTTTCTCGATCTTTCTTTGCATGTCCCAAATGAAGGTCGGGGTATAAGGAGTTAGGGTTTGATGCGGATTTGAATCTTCCACCAAGATCCCAACATCGCAAACTAACGACCTCCATGGTGGACGAAAAGAAAGACGGGGAGCAGAAGATCTTGTCAAAATATTGCTCGAGGAGGCCCTCGAGAAATAAGACGTGACGATGAATGATTTTCTAGATCCTTCCGCGGTTTCCAATCGACGATTGCATCATCGAGGTAGCCACTCACAGAAGCGCCACTCCTTTCCAGGTACAAGTCAACCAAGTTCTGTGGCTGAGCCGGATAGATGCAACATCGTGAAGTAGATGGTTAATTCTTTGAAGGGTATTTCACGATCGTGATTTCTAGCGAAAAAAGATTACTTGCACTCCTTTAAGGCGCCCCATGTCAAATGCGGTGAAACTGTTGTAAGCAAAAAGGACTGAGGGAACCCTCTATGTTCTACGACGCAAACCATGAAATTCGTTTACGAATGGCATCAAGGAACAATGTTACTCGTGAGGAACTGTGAGGACAAGTACATCAATGAGACCATAGTGAGGTAGCAAGGGATCAAAGATGTGCACGGGTTGACGAATTTGTTCCATACTGCTTTAGGGTGGGGTATTAAAAATTTGGAGAAACATTTAGTGCTCAGTACCACTGACTATTTGCACGGATACATTCGGGAGGAAATGGAGTTCCTCGACATTACCTCGCTTGGCATGATATATTGATATGTGCCAAAATCAGAAATGAAGAATTTAAACGAGAAGAAGCGAGACTTTGGATCGTGAAATCCGGAAACCGAAGGTGCCCACAGGAGCCCTTAGAACAAGGGCAAAGCGAAAGCGGGGCGACTCAAAACAACACCACAAAGGCAAAAAGAAGGACACGAGGAAGTGGTGTGGTCTATGTGACTCCACTCACAACACGAGCGAGTGTTGGACCAAACGATTCTTTAGTGGTGGTAAGCATTCGAATTGAATGCATGTTCTGGTGAGTCGGAGGCAGGACAAGAGGAATGACAAAGGTATCGTCATTGATGCGAACCCGATTACTTACCGTTGCCACCACTAAGATCCAGGAAGAATACTTAGAAGATCAAGAGGAGGGGAGTGCCTCTTCCATTCCCAAATGTAGGTGAAGGGTTCTCCCCGCGCTGCCGTACGCTTGTCGATAGCAAAAGTCAAAAGAACCTCATTTTCAACGGAGGTTGTGTGAAGCGATTCCAAACCTGCCAACCATAACACACCCATGACCGTATACCATTGAGTGGCTGCGAGGAAGAGATCTCTGTAGGCGCGACGGTGCGCGCACCATACGACATCCAAGCCCTTCATGGATGAGGAATACTGTGTCTCGATGTTGCTCCTCTTGACGTGTCACGGACTCGGATGTGTTATTAGGCCAACCATACTTGTGGAGACGACATGTATGTATGAGTCAGAGCTTCGTTATGTTATTATTACTTTGGGAAATAAGTTGTATAAGAATACGGAAGTAGTACGCTAGGCATCTCTTTGAGTATTGCAAAGCAATGCCGATGAATTATTTCCCAAACCCGGAAATTTGTTTCATTACGATTCGCCTACGGGGGAGCAAGAAAGAAAATGTCAGTAGTCGCGACCTCCAAACGGGGCTCCCTGCACGACAACGGGGAGATGGACAAGAAAGGCATTGGAAGAATACAAGAACATTTTCTCCTCACCCGCAAGGGAGGTTCCTCTCGCTGTCGAGGTCAATCACTCCATTGATCGACCCTAGGTCATGTTGCTTAGTGTTTGCCATACTCCGTGCGACCACACGGACATAATCCACACATGCTCTTTGTTGAGGTGATAAAGAAACGGCGGTTATTGAATGCATACGGCACGCATGTCGACGAGGTCCACGACATCTCTTGGAGAAGTCTAATGCCAAGCACGAAACAACGAAATGATCAACATCGAGGTGCCACACAAGTTCCGAGTGGGTGAAAAAATTTTGGTTACATTTGCGGAAAGATGCCTCTCTAGACCCACGCAAGCTACGCCCACTCCGATATGGTCCATACACCATCACCAAGGCCGTAGGAACAGTGCTTTTCGGCTTAGCATTCCCCCATTCATCGCTGCACCCCGTGTTCCGACGTGGATCGCCCACGCAGCCCCGCCACTTTTGCCATGAGCGGACACATCGACATTGCGGAGCAACTCACCACGATAGAGTTATAATCTCTGGGCGCAAGGAATAGGCCGCAGCGTGCGTGTCATGGACACATCCTAAAGAACTCGCCATCGAAAGATCAATTGTATCGAGTTGTCCGTGGCCAACTCTGCGCTAAGGCAAGTGGCTCACAGGGAGCCGAGTTAGGCGAGAATTTCCCTTATCTCATGGAGGCACTCGATGCGATGAGGACCATTGCTTCTGAGGGGGAGAATGATCCGGGTGGATATTGGTGGCCACCCGCCTATTCCACCCGATCGGTTTCATCAATTTTCTTATTTACTATTTTTAGCGAGTTTTCGGGTCACGAACCCACGGAACGTTTTGAAACCCCAAAGGACATTTTTTGAGCATGATTCCTTAGACAATTTTTAGAAATTGCATCGTATTGTAGTCCTCGGAGGGAATCTTTCAAAAAGCGAGATATCATACGCGCACGACGAGGAGATAATATGACCAAGTTACGACCTTGGGAAGTTGGTTGCCAAACTAACTCCAACAAAGCCGCAAACTCAGATGACGATGACATCTCTCGTTGGGTTGAGGTTTTGGTTGTTTAGGGTTTTCTCTTATTGTTCAATAATAAAAGAGCCCTTGAGCCTCATTGTAACACAATTTAGAGGCATGCATACAGCACTACATCTTGTAGGAATTTACGAGGTAAGTTCCTTAGATCAAACACTAAAGCTTACCGCTCACAAACATATCACGGATACGGTACACTAGTATTTGATGTGGTTACAACGTCGAAGCGATGCCGAGCTGAGCCAACACGGCATGAATAATTTATTAATATAAAGAAAGAAAATTTACATAAGCTTCTCTCATAAATGGTCTCGGACAAATGACCCTCCATGCTATCTAATATAGATCATGGACCAATCGGGTGTTAAGCCACGGATCAAGTGTCGGTAATATTGAGGAAGAATGAATCGTCAGGATCACTACATGTTGTGATAGGATTATAAGTTACAAAAGTACATAGTAAAGAAACACACTTTTACTTTAACCTCTCACATTAGACAGAGTTATACTTAACTATTTCTATGTGTCGGAATATCCTAACATCCCCCTTAGACAACTTGGGATAAAATTGAGGATTTACAAAGGTGACACAATAGGAGAAGGAAGGAGGCATTAGAGCCTATCCCCACTTAATGATAACTTTCTGAACTCGAAGCATAGATCGAAGTTTGGTAAACTTTGCTTATGTGAGAGCCTTTGTAAAGATATCAACAGCAGTCATTGGTTGAACAATATTTTGCACTTCAAGAACACGATCATGAATGAGCTTTTGATGAAGTGTATGTGGCTCAATGTGTTTCATGCAACGATGTTGAACTAGATATTTGCATATTTGAATGGTACTACGATTATCACACCAAAGTGTTGGCTTCCTTGTCGCTTTAACAACACCACGATGTTTCTGCTTCTGCGGAAGAAAGAGAGATGGCACTTTGTTCTTACAAGACCATGTAATGGGTCTGAACCAAGTGAATACCGCAACTTTGTAGTAGACTTTCGATCATCGGGGTCACCGAGCCAATCGAGAATCGGTGAGCCCGATCAGAATGGAGATGTGCACTATGTCGTCTCGAATTGAGCTTGTACCTCGAATATGTCGAAGTATTCTTTTAGCTACTTTCCGATGACTTTCATGAGTTTGTGCATAGAATTAAACAGAGGCCAACGACAAAGGAAAAGGTCGGGACGAGTATGGGTTAGATACAAAAGTTTACCAACAAGTTGATGGTATAAGGTAGCATCAACTTCAAGGGGTACAAGTACACAGAAAGCTTGACTCCGGACGAAAGGAGAAGGGGTACAGCTTACGATTGTCCATGTGAAAATGGCGTAGAAGATCACAAGCATACTTGAGTAGAAAGGGGTAATACCTTCTTTGGATTGCCAAGACTTGAAGACCAAGGAAATAATGCGAAGTGTCGCAAAATCTTGTCATTTCAAACTTCTTTTTGAGGCTAGACTTCACATGGTTTATATGGTTGGGATCATTACTAGTAAGGATAAGATCATCAACATAAAGAACAAGGATGATTAATGACTTACCCACTTTCTTGGTATAGGCAGTGTTGTCGAATAAGCATCTAGAAAAGCCATTATCTAAAAAGCTATCCATTTTGGCATACCAAGCACGAGGGCTTGTTTGAGACCATAAGAAAAACTACAAGGCAACAAACAAGGCTACGGTTGTTTGGATAAAGTTAGGGGGTTGTTCCATGTAGATTTCTTCATGCAAGTTTTGATGTAGGAAGGCGGATTCGACATCCATTTGATGGACTTACGATTTAAGGAAGCGACGAAAGAACAGAAGGCGATAGAATTCATTTTGGCAACGAGGAGAAAGTTTCGGTATAATCAATGCCTTCAAGTTGTGAAAATCCTTGTAACAAGAAGAGATTTATGTTTATCACTTTTCCCTCTTGTCCAAACTTTGTTACGGCAAAACCCATTTGCATCGAGACAATTTTCTTCCCTTTGGAGAGGAGAACAATATCCCAAGTATCGTTGTAATAAGGAACGATGTTCTTCATTCATAATTGCATCCCAATGCGGATTATACGAAGCTTCTTCAAAGGTATACGGATCATGATTTTTGGAACTTGAGCTAATAAGGAAGAGGCTCTTTCGGGCGAGAACATGTACGACGTTGATTTGTGGGGTTGTACGAAGAACATGCGAGCATCTGAGTAGAGCGGACCCATTTTGGAGGAACGTGGAGGCTGAAGGAAGATCTTGAGGAGGTGGAGGAGAATTGTCATCCTTGTTGTCATCTGTCAAGAAGTAGAGAAAATGTTGTCAAAAGTAGAAGAAGATATAAGGGGGTGGCACATATCTTTGGCTAGAACTCGTAGGCCAAGGTGGCACACACATCGAACTAGGCTCGCGGTAGATATATTTTCATCGAATTTTACATCTCTTCTAATGATTACATTTTGGATTTAGGTTGAAGAAGTCTATATCCTTTGACATCTTCAAAATATCAACAAAAATGCATTTCACACTCTTAGGTTCTGAGCTTTATGTTCCA
The DNA here is from genome assembly GCA_034641835.2 of Pinus albicaulis. Lineage (NCBI taxonomy): Eukaryota > Viridiplantae > Streptophyta > Pinopsida > Pinales > Pinaceae > Pinus > Pinus albicaulis. Next base: position 1,608,832,919 of record CM076579.1, read on the forward strand.
TCGGGAATATGGGTTCAAAACACGAAAGTGACTTACATCGTTTGATTGAGCTCCGGGCTTCTTTTGGAGTGATATTTTTTAAAACCTTAGTAGGAGTGCAATTTCTTATGTAATTTGCACGGTTATTACGCCAAAAATTAAGACTAAGTCCTTTATATTGAAACATATAATTAGCCATTTCTTTTAGAGTGCGATTCTTCCTTTCATCTACACCATTTTGTTATTGGAGTATGCAGAAACAATATGTTGCAATTGAATGCCATGCTGGTCACAAAAGTTAATAAATTTGTTGTTAACATATTCTTCTCCATTGTTAGATCTTAACTTAAGAATGTGATGTCCAAGTTGTTTCTCAACAAAGGCCTTAAAGGCAGAGAACATGTTAAAAACTTCACTCTTTAGTTTTTAGTATACCCAAGTCGTTTGGAAAAATCATCAATGAAAGTTTTATAAGTACTTTTAGCTAGAGAAAGAAACAACTTAGTGGACCACATAAATCTTGTGCATTAGGCGCAAAGGGGCTGATTTATCAAAACTATCCCAATGATGTTTTTAAGTGCCTGTTGGAACAAACACCATCTCGACAGATACCATAGGAAGACATGTCACCATATTTTCTTTACATAGAGTTTGAAGAAAGCGATAGTTTAAATGACCAAATCGCTCATGCCAAAGTTTGCTCACTTCATCATTATGAGCAACGAAAACGGAGGGATGACATGATGACCCAAAGTTGTCAAACTTATACAACCTTGTGAAATCATCAACAATGCATTAGCTAAAATATGTGAGGATCTCTTGGGTCCTTAATTACAACATCATAAGGTGAGAATTCTACTATTTTCCCTTCACCGGAATGAGTTATCTGATAGCAGATAGAAAGGTTGCAGGACAAGGTAGGAACACATAATGCATCATTAAAGCTGACCATTATCTAGATCAATGGTTCGAGACCTAGCATTAAGATATCTATCATCCAAACATAAATGTTTTTGGTGTTACAATCATTTAAAGAAGAAAACTTTGGCTTTATTTTTGGCCATGTGGTAAGAGGGGCTCCAGAATCAGCCAGTCACTCATGAGAATGAGAAGAAGAAGATACATTCAATGCATAACTAGATCTTGATTCTTGACAACCATAAGCAAAAAGTCCCATTCATAGAAGGTAAAGTTGAAAAGAGTTCTCCAAATGGATGTTGTGCTTCTTCATTAACGCTAAACTTCCATCTTCTTAAATTTTGACTACACGTGGTCATCACTATTACAAAAGTTGCAATGTCTGTTGTGTTCTTCCCTTTGTTTTTATTTGCCTTATAAGTTTGTTGAGTTGATTTTTCAATTTCTGTTGAAATTGTAGAATATGTTGGTGGTGAGTTTTCTCGCGGGTGTTGGGGTAGCGTTGGATGTGCTCTAGCTCCCAAAATTTGTGGAGGGACTAGAGTACATGAGATCTCCAAGACCGAAAGGGACTGAGAAATTTCATCTAGTTTTGGAGATAACTAATTAATTAATAATTTTAATTATGGACCCTAAGTACAACAGGAAAAATTAATTAATAAAGGTAATTAATTAAAAATGTGATGAAATTGTCTCAAGTCACACGGATCGAGCCTTCTTTTAATCTTAGCCATCAATTCAAGATCCCGATCGCAGTAGTTGGTTTCCCAGCAGTATAAAAAGAAAGGCTGGGGGTCATTTGGAGAACACACCTGAAAGGCGGAGCACGCTGAGACTAAGTTGAAGTTCTAGGCGAGGCTGGCAAGAACTTTCAAAGTGTTTCCAGAAGCTGCAGAGAGGGTAGCTTAGGCAAAAGGATGGTATGATCCCGGAGTGCTTAGAATCAACAAGAGGTAGAGAGCAACGCGGAGAAGCGAGAATCAACGGCGAGCGGAGAGGGCGGCGGTGCACGCGCGAGAGCGGCTTCGGCCCTACGCGGTGCTACGTAGTCCCTGGTGAGGCAATGTTGGGCAATGGGGGACCCCGCTCCCGGGTTATGCGGAGACCCTCGGGCGGCGTTGGTTACTGCATCACCCATTCTGGGGTTACGCAACCCTCTCTGGGAGTAACTTAGAGGCATGAAGAGGGCATACGAGAGGTGCGGGGGCTTCGGGCGTTGGTTTTGCGTCACCGATACAGGGTTACGCGACCCTCTCCGGAGCTAACTTAGAGGCATGAAGAGGCTGTCTGGGCCGGCGCGGGGGCTTCGGGGGCAACCTTGGGAGTTTACAGGGCCGAATTTGGCCAAGTCTTGTAAATCTAGTTTGAGGTGTGGATCGATCGAGTTTTGGGTGTGAAGAACAACATGTTAGCTGCAGATCTATTTTTCTTTGTTGGGTTAACCAGTGTGGTGCCCAGATTTTTTGTATTCAGAAAACTACTTAATAATATAAACCCTCCAGCAGCTAGAAGACCGATTTTCGCGCATTGGGTTTTTCCGAGGACTATTGTCCAGAAACTCTCGTGTGTCACTTTGTCTATTGTGCATGTACTTTTTTGTTTTAGATCTGAATCGGTGAAAGTTTGTTATGTGGTTACTTCGATGTTAATCTGAAGATTTCAGCATTAATAACTTGTTTAAGTAGGAGAAGTATAACCAGATCTAACAGTAGATTCTGTATAAGTAACATTCGGTACCTACCGCGGAAGAGTATCGGAAAGCTAGGTTTCGAAGAGATCTCGCCGGGGTCACCCGGTGAAGATTCGAAGACTCCCTTGTTGCATAAAGGCGCCGACAGCGCGAGAAAGCAACAAAGAGAGCGACAACGATGGCAACCGGTGCGGGGGACAACGCGGTTTCGAAGAAGGAGCGAGCCACGCGAAGGTCGAGTGATGCGGTCCTACACGGTCTCCATGTAAGCCCACATACTTATTGCACGAGAGAGCAACTGCGGGTGTATGCTGCGAGAGGCCGATTAAGGTGACGCGGATACGTTGTCTAATTTAGAAGTGCGGAAGTAGAGGCTGTGAGAACTTCGGAAGTTGCGGTGCGGTTTTAATTTTTCGAGATCGGGTAGCCTAGCATTGGGAGATAAAATGAGGAGAGATCAACTTCTCGAAGGGTTTCTGGCAAGAAATACACGGTCGATACGCCAGATCGAGAGAGAGAGTACATTTCGTTATTCGATTTGGCGTATTTCAAGAGAAGAGAAATCAATTGTCGAGAGGAGCGAGAGGGTGCCTTTTTTCCATGGACCCTGAATCGAAACTGGCAACGAAGGCGGGGGGGAAAGGAGGGTATGTTCGATGTAAGTAGATGCGAGTGGGCGTGGCACCTCACCGGACTACGTGATCAAGATAGGTTGGATGACTTGTCCAACTTTGTAGTACGGAGGTAGTAATCACGGTAGTCATGGAGGCACTCTTGTCTCGGGGCCATGTGAAAAGGTCTGGCCAAGTGGTGATGCGGATACGAAGAAGCATGAGGAAAGGCATGGCACATGCTGGGCATTTCATAATGGATGGGGTTAAGGACCATATTGTGCTACTATGGGCGAAAACAACTAATGAAATGTGGAAGGCCTTAACAACCCTATGAGAGAGTACGTAAGGAGGAAAATGCTTGGAGAATCAGCGCGGTCATTCATGATGACTAAGGGAGAAGAAATAGAGCCCTTACTCTTAAGATTACGGATGATCGGAGATCAATTGTACGCCATGTGATCAAAGGTGGAGGATGATGTGATGGTAGAAGTTTGCATAGAAAGTGTGAAACCTTTGTCCAAATGTCTTAGGCAAAGCAAAGAATTTCTTGTAGAAATTTCACATTTCCACCCGATTTCGATTTCTCCTTATTTGTCCCATATAGTTAAATGTCCATTCCCATAGCCATACATTCAACAAGTTGAAAAAATAAATATTTTCGGAAAACACAAATTCTGGAAATTTTCAAATGCTGGAAATTGTAGAAATAAAACTTAGCAAAATAAATCAGCCACACATAGAAAAATAGACACGTTGATTTTTGGTCAATGTGAACCTGGAAAAACCCCCAACAACCCTTGGGGAAAACCAGTTCGAAAGCTCCTTATTTCTAGAAAATGCTTTTACAGTGAGAGAGAAATACTCAGAAAAATTTCAGTAAGTAATAAATACAACTTATCTCGTTTTCCGTGCTTAACCACCACCTCGGAAAATGTGTACATAGCAAAACAGAAACATCAATAAATGTTGTACGACCTTGAATTCCGTGTATAGAATATACAACATTAAATGCTGCTGTATGGATTGTCTCGAAAATTGTGCAAACAACAATAAATGTTGTACGAATTTCTCGATTTCTGTGCAGAGAAAACATCAAAGCTGTTGTATGGTTTTCTGCCTCGATTTTCGTGCATAAGTATAACTTACTGTATGGACTGCCTTGAAAAACGTGCTAGAAAATCAGCAACCTGCTCCTCGAAATTTGTGCGAAACCTTGCTGTATGACCTCCTTGGAATATGTGCCAAATTTGCTGTACGGTCTGCCTTGAAACTCGTGCCCATATCTGCCTCGAAATCTGTGCCTCTCCTTGCTGTACGGACTTGTTGAAGTGCTGCCTCGGTTTGTGTGCCAAGTTCTGTCCTCCTCCTCACTGCCCAAAAATCTGCTTTGCTCTCCTTCTCTTCTTCTCTCGATCTTTTCATGAAAGAATTAATGATCTTTTCCTCCTTCAACCTAACCCAAAGTGACTTTTGGGGAATCCCTAAGTCCAATGGCTGAAAAAGCTTTAGATCTAGGGCTGAGATTAAATGCTCATTTAAATCTCACTTTCTATTTTTTAATTCATCTCACTTTAATAAAGACCCACTTAGTCATTTATTTCCAAAGTCACTTTTCCTTTCTAATTTTACATTGACTTTATTAAAGTCACTTTAAAATTAGACTTTAGTAACTTTATCACTTAAAGTCACTTTTAAATTAGATTTGACTTTATAAAAATTATAAAGTCACTTTAGGAGAAAAATTAAATTCTTTGAATGCTACCTAGACACGGTCAAAACCTTGGGGAACCACTTGTCCTTGATACCCAATTTCAACACTCCCTCTTGAAAGGTGTTCCTCACCCACACCTATCTTGTCTGCGAAGTGAACATCCTTGCCATAGTGTTAAGGCTTATGTAAGAAATTGCTACAACACAGTCATCGGTGCAAATATTCTCAAGCTTGAGAGACGGTTCGTCGAACGAGTCTACGGTGAGGTCGCAGCGACCAATATGCTTTGACACTGTCATGGAAATGCGGATTCTCCCAGGCGAGTTTATTATTACGGTATCTGGTATGTTGCTCTTCGGTTTCAACAGTGACCAAATAAGCCAAAGCAACGTCTTGAAAAACCGGATGGCCTCCACAACTAACAGAGTAGTGCCGCCATGTGCTATAACCACTACGAACTCAATGTCTTGTTCTTGCCTTACGGTTCGAACCATGTTGTTCAGAACCCAACCCAAAACAGCACCTTGAAGTGCTCTTCCTATTAGAAGCATAACCTGCCCAATCAGAATCAATGTAACCTGCCAATCTCACTCCATCCCCCTGCCTATAATCCAGACCATACTCCACTGTCTCCTGCAAGTACTGCAAAATGTGTTTTGCAGCTACCCAATGCATCCTCCTAGGCTCACACATGAACTGACTCATCGTGTTGATTGCAAAACATATATCTGGTTTGGTGTTGACCAAATACATCAAGGAACCAATCAACTGTCTATATAAAGTGGGGTCCACCAACTTAGAATCCGAAGCATGAGGCTTCTTCCAGTTGGTGATCATTGGTGTCGACATGGGTCTACAAGCCTCCATGTGGAATCTGCCAAGGATGTCCACAATATACTTCCCCTGTCCCAGGAAGAAATGCCCCTCCCCCTGCACACTTCCAAACCCAAAAAGTAATGCATCAAGCCAATATCCTTCATCTCAAACTTTGACACAAGATCTCTCTTCAAGTGCTCTATGAGTCTCTCTGCACCCGTAATGACCAAGTCATCCATATACAATAGCAAAATGAGAGGCTCCTCACCTATCACAATAAAGTTAAGGTTCGGATCTGCATCACTCTTTGTGAAATCCATCTCTTGCAAGTATGTATCTATCCTGGAGTACCAAGCTCTGGGAGCTTGCTTCAGGCCATAAAGGGCCTTCTTCAGTCTGCACACATGGGACTCCTTCATACCTCAAGCTACCACCAGCAGGCTGGGTGTACAATTCTCTTGTGTAAGACCATTGTGATACGGTCTTCACATCCATTTGGTGGATCTTCCAACCCATCTCTACTGCTATCGATATGATGGAGCGAATCGAAGTATATCGAGCCACGGGAGCGAAGGTCTCCTCATAATCTACTCCCTCTACCTGGGAGAACCCTCTAGCCACAAACCTTTCCTTGCATTTCTCAATGCTGCCATCTACAACATGCTTTACCTTGTAAGCCATCTGGAAGTAACCATGGATTTGCCCTTAGGCCTCGGCACCACCTCCCAAATATCATTCTTCATGATAGAAGAATACTCCTCCTGCATGGCCTCTCTCCAGACTTGCTAGCTAGCTGCCTCCTCATAGATAGAAGGCTCAGAGTCAAGGATGTTGGTAACCATTACCATATAGCTACAGAACCTATCAGGTGGTCTGCTTTCTCTGACCGACTTTTTCGGCCCAACAATAGATGTGGCTTCTCTCAAGGTATCCTAAAGCCACTTGGGCTTCCTCTTCCTTGAGCACACTTCTCCCACTGGAGAATGAAACTCCTCCTCCTCATCATCAGGAGTCTGAACTCCTGACTGTCTGTTTGCTGTCCTCCTGCCCGCACCTGAACCTGTAGATGCTGAAGTACTGTGTGAACTGTCCATCAGTAGACTCCCTAGTGAACTGCTCTGCGGATTGCTCTGCATGCTGCCCGAAGCACCACCCCTCTAACTTTGTGAGCCACTGCTCACTGACGGACCTGACACCATAATCGATGTACCTCCCAATCCTCTTGATTCCTGCCTACTAGATCCCTGCGACTGACTCAGCTGCTCCTGAGGGTTTCGCTGATCCAGATACTCCAACTCCCGTGACCTCCTGAAAGCCCTGTCCTCCTCGAACTTCACATCCCGCCGGAGAACAACTCTCCTGTGTGGGAATATAGATCCGAAAGGCTTTCGAGGTCTCACTGTAGCCCACAAAGATACCCTTCTCTGCGGTGGGCTCTAGTTTGGTCCTCTTCTCCTTGGGTACGTAGGAGTATGCAATACACCCAAAGATACGAAGATGACCAACATCAGGCTTCTTCCTAGAAAAAGCCTCCTCTGGAGTCACATGCCCCAAGGCACGATGCAGACTCCTGTTCTACAAATATACAACAATGGTGCAGGCCTTTGCCCACAAAAACAACGGCAACCCCTGATCATGTAGCATGGCTTTGGCAACCCCTTCGATGGATCTGTTCTTCCTCTCCACAACCCTGTTTTGTTGGGGGTTGTAAGGCACTGTGAACTCCCTCCTAATGCCTGCCTCTGCACAATAATCAACAAACTCTCCAAGGGTGTACTCACCTCCATTGTTCGACCTCAGGGACTTGATCTTCCGACCTGTCTGAGTCTCCACAAGAGCTCTGAACTCCTGAAACTGCTTGAAGACTTCATCCTTGGTCTTCAAGAAATAAATCCAGGTCCTCCTGGAGTGATCATCAATTAATAAAACATAATACTCATATCCACTCAAGGAAACATGAGAGATCCGACTACTCACATAAGAATGAATCAAATCAAGTATCCCAGTTGCTTTGCTGTCACTGCTGGGAAAGGGGATTTGGCGAACTTGCCCATCACACATCCTCTGCATGTATCAATGTGATCAGTACTGAAATCTGGCACACCTATAGTGATCTCCTGCAATGTCCTCAAGGCTCCATGATACATGTGCTCCATCCTGCGGTGCCAAATCTCACATAGCTCTGAACTGCTAGCTCTGCTGCCGGTACTACTGCTCAATGCCAAAAGGGGCTGAAATGCAAACTTGTACACCTTTGCATGGCGTACACCTATCACTCTAGCTAAATCAGCTGGAGCACCCCTGGGATATATCAGCACCTGTCCTCTCTTGAAGAATATCTCATATCCTCTGTCTTCCAAAGCTAAGACGGATATGAGGTTCTTCCTCATCCCTGGCACATATAGAACATCTAACACCTTTAAGGGAGGTTTGGGTTCCCTATCAAATGTCAGTGTCCCCACACCGACTGCTCTAACAACGCTGTCATCTCCGAGTACTACCTCTATATCAGTGCCACTCTTTGAAAGCTCTAAGAAGTACTTACAGACTCCTGTGATATGACGTGAAGCCCCACTGTCAACATACCAGATACCTGAAGATGCTCCGCTAATGGAGGGAAATGCACACTCCCTCTCAACCTCCATGGCAGGTGATCCTGCACTAGTGGACTCACAATTAATGAACCAAAACTCCCGGTCAAAGCGATCAGTAAAGTCCTCTATCTTTGCTGATGCTGCCATGTTCTGGTTCTTCCCCTTCTTCTTCTTCTCTGGACAAATAACTGCATAGTGTCCCATCTTCTGACAATTCCAGCACTTAACCTTGGAGTAGTCCTTCTGCATGTTCCCCTGTTTACCTTTACCTTTGCCCCCACCACTGCTTGTGGAAGCTTGTTTCTTTCCCTTGCCTTTCTTGCCTCTTGCCAACAGTGCTACATCCGCATCCTGCTCAACTGGTTTGGCTGCCCCAAGCTGGTTCTTTCTGATTTCTGTCTGTATGCAATCATTCCAGAACCTCTCCCAAGAGGGTAGGGTCTCACGTGCACAAACCCCATTAGCAAAGTTCAGCCATGAACTGGGAAGGCCATTCACTGCAATCCGCACCAACTCAGTGGGTGGAATGACCTCTCCAACTGTTGCGAACTCATCTCTCACATTAGTAATCTTGGTGAGATATCCAGTTGCACTACCAGTCTTACGCATCTTAATGGTCTTCAGCTTCTCCCTTAGGACCATTTTCCTATTCTCATTGGTACTCTGGTAGAGATTGGTCAATGCTGTCCACATCTCATGAGCATTTCTTTTTCTTCTCACATGAGGAATGCAATGGTTTTTGATTCCATCTAGAATCAGTCTCTTACCTTTGTTATTCTTTTTATTAAAGGCTGCCAACTGAACAACATTAGTAGGCACATTAACAGGGTGCTGTGTGGTATGCACCATGATATCCCAGACTTCTGCCTCCTCAAAGATAGTCTGCATTCTCTCATTCCATACACTGTAGTTACTATGCCCATCCAACCTATCCTCCACCCTTAAGCCCAAAGACATGCTTACTGTCTTAATAAACTGAAAATAACACTGCTATAGTAAAGGTAATGATTTCTGTGTGAAAAATCAACTCAGCTATAATTTCTGTGTGAAACAAAAAAATCAGCGTGCTGTAATTTTTCTTCTTACTGTCCCAAACTGTCTTTTTTAGCAAAATAGCTTTGATACCATGTAGAAATTTGATAACCAACCCTAGTTTTCAGTTTCTCCTTATTTCGCCATATAGTTAAGTGCCCATTCCCATAGCCATACTTTCAACAAGCTAAAAAAATAAATATTTTCTGAAAACACAAATTTTGGAAATTTTTAAATGCTGGAAATTGCAGAAATAAAACTCAGCAAAATAAATCAGCCACATAGAGAAAAATAGACACGCTGATTTTTGGTCAATCTGACCTTGGAAAAACCCCCTACAACTCTTGGGGAAAACCAGTTCGAAAGCTCTTCTTATTTTTGGAAAATGCTTTTACAGTGAGAGAGAAATACTCAGAAAAATTTCAGCAAGTAATAAATAGAACTTATCTCGTTTTCTGTGCTTAACCACTGCCTCGAAAAACGTTTACACAACAAAAACAGAAACAATAATGAATGCTGTACAACCTCCTCGAATTTCGTGCCCAGAATTTAGAGCATTAAATGTTGTTGTACGGACTGTCTCGAACACTGTGCAAATAGTAATAAATGTTGTTGTATGGATTTCTCTATTTCCGTGCAGAGAAAACAACAAAGCTGCTGTACGATTTTCTGCCTCGATTTCCATGCACAAGTACAACAACTTACTGGACGGACTGCCTTGAAAAACGTGCGAGAAAATCAACAACCTTCTCCTCGAAATCTGTGCCAAACCTTGCTATATAGCCTCCTTGGAATACGTGCCAAATATGCTGTACGGTCTGCCTTGAAACTCATGCCCAAATCTGCCTCGAAATCTATGCCTCTTATTGTGACAGTATCAAAGGTGGTGAAAATCTCGATTTTATCCCGACTTTTTAAAAAAATCCCGATTTTTTGCAGGCGCCGATAAAATCCCCCGATTTTTTCCCGATTTTTTGAAAGTTGAAAAAGTCGGGATTTAATCGTTATAATCCCGACTTTTTGCCGACTTTTTCCAAAAAATCGTGAGGAAGGTAATTTTTTTAATAATTTTTTTTTTTTTTTGAAAAAATCGGGATTTTTTCAAAAAAAACAGGATTTTTTCCAAAAAGTCGGGATTTTTTCAAAATATGAATATTTTTGTATTTTTTTAGTTTTGCCGATTTTTTCGAAAAAATCCCGACTTTGCCGATTTAATCCCGACTTGAAGCCCTGCCGATTTAATCCCGACTCCGACTTTTTCCACATTGGTACAGAGTTCTGTCAAGTGCCGCCCTCGATTTTTGTGCCAAGTTCGTCTCTCTCACCGCTCTACAAATCTCTCTTTTGCTCTCCTTCTCTCAATCTGCTCATGAAAGAATGAATGATCTTTTCCTCCTTTTCCTCATTTAACTCAACCCTAAGTGACTTTTGGGGAATCCCTAAATCCAATGGCTGAAATAGATTGAGATCTAGGGCTGAGATTAAATGCTCATTTAAATCTCACTTTCTATTTTTTAATTCACCCCACTTTAATAAAGACCCACTTAGTCATTTATTTTCAAAGTCACTTTTCTTTTCTAATTTTACATTGACTTTATTAAAGTCACTTTAAAATTAGACTTTAGTAACTTTATCACTTAAAGTCACTTTTAAATTAGATTTGACTTTATAAAAATTATAAAGTCACTTTAGGAGAAAAATTAAATTCTTTTGGACACTTTTCCCTAGGCTAAAGATCAAAGCCTTAGGGAACCACCTGTCCTCCGGTAACCAAATTTCAACATTTCCCGAATGGGACAACATGTGGGCAATCTTATGTCAATAAGAACTCCGCAGATTCACTAAGAAGAAGTATAGCACGAGATCCAATAAAGTGAAGAAGGAAGTTGAGGACGATGCAACCCTGGCATCAAAGAGGCAGCAAGGGAAGAAAAAGTGTGGTCTATCCAAGATCAAGTGTTTCCAGTGCAACGAACTAGGACATTTCGCCAGCAATTGTCCACAGAAGAAAAAGGACAAGGAAGCTTCTACTTCCAAGGTTGCTGTGGCGAACGATGGGTTGAAAGATGACGTAGCCATGAGCGCTCATGCACCACAGAAGTGGGGTGACATGGATCTGTGGAGCAGTTACAGAGTGAGGGCGAGATCCTTGAGAACCTCATCTCTTGGATCACATCCGAGCTACGAGAGCCTTAAGATAGTAGCGGGACAAGTGGAGCAGTTGGTGCAGAGAATCACGGATGAAGCAGAGGCAAAGCTGAAGGCTGATGGGAGCAGCGCATAACAAATGTAGCAACAACGTAGCAGTAATAGTGCGGGGGCTTATGTGGCTTCAACAATGCAAAGCATAGCTGCTTACGCAGAGCAGAGCTACAACAACATACAGGCTTCAGGAGGATAGCGCATCACATTAGCACCGTGGGAGATTTCAGTGCAGGGGCTGATGTGACTTCAGCAGCACAGTGGAGGTCTGCTGACGTAGTGCAGAGCTATAGCTGTGTAGCTGTATCCAGATGTCAGCAGAGATCAGCAGCCTATGGAGCTTTAGTGATAAGGATGCAGCCAAACTGACTTGTTTGTCAAATATTGGGCAAGAGATTCAGTTGTTTCTCTCAGCAACTAAAGATGTAGTGCAATAGTTGGCAGCACGGATGCAGCAGAATGAAAGGGAGCTGCAGTACAAATGTGGCAGTGGCGGTGGTAGTGTCATGTGCAGCAGTATAGAATGGCAGTAGCAGCATAATTATGAAGGGCAGTAGATCCAACATCAATGTAGAGACCCACATTAGAGATCAGTGCAGAGCTTCGGGGTGAAGCATAGTTGTACTAGAGCACATTCCTCGGTAAGAGGGAGTGTTGAGTTTTGTTGAGTGTTGGGGTAGCATCAAATGTGCTCTAGCTCCCAAAATTTGTGGAGGGACTAGAATACATGAGATCTCTAAGACCCAGAAAGGGATTTGGGAAATTTCATCCAGTTTGGGAGATAATTAATTAATTAATAATTTTTATTATGGACCCTAAGTCTAACTTAGGAAAATTAAATTATTAAAGGTAATTAATAAAAACATGTGATGAAATTGTCTTAAGTCACATGGATCAAGCTAACTTAGGAAAATTAAATTATTAAAGATAATTAATTAAAACATGTGATGAAATTGTCTTAAGTCACTCGGATCATGTCTGCTTTTAATCTTAGCCATCGATTCAAGATTTGATCATGGCCGTTGGTTTCCCAACGAGAAAAGTATAAAGGAAAGGCTTGCGGTCATTTGGAGAACATACACACGAAGGCAGAGCACTGACACTAAGCTGAAGTTCTAGGGCAGGGTTTGCGAAGGACTTTCAGAAGTGTTTCAGCTGCAGAGAGGGGTAGTTTAGGCAAAAGGGATGGTCTGATCCCAGTGCCTAGAATCAACAAGAGGCAGAAAGCAGCTTCTAGAGGCAACGCAGAGAAGCATAAGCAACGACAGTAAAGAGGGAAGCAATTGCACAGCGCAGAAGCAACTTCTGCTACACAAGTGCTACGTAGTCCCTTTTGGGGCAATGCGGGGCAGCAGGGGACCCATCTGGGTTATGCAGAGACCCTCAGCGCAACGTAGGATCTGCGTCATCCATTCTGGGGTTACACAACCCTCTCCAGGCCAGCGCAGAGGCACACAGAGGCTGTCTAGGCTGACGCAGGGGCTTCAGGGGCAGCACTGGGGTTTCTAGGGCCAGAATTTCGCTGAGCTTTGTAAATCCCGTTTGAGGGTGTGGATCAGTCAAGGTTTTGGCTTCAGAACAATAGGTTAGCTGCAGATCTATTTTTCTCTTTCGGGTTAACCAGTGTGGTGTTCATATTTGTTGTATTCATAAAACTACTTAATAATATAAACCCTCCAGCAGCAAGAAGACCGATTTTCCCGCATTGGGTTTTTTTGGGGACTATTGTCCAGAAAATCTTGTGTGTCACTATGTCTATTGTGCATGTACTTTTCTGTTTTAGATCTGAATCAGTGAAATTCTGTTTTTTGTTTAGTTTGATGTTAATTTGAAGATTTCAACATTAATAACTTGTTTAAGTAGGAGAAGAATAACCAGATCTAATTGTAGGTTTCTGCATAAGTAACATTCATAAATTTCACAGGTTTAGGACCATTCTTTTTAGGATGCTACTTCTTAGGATTCTTTGATTATGGTTGCTGCTGGGCTGCTAAGGATTTCTTAGAAGGGTTTCCAGTATTAATAAGGCCAAGGTGTAAGAGTTTTTCTTGTTCTCTTATCAAAGAATTGCAAACAACATCAAAAGAGGGGGACTTGTAGGTTGTTCCTTGAGAAATGAGGGCTTCTCTTGTGGAATGGAAGGTAGAAACAAATACAGAGTATGCAGGTTCTAGCTTAGCAATAATGGAATAGATAAGACTGCCATCTTCTCTTTTGACCTTACAACCTTCTAAAAGAAGTCAAGGGTCTTGAATTTGGACAAAAAATTTTCAATAGAGGAGAAATTATTGGGGTCTAAAGTAAGCAACTCATTTTCAAACTAGTGGGCATTGATTTCATTTTGAACGCCAAAAACAATATTTAGTTTTTTCATAACTTCAACAGGGGAGTCAATTTCTTGGATATGAAATTTAGGATCTTGAGCAATGGACATTCCTATCAACCCTCATGCTTGATCTTGTTTATTTTCCCATTTAGCCTTTTTATCTACATCGGTAGGTTTAGATTCTTGTCCTAAGGCTATTGTATAAAGCCCTTTACTTCTAAGTAAGTCTACCATGTAGGATAGCCATTGAAAATAATTGGTGTTGTTAAGAATAACCATGCATGCATTTTCCATTTTTAAAAACTTAAATTGTAAAGGTTGAAACAAACTGCTCCAATGGAAAGATCTCGAAAAATTAGGCCGGTTAAAAAACAACGGCTCTGAAAACGCTTTTCGGATGAAGAAGTTATGCTTTTTTGAAAAAAAATTATAGTAGATGCCGAGTAGTTACGTGATAGGTTGAAATTTGATGATGAAGTTGTACTATGTTTAAAAAAAATACCCCGCCCCTTTCCAAACTTAATATAATACTCACTTAAAAAAGAATTACTTTATGGGATTCACTTTTTATAATGGGTGAGAAACACTATTACATAAAGTAACTTTAAAACATAAGTTACATGTGCTTTTTAAGTAAAACCCTTTTAAAAAAAAGGTAACTTGCCAAAAATCTTTTTAAGAAAAAGTAACTTGACAAAAAGCTTTTTAGAAAAAGAAGCTTGACAAAGAGACTTGAACCCAAGACCTCTATTCTCATAAAGTAACTTTACACCAAGTGAGGTAGTAAAATGATTTTGTAATTGTTTGAAAGGAGGAAGGGGTTTTTTTTTTTAATTATGCTCTTTGGGTTGCATGCCTTTTTCCTGCAAAAAACAACCGCGCAATCAACAAAAATAATACAAGCCTTACGGCAGAACGTTGGATTTCTGGTTAGTACGTCCAGCAACTATATGCTTTTCTCGCTATTTCTGATTTCCCAAGATCGCACTTAGTCGAGGGGAAAGAGCATATGTAGCAGAAACATCTCGTCTTTCTGTTTCTGGTTTGCTAGATCACACATAGAGTAGAGCAAAGAGCATACACAGAGTAGAGGGTATAGATCTGGTAGTAAAAAGAGACCATAAACCGAAATAAACAGAGGGATAAATAAATATAACTGCAAAAAAATACTTTATACCTCCAGATCTAAAATGACATAACTTGGGCAACCGAAAACATTTTCGCATGAAACGAAAGGGGTTCCTCACTGTAACAGAGGCTCTAGACACAACAAAGCATTTCTCCTGGCCCGAAAGTGGCCAGAAATAGTAGATTTGGAAAGCGACAGTCGCATGCAGTCAAACCGGCTTTGAATTTGGATCAACAACAGATGCGACCCTCAAAACAGCTCTGAGACCATGTAGGCATTTACAGGGTAAGTTCCTTAGATCAAACACCAAAGGTCACCGCTCACAAACAGATCACAGATCAGTACACCAATATTTGACGTGGTTAAAACCCTCAAAGAGGGAAACAGTCCATGGCTTGAGCCAACGCGACCACTTCAGGCAATTTATTTATATAAAGAAAGAAAATTTACATAAGCTTCTCTCATAAATGGTCTTGGACAAATGACTCTCTATGCTCTTTAAATAGAGATCATGGACCAATCGGGTGTTAAGTCATTGATTAAGTGTCGGTAATACCGAGGAGAGAATGAACTGTCAGATCACTACATATCGTGACCGTCGGATTATAAGTTACAAAAGTACATAGTAAAGAAACACTCTTTACCTAACTCTACGCTAGACCAAGTTATTCTTACCTATTTCTTCTTTGTTGGAATATCCTGACACATCCCTTCTCAAAAATAAGCTACCATCGCTCGAGCTAGTTTATTTGCTATTCTGTCTGTAAGTATTTTTCAGTATTTGATATTAATGGAATGAAGTGTTATTCCTGCTGCATCTCTACATTTATGTTTATTTCTGTATTTTATTGCATTCCTACATAAATCGGATCAAACTTTCTAGATTAAAGATCAAATTGTGATTTACCTTAGGCTTGACTTTCCAAGATATATTCTTGCATAACATAAATCAAATAAGTGGATTTTACTAGGTCTAGTGCTTTGGCATTGTCACAATCATATTCTTAGAGTTATCATTCAATTGATAATTTGAGATTTGTTCAAGTTCATCTATTAAAGGCCTAATTTGTGATTAAATCTATGAACTCATCATTTTACTTGTGTTGTTCTTTATATTTACAAATACGTAATTTAATCTTGCACAACTTTTAGATTTGTATGTCAGCTTTTTGAGCTTAATCTCACGCTTGAGTGAGTGGTTTTCACCACGGTTCAAATCTAGAAATTTGTTTTGATTAAGTAACATAAACCATTGGTCCACTTAAGTTTTAAGCACTTTTGCATCTAAGTGGATTTTGTTGGAATTCCTACAAATCTAGCACTTGACACTTAATTCCTAGCAGATTAACGATCTACTAATTAAATGCATAGCTAGGTTCATCACAAAAATTCAGTGGAAAAAAAAATTACTAATCTCAATCATGAAAAATGACACAATAGATTCTATCCAATCAGACTTCATTAAAGTTTTTGATAACTTACTTGGGCTCCCTTCTTGGGAAAATGGCCCAACTGAGGAAATACGTGTAACAACTTAATCTAGTTTAACTGATCAAGCCCTCCTTGGCTAATCTAGATATACTTGTTTCCGCCTTCCTCAAACATGTTGTCGCTCAGATTGTACGCCACCGCGACAACAGCTCATGGTGGGGGATGTCACTCTGATCCCCGCCCACTATGTTCTAGCTATCTCCCAACAACAAGCTATGGGGGTTAGTCCCTATGGAAATGAGATGATGAAAGACAAGTTGTGAACCAACCATTCCGGGAGACACGATTGAGTGGCCTAACTACTTGGTTAAATTTATCAAGACTCAAATATTAGATTAGATTTATATATGAGACTAGTGGCTTATGGAGTCAAAACTCTTGCTTATTATAAATTAATACCAAGTAACCGAATGGACAATCGTTGCTTAAATGATTCACTAACCTATATGCTATGCAAATCCTAAGTCCTAGGTGTGATGCAAGGATCTTGGTTGATTTTAGATTATATGCCTATTCTAAATGGAACCAACGTTGCACAAAGCGGGGAAGTTTTTGGAAGCGGGGATGCGGAAGCCTCATTTTCCAAAAATTTAGGAAGCGAAGTGTTTCAGAAGCGTGTAGTATATATATATATATATTATTTTATTTTATTTTATTTTATTTACTATTTTTTGCATTTATATTCAAAACAAACATCCAAAATACCATATTAGTTGTAGAAGACATGAAAACAGGCATATTTTTACATAAATCAAGATAGATATGACATCCATGATTCCATTGTACATCAATAATTAATTATTCGAGCATCAATCATTTAGATTCTAGATCCTAGCAATTACAAACATACATAAATTTTTTAATCATGATAAAACATTAAAGCATACTATAAAACATAGAACATTTAAAACATTTAAGCATACCATAAAACATAAATGATAAAACATTTAAGCATGCTGCATATTGTTAAACATGAAACATTTAACCATATTATAAAACATAAAGCATATTATCTATCAAGTGAGCAACTGTCAACATTAGTCATGTCCAAAATTCAAATAATAATGTTTACAAAATAGACCACTTGGCCACCACCAAAACAAAAAAGGTTCAAATTCACAACAAGCCTACAAGTCTAATCTATGAAAAAAGCAGTAAATTGTGAAAATATCTACTAATCTCTCCTCCTTCCACCACAAAGAGTACGTGGCAGTGGGCCTCCACGTGGTGGCAATGAAGAAGATGGTGGCTGTGGAAGTTGTGGCACTGGCACTGCAATTGATGAAGACGAAGCCCCCGTTGTTGGTGTTGAACCATGGAACCTAGGAAGCAAGGGAGCAGTTGGGGGTAGCATGTCAACTCGGTCATCATCATCATGGATAAGAGCATCCTCTAATTGCTCTAATCACAACACTCCATCCTCCAAATTGGCCTCCTCTGGATACCTATCCCAAACCTTAAGGCCTTTATTATTCTTTGCATCATCACAGTAATGGGACAACAATCACAAGTTGTAATGAACATAAACCAAGCTCTCTGTTCGGTCTAAACTCAACCTGTTCCTTTTAACACTGTGGATGAAAGAATAAGAGCTCTAACACCTCTCTGTAGAAGAAGTGTTTACCACCTGTGATAGCACCCGCAATGCCAAAGTCTATAGAATTGGAGTAGCACCTCCATGCATGTTCCACCACTCAATAGAAGAAAAACTCTCTCGATCTCTAATAGCATGCATGCTCCCAAATGGACCAGTGGAAAGCGTATAGTTGCTCAACTGTTTTCGTACTAAGGAAACCTCCTCATAAGGGACTAATCTAGTCAATGCAATCATATATTTTTCTAGGACCTCTGGATCTAGGTGTGGTTTTCTCCTGCCCCTCCCCCCCCAGGTGCTGGTGTTGAAAGCCACGATGGATTATAGTATTTAGGTGTCAAAACATATGCTAATGCATGCAATGGAACATTTAGCATATCCCATCGTCTTTACACTTCTGCACGAATATAACTGTACAAGGTGATATTTCTAGGCTCAACAATGTCTTTAATCTGGCCCAACATCTTATCCATTTGCTCATACACCTCCCCAATTATTGGCCGATCTGAATTTGCAAACTTGGTCATGTAATAAATTGGTTTGGTGAATTGCAAAACATATTTAACCTGTGACCAAAATTACATGTCAATAATAGTGTCCTTGGCTACATTAGCACCATCTCTATCAGTGTTAATTTCCTCCCATGATTCAGTGGTGACCAGATTAGTTAAAGTTTGTCTCACCTTCACTAGCCGACTAAAGGTGAGCTAATAACTTGCAAATCTTGTTTGTGCAAGTTTAAGCAATTGCAACTTGGAGTAAGTGCCATAGAATTAGTTTACCCTTGTATGCCTTGTGATAAATTTAATGAGTTGCTTCCCTATCTTGTAAAGCTCATTAATCCACTCACATTCTTTATGCTTCACGATATCATGCATCAAAAGGTTCAATGTTTGGATAAGTATGCTCAATAATTCTTCCTGCTCCCTTACAATTTGCTGCATTATCTGTGATCACTTGAACCACTTTACTAGGACCAACATCTTTGATTGATTGCAATAGGAGATTTGCAATGTTTGGGGAAGTTGCACTTACAGAGGAGGAATCGTGACATGTAATAAACACTGCACCACTAGCAGAAACACCAAGAACATTTATCAAATGTTGGTTTCTGATATTTGTCCACCCATCTGATAAAATGGATACCCCACTATCCATCTACTCATTTGTAAAACGTGTCAAAGCTACTTGAACCTTTCTTTTTTCTTTCTAATAACATTGTTCTAGCTTTCTCTTAGTTGGGGGTCTTGTATCCTTTTGGGGCTTCATTGATGGCCTTTACCATTTCATGCCAATAGGGAGAGAGAAGCACATTGAATGGTACACCGCAAGCACAAAGAAATCAGACTATCTTTTGTTAATTTTGGGCAACTAGGTCCAAACTCCATGTTGTGATGCTCAGATGACGATGCCAATATTTTTATTGGATTCCTCTTTCGGAAAGGTGCAAGATCGATCTAAAGATCATCTTGATCTGATGAGCAGAACATTTATTTTGAAATTAATTCCACTTATGTGCAAGGTTGGCTAGAATTGTAATGTAGGCTTGGAGCCCCAATAGATTTGTCACACACCCTCACTGATGGATATATATAGGTCAACGTTGGAGGTCATTTTCACGATCACTCATCACACATTCTCTCTCTGCATCTGATTGGTTCGATCTCACACTTGGAGGCTTCTCTTCACTCACATGTGGGAAAAACAATAGCTAGGGTTTCGTATCTATTTTAGGGTTTTCAAAGTAGATTTTACTAGTGTTGACATTGGTCAACGCTTGGTCAACTTGACCCTAAACTCTCCCAAAACTTCGATCTCTGCAGTCCACATTTTTTGGCACAAAAACCAACACTGGACGTTGACTTTGACTTGGCTGCGTTGAGCTTCTGCTGCTGCTGTTTTGCCTTGACCGTTGACTGGACAACGCTGACTTTTGTTGAATTTTGTAGAGCTGTCTTGAGGGTTGTGTGAGACATTCTGATTGGCTGACCGTGAGGAGACTTTGCTGGTTGAAGCATCCAGTTGACCGCTGTAACACACCACAACACATATATTTTTGCTGATCAAGTTAAGTGTATTTTTGGCTTGTCTTTCGTCGATTTATTGGTATGTTCTATCAACATTTTACTTTCATGTTTATGTGATTGCTATTTTATATCGGGTATAAAGTAAAGTTGCATCAAGCATAGAACATCTACGAAAATTTACATGGTATCAGAGCTAAGGTGAAGAGAAAACCCAAGTTTGTATTGAGTGCAATCACCGAAGAAGTAGCATTTGTCAAGGACCCATGGGTACCTCAAATTATAATGGCTTCAAAGTGGATGACAAGTTAACTGGCAAGGCTGACTTTCATGCTTGGAAGATGTCTTTGGATTTAATGTTGGAAGACCAAGATGTCATGGATTATGTGCAGGGTAAAATCCAAGAGCCTCCATCATCTGCACTTGCTGCCACCAAGTCAAAGTATAAGAAAGGGAAAATCAAAGCAAAGTTGATCATCTGGGATTCCATCCATAAGAGTCTGGTTGCCTACATCTCTGAGCTACGCACATCTAAGGAGATGTATGATAAGTTGGTCAACATGTTCAGGGCCAACAACGCAAATCAAGTCCTTTTCTTTAAGAACCAATTGAAGAATCTTAAGAAAGGCAGGGATGAATGCATTCAATCTTATTTTCTGAAATTGACTAAGATCAAGAATAATCTTCTTGCCATTAGGGAAACAATAGTTGATTGAGAAATGGTTCTCATCGCACTTGGAGGTCTCCCCTCTTAATGACATGTATTCATTACTACCATTCTCAATAATAATGTGATACCTGATTTTGATGAAGTATTGTCGAGATGCACTCAAGAGGAGATAAGAATGATGGAATATGAAAATGAAGGTAATGCTGCCTTCACCGCTCGTGCTAAGAAGAAGAACAATGGTGGTCCAAGGAACCATGGAAGAGCAAGGGCCCAAGGAAAGAAAGGAAGATGGTACACATGTAACAAGACTGGCCACTATGCTAGAGAATGCCCTAATAGAAGGGATTCTCCAAGGGATGATGATAACAACAGCAACCAGAGGAATGGCAATCAAAGGAACAACAGGTTCAAAGGAAAGAGGAAGGCTCCCTCTGGTCGCAATGGAAATGGGAAACCTTTCAAAAGGTCAAGAGATTCCAGGTGTGAGGAATCTAATGTTGTTGATGATAAAAGAAATGACTTCATTATTGTATCTACCCTCTCTGCTGCATCTCCACCCGACACCATGGATGTCTGGTTGATTGATAGTGGTGCTTCAAGGCATCTCACTGGGTTTAAAGAAGCTCTCTCAGATTTGATTGAGAAGGATACTAATCTGCAAATTATCCTTGGAGATAATGCCACCTATCTCGTGAAAGGGACAACGACTGTGACCCTCCATTTATCTCAAGGTCAAGTCCTTTGTTTGCAAGATCTATTGTATGTACCTGATTTGAAGAAGAACCTTATGTCTATTTCGACCATGTAACAGAAAGGTTTCAAGGTGGCATTCATCGATGGAAAGGTACGCATCTGGAAGAAGAGTTTCAAGGAAGCTCTCACTATTGGCTTTAGAGCTGATACACTCTACCAGGTTGGAGGAAGTCCATTGGGGGCTATGATATGTGATACAATTCGTCAAACCGAATTATGGCACTGGAGGTTTGGACACCTTCATTACAAATCCCTTCTCGAAGCAAGAAGGTGGTGACAGAGATGCCTGAATTCAAAAATGATCATGAAGGTGTATGTTAGGGTTGTGCCGAAAGAGAAGTGGAGATATGCCACGTTGTTACCTTCGATGAAGATGCTTCCCTTAGGAAAGTGATAAATCTTCCGAGCTCCGAGGAAGACCATGATGTAAGATCTAGGAATCAGGAAGAACCGAAGGATGAGATGATGCCCAATGTTGAAGGACCGATGGACCCCATTGATCCACCTTCTTCAATGAAGAGAAGACTCGCATGGCTCCAAGATACTCTAAAATATGTCGAGAGGCATATGGCCCCAAGAGGGACATTCCATGAAAGCAAGAAGCCGAATAGATACCAAGGGTATCTCGTAGTCATGAGTACAATTGTACAATCTGAGCCTGGATTGTTTGAAGAAGCCGCGAAGCATCAAGTCTGGAAGGATGCTATGCACGAAGAGTACAAGTCCATTATGAAGAATGATGTCTGGGATGTGGTTCCAAGACCAGAGGACAAAGCTGTTGTCACCTCAAAATGGCTCTATAAGATCAAGCATGGATCTGATGGTAGTGCTGAAAAATTTAAGGCAAGATTCGTTGCCCGTGGCTTCTCTCAAAAGGAAGGCATAGACTATGATGATATATTTGCACCTGTGGCCCGATATACCACCATCCGATCTGTCATAGCCTTTGCTGCTACGCAAGGATGGAATCTTCATCAGATGGATGTGAAGACCGCCTTTCTACATGGTTCGATAAAGGAAGAGGTGTATGTGGAGCAACCTTTGGGGTTGGAAGTCCAGGATGGAGACACCCATGTATGTAGGTTGAAGAAAGCCCTCTATGGGTTGAAGCAAGCCCCCAGGGCTTGGTAAGAGAGGATAGATAGCTACTTGATGAAGCTGGGCTTCACTCGTAGTAATGCTGGTCCGAACCTTTACTTCAAGGTTGATAGAGAAAAGCCTCTCATTCTGGTTCTCTATGTGGACGATCTCTTCCTGACAGGTGTTGACCCTCTCATTCATCAGTGTAAGAGGGAGCTCGCTTCTGAGTTCGAGATGAAGGACCTAGGACTGCTGCATTACTTCCTAGGCCAAGAGGTCTGGCAGAGACCTGGTGAGATTTTCCTCTCTCAAAGGAAAATACATTGTGAAGCTGCTGGAAAGATTTGGAATGGTGGACTGTAAGTCTGTGTCGAAACTGATGGAACTCAACTTTAAGAAGTCGAGTGGAAACGCCGCTAGGCTCGTGCTAGCAAATCCTACCGAGTATTGTCAACTTGTAGGGGCCCCGATGTTCTTAGTGAACACCCATCCGGACATATGTTGTGCAATGAACACTTTGAGTCAACACATGGTTGATCCTCACAACATTCACTGGGTTGGTGCCAAGAAACTCTTGAGATATCTTTGGGGCACGATAGACCATGGGCTGAGATACATTGCTGGGAGTTTGAGACTCCATGGATATACTGATGCCGATTGGGTTGGCGGTGTGGTGGGTCGCAAGAGCACATCTAGATGCTGCTTCACACTTGGTCTGCTTCGAGCAGGAAGCAAAAGTCGGTAGCTTTGAGCACCGCTAAGGCCGAATACATTGTAGCATGTATGGCCTGTTGTGAAGCCACTTGGTTGCGAAAGCTCTTCAGTGAGCTGTTCGAGCATGTGCTAGTAGCCACCGTTATCCTTTGTGATAACTAGAGGGTGATTCATTTGTCAGAGAATCTCGTGTTCCACGATTGATCCAAGCATGTTGATATCTGGTACCATTTTATCCGGGATATGGTACAGCGAGGCATTGTAAGGCTGGATCATATAGGAACTGATGAGCAGGTTGCGAATATTCTCACAAAGCCCTTGGGGAAGGTCATGTTCCTAACCTTCTGTGAGAATCTTGGAATCGTGGAACGACCCTATGCTAAGGGTCCTGTTGGACAATGAGCTCTGGGAGCTCCAGGGGGCTTTGGGGATAGTTTCTTGGAGCTATAAGCAATTATAGGGCTAGGCTTGCCGAACTTTGTTGGTGCGCTTCTGCCCCACCGTTATGATATTGGGTTGGTTCACCTATCTTTGATCTGTGCCCCATATGCATCCTACCCATGGAGCCCCGGACTCATGGGAAGTACCTCTCATCTTGGCTTATGAGGTGGGAAAAGCTAGAGACCAGTAGCAAGAACGATGGACGCATCAGAGATTGCCGTACCCTCTATGTCTAGGATGGAATGTGTCCAACCACTTGATCTAGGATCAAGTTTAGTGAGGTTTCAAACATCCAATTGACTTCGGGTCAGTTAAACTAACTTCGGGTTGGTATGTGACTCCTTTGAGTCCTATAGAGGTTTCAAACCTCTGAGCTGATTTTGTCAGCCGGGAGTGATGTCTTTGTAACTCACCTTTTTGTTTAGAAATAAAGAAGCCAGCAAAGCAAGTTATGACGGTATGACGCACGATGTTTGGATGGCATAGGTAGATGGAGTTCTCCCTAGTTGAGAGGGAGTGTTGATTTTGGGCAATTAGGTCCAAACTCCATGTTGTGATGCTCAGATGACGATGCCAATATTTTTATTGGATTCCTCTTTCGGAGAGGTGCAGGATCGATCTAAAGATCATCTTGATCCGATGAGCAAAACATTTATTTTGAAATTAATTCCACTTATGTGCAAGGTCGGCCATAATTGTAATGTAGGCTTGGAGCCCTAACATATGTGTCACACACCCTCACTGATGGATATATATAGGTCAACGTTGGAGGTTATTTTCACGATCACTCATCACACGTTCTCTCTTTGCATCTGATTGGTTCGATCTCACACTTGGAGGCTTCTCGTTGCTCACACGTGGGAAAAACAATAGCTAGGGGTTCAGATTTGTTCTAGGGTTTTCAACGCAAATTTGACCAGCATTGACTTTGGTCAATGCTTGGTCAACTTGACCTGAAACTCTCCCAAAACTTCGATCTCTTTAGTCCACATTTTTTGGCACAAAAATCGAGGCTAGATGTTGACTTTGACTTGGCTACGTTGAGTTTTTGCTGTTGCTGTTTTGCATTGACCGTTGAGTGGAGAACGTTGACTTTTGGGTTGACTGTTGTAGAGCTGCCTTGAGGGTTGTGTTACACATTTTGATTGGCTGACCATGAGGACACTTTGCTGGTTGAAGCATCCTGTTGACCGCCGTAATGCACCACAACACATATATTTTTGCTGATCAAGTTAAGTGTATTTTTGGCTTGTCTTCCGTCGATCTATTGGTATGTTCTATCACCATTATAATTTCATGTTTATGTGATTGCTATTTGATATCAGGTATAAAGTAAAGTTGTATCAAGCATAGAACATCTACGAAAATTTACGTCTTTCCATCCACATCATCCCTCCCAGCAACATTAAGGAAATCCCCTATTGTTTATTTAACTCCAGAGCTTACAGAAGTACCATGAGGAGATGAGCTACCAAATCTAGAGGTTGCACTTGATTCAGATTTACTTTTTGTTTCTTGTTTTTTTGTTGTGCAACCTCCTCTATTTGGATGTATTTTCTTCTTTGTTCATTTGAAACCTTTGGGCAAATTGCTATCCCCACAACACCCTTTTTTTCATCACTGTCCATCACCCCACAAAGATGCCTCCTCACACGGGTGTATGAACCACTATATGGTTTTCCTCCATGAAAACCATGAGGGCACAAAAAATTGTAGCTTCCACCACGTTTTCCCCCTTCAAGTTTGGTCACATAGCTCCATAAGGGTGTTAATGCAGCTTTACCCTCTATTGTTTCAAAGTTTTCATCAAAATCATCCCCTTCCTCTTCAAACCCTTCCTCCTCATCATACATTGGGTCACTCATATGGGGACCACTATGATGTTCTTCTTCATGTTCTTCTCTTCTATTTCTACTCCCCCTTACCATCATCAAAACCAAGAGTGGAATGATACATAGAAGCCAAAAAAACATCATGTTTGAATACGAATATAGATGGTGGACAACCTGCAAATAAATGAACAAGAAGAAAGAATGGGAAAGTGTAGGAGAGGGAGGAGAGAAAATACAAAAAAAATGACAAAAAAATGAGAAAGTTTGGGGTTTGCAGTTACCTCTTTAGCTCTTGTAGATGGAAGCCCTTTTTTACTCCTCCTTCACTCCTCCAAGCTCTCCTGAAGCGAACAAAGTTCCTTCTCAAGTTAAAATATTCCAGAACACTTGGAATACAAAGATATCCATGAGGATACAAATATTATATTATAAAAGATATGAGATAGATGATTGAATGTTACAAATGAGGCGTGCTTATATACCTACATAGGTGCCCCTTCATGAAAGGTCATGTCTTATCAGACATGGCCTTTCAACCTAATTACTAATAAACTAATTAATCACTATTTACATTATTTTATTTATGACATTGCCTTCCCCTCAAAAAGCTTTGTCCTCAAAGCTTGTCGATGAAAGGCCTCGATTTCTTTTCTTGCTACGAACATCTTCTCGTCTCAGGGCAGTCATCCTTGTCGATACAAGTTGATATGATTTTCTGAGTGACAAACAAAATTGTCGCACTGAGAATGGATCAGACCATCCTAAATCAATCTTCTGTGGAATCGTACAATGACTGGCAACTTGTGATGATTCGTTAGTATTCTTCGGCATATCAACTTGTTTTTGTTATGAATACATAGCTTCATTGAGTTGTCTACTCCCGTGATTTGGATGTCGATAGGGAACCTTTTTAATGTGACTTTGATTTCCTTTTGGCGAGGATGTTATTGAGTAGGTTACAAAACCTTCACATGTAGAAATTTATAGCCCACCTGCCGTCACCTTATTACTCCAAAATAGTTAAAATGCCCTTTCCTATAACCATACATTCAACCACCTGAAAATAAATTTTTACTAAAACACAAATTTCGGGAAATTTTCGTACGTCGAAAAATTTAATTAAAATCGCAAGCATAAAACAAATGTTCACACATTTGACATGAGTATTTCCTGTCAAGTGACCCTGGAAAAACCCCCTACAACTCTTGGGGAAAACCAGTTCGAAAGCTCCTTCTTATTTCTGGAAAATGCTTTTTACAGTGAGAGAAATATTCAACAAAAAAATCAGCAAACAGACTTTTACAACTTATCTCGTTTTCCGTGCTTAACCACCGCCTCGGAAAATGTACAAACAGCAAAAACAGAACAGCAATAAATGCTGTACGTTCTCCTCGATTTGCGTGCCCAGAAATCTGCAATAAATGCAGCTGTACGGCCTCCTCAAAATCTGTGCAAACAGCAATTAATGTTGTTGTCCAAAACCTCGATTTGCGTGCCAAAACTGCTGCAAAACTTTGTTGTACGGTACAACCCCTTGCTACCTCGATTTCCGTGCCCAATATTGTTGTACGGCTTGCTGTATGGCCTGTTGTACGACCTCCCTGCCTAGAAAACCGTGCCAAAAATCTGCCTGCTGTTTGCTAAATCTGTTGTACTTGTCTTGCTGAAATGTCTTGCTGAAATGCTGCCTTGGAATGCGTGCCAAGCTGCTGCCTCCTTCTCCTCACTGCCCAGAAATCTCCCTTGCTCTCTTGCTCTCCTTCTCCCAATCTGCTCATGAAAGAATGAATGACCTTTTCTTCCTTTTCCTCCTTTAACCTAACCCTAAGTGACTTTTGGGGAATCCCTAAATCCAATGGCTGAAATAGATTGAGATCTAGGGCTGAGATTAAATGCTCATTTAAATCTCACTTTCTATTTTTTAATTCACCCCACCTTAATAAAGACCCACTTAGTCATTTATTTCCAAAGTCACTTTTCCTTTCTAATTTTACATTGACTTTATTAAAGTCACTTTAAAATTAGACTTTAGTAAATTTATCACTTAAAGTCACTTTTAAATTAGATTTGACTTTATAACTTTATAAAGTCACTTTAGGAGAAAAATTAAATTCTTTTGGACACTTTTCCCTAGGCCAAAAATCAAAGCCTTAGGGAACCACCTGTCCTCCGATAACCAAATTTCAACCTTCACATAGAATGTTCCTTGTTCGTCTGGGATCTAAGTTTGTTTCTTATGCAATTTGCTTGTCGTCTTCTTCAGTTGAGACATTTACTGGATCAACGTTCGATTTTTCTTCAACTTGAACTTCTACATTTGTTGGTTTCGACGACTCTTTTTCGACAAGTTGTTGCACCTTGTTTTCCAACGACTTCTTATCCTTCTTCAATTCTTAATTTGCGTTAGCAATTTTTCGTTGTGGTCCTTGAGGCGAGCAACTTCTTCATTCTTGTTAGCTGTGATTTTGTCAATTTCCTTTTGCATATTTTGAATCTCCTTTTTACTTTCTTGAGAAATTACTTCTGAAATTTCTTGAATGTCTTCAGGTGTCATTGAATTTGGCTTTAACTTGACATCTTGTAGCGTTATTTTCTTCTTTTTGTAGGAGAATGTTAAAAACTTCTTTTTTGTATTAAGGACGAATGACCCTAGTGATTCCATCTAGAGCGAACCCAGAATTATATCACTATCGTTACAAAATAAGGTTTTAACGGTAAATTGCGAGACCAAGGAATACTCCCCAATACTTAGGTGTAGATTCCTTATGTCATATTGTTTTTCATTTGCATTAATTGAATTTGTTTCGATTATATTTGATTTAGAGATCACTAATTGGTTAGCACATTCAATACTAACATAATTATCCTTTTGATTAAGATCGATAGATATGAGAACTTCCTTTCCCGCAAGTGACCCTTTTGATTCTAATTAGCGTACGGACAAACATACTATAATTTTCAGGAAATCTTCCTTCTTTCCTTTCCAAATTAGATTCAATTTCCTTTTCATCAATGATTGATTCCATTTTCTCTGTTGAATTGAGTTTTTAGGGTTTTTAAGGTAACCCTTCCTAACTTTCTCCTCTTCTTTTTAATGAAGTTATTGTTCCTTCAATTTTTTTATTTTAATTTAATTTTATTATTTATTTATAATATCCTTGGAAGCTTCCTTACTGAAATTTCAATAAACTTTCTTTTTGTTGTTTATAATATGGTTCTCATTTATTACACCCCTTTGTTTTTTGTTAATACATACATTTCCAATTCAAATGGCTATAATAGGACTTCAATACTTCACTTTTTAGTGCATTTTTTATACTTTTAGGATATAAACTTTATGCTTCCTTAAATTGGAACTTGAATATATATATTCTTTTGTACTTAATTTATTTTTATTATTAAATATCCCCTTGTAATTTTCATATATGGTTCTCAAACTTTTAATTATATGAAATTGAAATTGTGTTTTTCACGAAAGCTCACACCTTGTAAGTATATGAGTCATAGCTTTTGACACGACTTTTAACTTCCACAATATGATGGTGGAAACTATGCGGACGGGTCAATAATTCATATGGATGAAATTGAATTGAATTTTTTTTAGGGTAGAAAAATTAACAACTTTATGGAAATATATGATCGATACGTACATGAAAAAATGGTGAATGGAGTTCTTAGGGCAAAAATCGTGATTGTATTGACTGCAATGATTTTTGTAACCAAATTATTGGATTTGAGGTGTAATTTGATAGTGAAACAATGTTGTGGGCAACGCTGCGATGGTAGGCTATGCGGCTCGATGGGAGCGGTATGTTGAATGAGGGGAAGGCGAGGGGAAGCCAATGTGCAGCTATTAGAGGTCAATGGCGGCGGTGGAGCTAATGGAACGGTTTGATGGTGTGCTGTAGAGATAGCAATTGTGTGGTCTGTCTTCGTTTGCGGTTGAGTATCCAACGAGGGACGTGGTTGCAGAGGGAAAGTTAGGATGGGATCCAACTTAGATTGACAATTTGTAAGAGAAAAACGAGAATGGGATCCAGTTTTTTTTTTCGCTTTTCCTTCTCAATTTAAAAAATTGCTACATGACGTTGGAACACTCACTGGCAAGCACCCCTCGACGAACTCTAATATTTGGATGGAATGGATGAACTGGAGCAGTTGAAGGCGGAGATCTTGACAGTCGGTTGAAATGAGGATTGATGGATTGTTAACACAGCAGTGGGTCAGTCTTTTTTTTTTTTGCGTCAGAGTGTACAAGCTGATAGCCGCAACGCTTTTATTTTTTTAATTTTTGTTGTCTTTTATATATATATTTTTTATAATTAAACTAAATGATATTCTTACATATGTTTTTTTTTTGTTTTATTGATACTCTAATTTTTTCCAAATTTATTTTAATCACTTCCACCCTTTTTTTTTTATTTGACTTTTTCGAAATTTTTTTTTTTTCAACATATGGCCAAGGGCCTCTAATGAACTAAGTAGCAGCAGCGGAGAAACTCCCAAGGTTTAGCGAAAGGCTTCGACGGCAACAACGTTGACGAATTTTCGATGGCCAAGGGCCTGGATCGAGGAGCATAGCTCTGCGCAGCGTAAGCTGCCAGAAGATCGAACAACTTTGATAGCAAATGAAGCGAACAAAGTTCCTTCTCAAGTTAAAATACTCCAAAACACTTGGAATACAAACATATCCATGAGGATACAAATATTATATTATAAAAGATATGAGATAGATGATTGAATGTTACAAATGAGGCCTGTTTATATACCTACACAAGTGCCTCTTCACGAAAGGTCATGTTTTATCAGACATGGCCTTTCAACCTAATTACTAATTAACTAATTAATCACTATTTACATTATTTTATTTATGACATCTCCTCAACTCTCTCTTCTCCAAGCTCTCTTCTCCTCTCTTCCGCTCTCTTCTCCAAGCTCTCTTCCGCTTTCTTCTCCAAGCTCTCCAAAAACACAAGTGAGCAAATGAGAGGTGAAGGAGAGCTTATATCTTTTTCATTCTATCCCTAACTCAACACTAACCCACCCTCTAACCCAACTAGAGCTAAAAAATATA
Source organism: Pinus albicaulis (assembly GCA_034641835.2). Lineage (NCBI taxonomy): Eukaryota > Viridiplantae > Streptophyta > Pinopsida > Pinales > Pinaceae > Pinus > Pinus albicaulis. Next base: position 1,608,863,603 of record CM076579.1, read on the forward strand.
TATATTTTTTAAAAAAAGTCTTTTTTTTGTGCTAATCAGATCCGCACGCCGCTGTACAAAAGCGGTCGCGATTTGTACGGATCCGGCTCCGAAGTGCGGAGCTTCCGTATGTCGATCCGTTGTACGAAACGTGGATTTGGTGTACGGAATCACAGATCCGGTCCTACGGATCATAATTTCCAGGAAGCACAATTTTTTTTGCGAAACGCGTTTCGGAATTTCCGATTTGCGTTTCGTACGACGGATCCCGTACGATTCCGTACGGGATGCGGATCGGGGGTTGGAGCCGGGGGGCGGGGGGATGTTTCTTGCAACACTGAATGGAACCCCCCTCTTAATTATTTTGAGACCAGTTTTAGAGTAGGTTGTGGTATGGAAGCCAACAGGAAGCAAGCAAAGGCTTAATTAACGATACCTCCCCCTGTGTTCCGACCACCCAGTGCCTTCGGCATTGCAGAGAATGTGGCTCTAACGACTGCAAGGTCACCGTGTTAACCACTTGAAAGGTGTTGAATCCCTCAAGCTAGGTGAGAAAGGTGGCCCTAGGAGTCTGTCAACCAAGCTTATGCTTGGAGGTAAATTGTTAATTCAATTAGTCCTAGAATGCTTATGCAAATGATATGAGTGAGTTCTTAGTTTAATGTGCTTAATGTTTAAATACTTGTAGTTATGATTAATCTTCAAGAGTACTTGTCAATAAATGAAAATACAATCTTATTACCAAGAGTGTGCCAATTATTAAGTGCCAATATTGAAAGAACCCAAAGATAAACTTCGTCAATGATATCAAGGTTACAACACTTAAAAATTTAAGATCTTCAAGAGATTAAGACAAAGTAAATGCCAATGATCTTATACCAATAGTGAAAAGTGAAAAGTGACTATGGAAATAAAAGGCTAAGTAAGTCTTTACTTAAGTGGGTGAGTGATTAAATAGAAAAAGTGAAAATAATGCACATTTATTTTCAGCACTTTATCTAAAGCTTTCTTAGCCATTGGATCTAGGGATCACTCAAAAGTCATTTAGGTTAGGGTAAAAGGAGAAAAGAAGAGGAAAAGATCATACTATTCTTTCATGAGTGTTTGAGAGAAAGCAAGAGAGAACAAAGGAGAAATTTCTGAGCAAGGAGGAAGAGAAGAAGAATAACAAGAGCTTTGGCACGCATCCCAAGGAGAAGCATTTACAGCAGAACCATACCGCAGAAGTTTGGCATGCATTCCAAGGAGGGTGATAGCTCAAATTTCGAGGAGAAACAACTGTAGGTTGAAGGCACGAAAATCGAGGCAGATTTGGGCATGATTTTCGAGGAGAAAAACCTGCTGTACTTTTCTGTATAGTCCGTATAGGCCATACACTGTTTTTTGGGCACATTTCTCGAGGTTGTCCATACAACATTTATTGCTGTATTTTTCTGCCTGAATTGGTTTTCCTGTGGCACGGTTTTTGAGGTGGAGTTTTGCACGAAAATCGAGATAAGTCTGTTTTTGTAAATGCTGGAATATTTCCTGTGTATTTCATTTTCTTTGTAACAGTTTTCAGAAATAAGAAAGAGCTCTCAAACTGGTTTTCCCCAAGAGTTGTAGGGGGTTTTTCCAGGGTCACATTGACCAAAAATCAATGTTATTTTCTGTGTGCTGTTATAATTTTCTGTGCATTTATTTCTAGTATTTCCAACAGTAGTGAAATCTCCTAATTTGTATTTTCATAAATAAATCTCATTTCTAGATTTTAGTGTTTTAATCATGCTTGGATTTCACATTAAATGAATGGAGTGATGAGGGAAAACTGTTAATCGAAGTGGGGTTTGAATTTTTACATGGTATCAGAGCAAAGTTGGCTTGAAAGTGTTTTTTGGGACAACAGTGTGTAAATTACAGCAGTCTGATTTTTACATAGAAAATATTTATTACAAAGTGTGATAGGGTTCTTTTACCTAGATTTGAAATTTCAGTTTGATAGGACAGTGAATCATGACTTTGGGATTGAGGGTTGAAGACAGGTTAGATGGGCAGAGTAACTATGGTGCATGGAAGGAGAGAATCCAATGTATCTTTGTGGAAGCAGAGGTCTGGGGCATTATGGTACATACCACCCATCACCGAGTTAGCAGAGTTCACTAAAAGGAATGCTAAGGCCAAAAGACTAATTTTGGACGGAGTCAAAGATCATGTCATTCCTCATGTGAGAGGAAAGACTTATGCACATGAAATGTGGACTGCCTTGATCGGGCTTTACCAGAGTTCAAATCAGAACCGTAAGATGGTCCTAAAGGAGAAATTGAAGGCCATAAGAATGGCTAAGACTGACAGTGCTACAACATATCGCACCAAGATCACTTCGGTGAGAGATGAGTTGGTGGCCTTAGGTGAGACCATTGCACCCACTGAGTTGGTGAGGATAGCTTTGCATGGTCTTCCCAAGACTTGGTGGAGTTCTGTAGATGGTATTGTCGCACAAGAGAACCTTCCTAGATGGGAAAGGTTGTGGGATGGTTGCATTCAGAATGAGATTAGGAAGAACCATCTAGGGGCAGCCAAAGAAGGGGATGCAGATGACAATGTGGTATTGTTGGCAAGAGGAAAGAAAGGCAAATCAAAGAAGGGAGCTTCCACTAGTGGAGGCAAAGGAAAAGGTAAAGGCTAACAGCAGAGCAAAGAAAAGGACTATTCCAAAGTCAAATGTTGGAATTGTCAAAAGATGGGACACTATGTTGTTGTGTGTCCAAAGAAGAAAAATAAGAAAGGGAAAGAGACAACCATATGCAGAGATAGAGGACTTCTAAGAGATCTTTGATCGAGAGTTTGGATTCATAGCTTATGAGTCCTCTAGTGCAGTATCACTTGCCATACAAGTTCAGAGGGAGTATGCACTTGCCTCTACTAGCAGAGTATCTTCTAGTGTTTGGTATGTTGACAGTGGTGCTTCTCGCCACATGACAGGAGTTAGGGAGTACTTCTCAGAGTTATCAGAGAGTGATACTCATATTGAGGTAGTACTTGGTGATGACAGCATTGTTAGAGCAATCGGTGTTGGAACATTAACATTTGATAGGGAACCCAAACCTCCCTTGAAAGTGTCAGATGTTCTATATGTGCCTGGAATGAAGAAGAACTTGATATCCGTCTCAGCACTTGAGGAAAGAGTGTATGATGTGTTCTTCAGGAATGGACATGTGCTCATATATCCTAAGGGAGCTCCAACTGCTTCAGCTAGAGTGATTGGAGTGCGCCATGCTAAGGTTTACAAGTTCTCATTCCAACCACTGATGGCATTGAGTAGCAGTACCAGGGACAGGACCGACAACAATTCTAGCAGTTCAAAGTTGTGTGAGATCTGGCATCACAGGATGGGTCACATGTATCATGGGGCCTTGAGGATATTGCGGGAGATCACCATTGGTGTGCCAGATTTCAGTTCTGATCACCTTGATGTATGCAGAGGATGTGCTATGGGGAAGTTTGCAAAATCTCCTTTTCCTAGCAGTGACAATAGGATGACATGGAACCTTGACTTGATTCATTCCGATGTGAGTGGTCGGATGTCTCATGTGTCCTTGAGTGGCTTTGAGTATTATGTCTTATTCATTGATGACCTCTCCAGGAAGAACTGAATCTATTTCTTGAAGATCAAGAGCGAGGTCTTCAAGCGGTTTCGAGAGTTCAAAGCTCTCGTGGAAACCCAGACAGGTAGGAAGATCAAGGTACTAAGGTCGGACAATGGAGGTGAGTATACTCTTGGTGAGTTTGTGGATTTTTGTGCCGAGGCAGGCATTAAGAGGGACTTCATGGTTCCTTACAACCCCAAGCAGAATGGGGTGTCAGAGAGGAAGGACAGATCCATTGTAGGGGCTGCCAAAGCCATGCTTCACGATCAGGGGTTACCTTTATTTTTGTGGGCAGAGGCCTGCAACACTGCTGTTTACTTACAGAACAGGAGTCCACATCGAGCCTTGGGGAATGTGACTCTTGAGGAGGCTTTCTCAGGGAAGAAGCCTAATGTTGGGCACTTTCGTATCTTTTGGTGCCTTACATATCCTTATGTCTCCAAGGAGAGCCGGCCCAAGCTAGAACCTATTGTAGACAAGGGCATCTTTGTGGGTTATAGCGAGACCTTGAAAGCCTACCGGATTTACATTCCTGCAAAGAGAAAAGTGGTTGTTAGGAGGGATGTAAAGTTCGAGGAGAAGAGAGCTTTCAAGAGGTCACGGGAGTTACGATGTCTAGAGTCACTAGACACTCAACAGCAGCCTCGAGTCGGGCCAGTGATCCGTGCTGCACGAGTGAGGTCAAGGGGGATCTAACTAGATGGTGGATTTGCGCTTGTGTCCATCAACAGTGGCTCTCAGAAATGTGATTGACCCGAGCAACCTGCAGCAACGTGAATCAAGCCCAGGATAGTCCACTAATGGACAACCTCGCATGGTACTTCTTCTGTGTCTGCGTACAGGTATGGGGTCAGCTTGGCAAAGCTCGTGAGCTCAGCTTCGATGATGATGAGGATTATTTTCACCGTGGTGAAGAAGGCGAAGTTTCATAAAGAGGTAGCCCAAGTGGCTTCAAGACACCCTACGCGAGGCCACATCAGTTGTTGGTCCAAAGAGACAGGTCAGAGAGAGTAGACCACTTGAGCGGTTCTGTAGTTACATGGCATTGGTAAAAAGCATTGTTGATACCGAGCCTTCTAGTTATGAGGAGGCAGCCAGCCAGCAGGTCTGGAAAGAGTCCATCATGGAGGAGTATTCTTCTATTATGCAGAATGATGTTTGGGAGGTAGTGCCTAGGCTTGAAGGTAAATCAGTTGTTACTTCCAGATGGCTCTACAAGATAAAGCATGCTACAGATGGCAGCATAGAGAAGTTCAAGGCTCGATTTGTGGCAAGAGGGTTCTCACAGGTAGAGGGAGTGGACTATGAAGAGACCTTCGCTCCCGTCGCTCAGTATACATCTATTTGCATCATTATATCGATTGCAGCAGAGATGGGTTGGAAGATCCACCAGATGGATGTGAGGATCACCTTTCTCAATGGCTTCATTTTGGAGGAAGTTTATATTGAGCAGCCGCAGGGCTTTGAGGTGCATGGGCGGGAGACCCATGTATGCTGGTGTTATGAATATTTTATTAATTATTAGTTAGATATAGTTATATTAGGTTTTATTAACTGAAAGGGCATGATCAAAGATCATGCCTCTTCGCCAAGGGACACCTTGAGGCTATATTTAAAGCCTAGGCGATCCCTTATTGTAATCATCTCATCTCTTATCTTCATCATTAATAATATATAATTATCAAGTTTACCAGAGTTTTTACACTCCATTGGTATTGGAGCCATCGCTCTTTGGATCTGTGTGATCACCCAGAATTAAGGAATTTCAAGAATTCCAAATTGTAGATTTTTTTTTTACTAAGTGTTTGTGGACAACAACCTCGGTTTAAAAAAATAATAATTTGCAGATTTACTTCTCCAACGCAATTCCCTCTCAAAGCTCATACGTTACGCTCACGCCCACTCACTCTGTTTTCCTTCCCTATCGATTTCTCAATTCAACCCACCCCCTCACAGCCCAACACTCTCACATAAATTAAAAAAAAAAAAAAACAATCAACGCATTACACCCTCCCCGTCCCTCACATTACGCCCTCCCCGTAATACTCAATTCGGTGGTTATACACAGAGAAGAGTATTACAGTTCACAACTCGTGAACTTAAAAGAAAGGAAGCATAAATTAAGGAAAAGGGTCTACGGATGAATGTTTCTGAGTTTTAAATCAGATATTTGACACCTCCAGGCAGCTTATCCACTGTAATAGTTTCAGACCACTTCATATTTCAGACCTGTTTCTACTTGGATCTGTTTTTGTGGCTTGGTGCACATACACAGCAGCTTGGAATCCCTTGCTGTAGCTCGGATCACTCCACAGACCCGTGCTATCTTAACTTCGGACCTGCCGTGACTCGAAACAGTGGTGCAGTCTTATTGTAAAACCTTTGTGCCTGTGCTATCTTCGTGTAACCTACATTATCATTGGACCTTGCTCACTGTAACGGAAACACGGCGTGGAATAATCTGGATGGGTAACGGAAACACGGCGTGGAATAATCGTTAAGGTAACGAAAAACACAATCGTTAAGGTTGGAATAATCTGGTTTAAATCTGGACGGCGTGTTTTTCAAGATGGTTGGAATAATCGTGGTTTAAATCTGTATGGGCGCGTTTCCGTGTGACTATCGTGATAACTTCTGAGCATCGATATATCAATAAAAAATCGATTTGTTAAAAATTATAAGAAGCAGTGCGTCATTTCGTTGTGAATCATTGTATTCTGTCGTTCGACCTCCAACGCTGCCCTCGTACCACCTTCCGCAGAAGAATTTTTCTTGCGTTGGTGCCATCGTACCCTCTGCGAATTCATTTGTTCTGACTTGCTTTAAGTGCTTTTACACCGTTCCCTTGTTCTGCCACACCGTCGGGCTTGACGCCGCCCTTTCGGTGCTTTTATTTGTTGACTATTAAACGGCGGATTATAAATTCAAGTCGTTTGACGGTTTCACACAGTGGTCGGCCGCACAATTGCCAAAGGGGTTTCACCATCAGCGGTCTCACTGTGTTCACCGTGTCTCCACCCGACAAGCACCCGGCCAGTTTTTATTTCGTGTCAAAAAATAAAATCGAAACTGTGTCGATTTTGAACAGCGGGTCAACAGGTGAACGGGCACATCTTTTTTAAAAAAACACGATTTTTTTTTAAATTATATATAAAATATATATTATATAATTTAATTGATAATTATATATATATATTGTAATTATATAGTTTATTTATATATTATATAATTTCCATTTAATAAATTATATATATATATATATATATATATATATATATATATATATATAATAATTATATAATTAAATTATATATTATATAATTTTTTAATTAAAAATTATATATATATATATATAATAATTATATAGTTTTAAAAAAAATTATTATTAATTAATTAATTAATTAAATAGTAATTAATTAATTAATTCAAAAAAAAATAAAATTAATTAATTAAATATTGATTAATTAATTTTAAAGAAAAAAAAAGAGGAGAAACTGGCAGAAAGATATTCCCCACCTCATACACACTCGATGTCTTTGTCAATGTCGATGGCGGAATTCCAGAAGAAATTGGGAGATCTTGAGAAGCAAATCAATAACAATTCCGAAGAATTCGGAAAAAGATTAGTCAATCTGGAAGGTACAGTTTCAGGGCACTCCAACGACATCAAAAAAATCCATGATACAACAAATCGAATAGAAAGACAAATGTGGCTAAATCATCACGAGACCACAGAAGCAATGAACAAGATGACAGAACTCTGCAATAAGCTAAATGATAGAATAGATAAGTTAAGTCAGACACAATCCCCAATATCTCCTAACAGGGAACAAAATCAACAAAACAATTTCGCAGATTCAGGGAACTCAGAAGAGCATCAGGAAAAAGCTGATTCCCCGCATCACCATGAAGATACAGATGTTTGTACACAACAGAGTGTTCTATCCCCAGACTTGAACGAAACATGTGAAGCGACAAACACATCCGAAGCCACTGATATAACGGCAGAAGCTGTTGAGGCCTTCGGTGATGAAGCACATATGGTTGTTAAGAAGGAAGCGTTTGATGATGAGAAGAAGTTGCATCAAACGATAATTGTTGGTAACTTACCCCTAAATCTAAAAAGGAATCACAAAAAATCACCAGAAGAACAAGGGATAGTTGGGAAACATGAAAAAGTATTCCAAGATCTACCCATAAAGGTGCCTTCTGATAGGAAAATCAAACATCCAATAGAAGTCAAGACAGTGTCCAACTCTGTCGATATCAGATCTTTTCACTATCCGCATCACCAACAGATGGAGCTCGAGAAGATGCTTCACGATCTTTTTAAAATATGGGACGCAAGAGCTCATCGCTTGAGAAAACCAGACATTCGTCAACATTGTCCATCATTATGTATGCTTTGAGGACAAAGCATCTTAAGAGAGGGGCAATGTTATGAATATTTTATTAATTATTAGTTAGATATAGTTATATTAGGTTTTATTAACTGAAAGGGCATGATCTTTGATCATGCCTCTTCGCCAAGAGACACCTTGAGGCTATATTTAAAGCCTAGGCGATCCCTCATTGTAATCATCTCATCTCTTATCTTCATCATTAATAATATATAATTATCAAGTTTACCAGAGTTTTTACACTCCAGCTGGTTGAAAAAGGCTATGGCCTAAAGCAAGCTCCTAGAGCTTGGTACTGTCATATTGATTCATACTTGCAGAAGTTGGGTTTCACTAAGAGTGAGGCTGATCCGAACCTATACTTCATTGTGGTAGGCGAGGAGCCTCTCATTTTGGTGTTTTATGTTGATGACTTATTCATCACTAGAGCAGAAAGATTCATTGAGGGCTGCAAGAGAGATCTTGCTTCAGAGCTTGAGATGAAAGATATCGGCTTGATGCATTATTTTCTGGGATTGGAGGCGTGGCAGGAGGAGGGGCATACCTTCCCGGGATAGGGGAAGTACATAGTGGATATTCTTAGCAGATTTCACATGGAGGTTTGCAAACCCATGTCTACACCTATGATCACTAACTGGAAGAAGCTTCACGCTTCCAATTCCGAGTTGGTGGATCCTACACTATACAGGTAGCTAATTGGATCATTGATGTATTTGGTCAACATTCGACCAAATATATGTTTTGCAGTTAACACTATGAGTCAGTTCATGTGTGAGCCCAGAAGAGTGCATTGGGTGGCTGCAAAACACATTCTTCGTTACTTGCAGGGTACTGTGGATTATGGTTTGGACTATATATAGGGTGATGGAATGAGACTGGCAGGATACACCGATTTAGATTGGGTAGGATGTGCTTCAGACAGGAAGAGTACTTCAGGGTGTTGTTTGGGGTTGGGTTCGGCAGCTGTGTCGTGGTTCAGCCATAAACAACAGTCAGTTGCATTGAGCTCAGCTGAGGCAGAGTATATGGCTGCTAGTTTGGTTATCTGTGAGGCCATATGGCTTCGCAAGATGTTGTTTGGTTTATTTGGTCAGGCATTGAGACCTTCTCTGATTCACAACGATAATCAGAGTTGCATAAGACTCACGGAGAATTCAGTTTTTCATGACAGGTCAAAACATATTGGGATCAAGTGTCACTTCATTCGAGACTATGTCCAAAAGGGAGCAGTCAAGCTTGAGTACATCTCCACAAATGAGCAGGTAGCGAACATCTTCACCAAAGCCTTACCACGGGGCAAACATGTCTACTTCAGAGACAAGAAGGGAGTGGTGAGGAACACTTTCCTCGGTAAGAGGGAGTGTTAAATTTTGGGTACCAAGGAGAAGTGGTTCCCTATGGCTTTGATCTTTTGCCTAGGGAAAAGTGTCCACTCTATTCTATCTCTTCTTCTAAAGGTGACTTTATAAGTGGTAAAGTCAGTCTAATTTAAAAGTGACTTTATAAGTGATAAAGTTATGTTCTAATTTGAAAGTGACTTTTTTAAAGTCAATGAAGAATTTGAAAGTGAAAAGTGACTATGGAAATAAAAGGCTAAGTGGGTCTTTATTTAAGTGGGTGAGTGATTAAATAGAAAAAATGAAAATAATGCACATTTATTTTCAGTCTTTGATCTAAAGCTTTCTCAGCCATTGGATCTAGGGATCACTCAAAAGTCACTTAAGTGTTAGGGTAAAAGGAGAGAAGAAGAGGAAAATATCATACTATTCTTTCATGAGCATTTGAGAAAAAAGAAGAGAGAGCAAAGGAGAAATTTTTGAGCAGGGAGGAAAAGAAGAAGAATAGTAGGAGCTTTAGCACGCATCCCAAGGAGCAACATTTATAGCAGAACTGTACAACAAAAGTTTGGCACACATTCCAAGGAGGGTGACATCACAGATTTCGAGGAGAAACAACTGCAAGTTGAATGCACGAAAATCGAGGCAGACTTGGGCACGATTTTCGAGGAGAAAAACCTGCTGTACTTTTTTGTACAATCCCTACGCTGTTTTCTGGAAACATTGCTCGAGGCTGTTCGCACAATATTTATTGCTGTATTTTTCTGTCTGAACTGGTTTTTCAGTGGCACGATTTTTGAGGTGGAGTTTTGCATGGAAATCAAGGTAAGTCTGTTTTTGTAAATGCTGGAATATTTCCTGTGTATTTCATTTTCTCTGTAACAATTTTCAGAAATAAGAAAGAGGTCTCAAACTAGTTTTCCCCAAGAGTTGTAGGGGGTTTTTTCAGGGTCACATTGACCAAAAATCAATGTGTTATTTTCTGTGTGGTTGCTATAATTTTATGTGCATTTATTTCCAGTATTTCCAGCAGTAGTGAAATTTCCTAATTTGTATTTTCAGAAATAAATCTCATTTCCGGATTTCAGTGTTTTAATCATGCTTGGATTTCACATTAAATGAATGGAGTGATAAGGGCAAACTGTTAATCGAAGTGGGGTCTGAATTTTTACATTAAACATGAATTTTACCACTGTTATAAATGAATGAGAGAGTTGTAGCAAAACAGTGACAAACCAAGGGTTTAGAGAATAAACCCTACACCTAAGGCCTTGTAGATTACTTGCCCGAATTGCCAAAAATTTCTCCAAGGATTTTGGCACCTGAAACACCAACTTTGAACCAATTTCTTCTTGCAAAACCCACGAATCTTCAGTCCAGAATTTCAGATATGGACAAAGCGCAAACTAGGGCTAGGAAAAGGGCATGAGACAAAGGAAAAAGTCCAAAAGGGCCAACGACTAAGGTCAAAAGGCCTTAGAGGCCTAGCGGCTTAAGGGAAAGGCCTAAGGAGTGTTGATTTTTGTAGAATAAGATGTGCTCTAGTCTTGAGATTTTGCAGAGAGGCTAAGACACATGTATTCTCCAAGACCCATAAATCGTTTGGGGAAATTCCACATAGAGATGGCTTGATAAAAAATAATTAATTAGTTTTTAATATTTCCTAAGTTTAAACTTCGGAAATATGATTAATTAAAATGTATTAATTAAGTCAGGTGCGAATCTTCTAGAAAAAGGCGTGGATCAAGTCTTAGTTAATCTTAGCCATCGATTAAGTTTCAATCGTGGTCGTTGATGTCTCAACGAGAGATTATAAGAAGGAACTCGATGGGCACTTGGAGAACACACTTGCCGAGATCGAATTCACATGCAGATTGATTTCCAGAGTAGCATCGATGAGTTGCTGGAGAGAGAGCTAGTGAGCTTGAAGCAGTGAGAGAGGGGCAGGGTTAGTGAGGCCGAAGGAAGCTTTTCTAGATTTGGCGAGTGCAAAGCAGAGAGGCAACAAGTGCCATAAAGAGGCAACACAGAGGCCACATAGAGGCAACACAGAGCTTCGGGAGGAGATTTCGTTTTTGCTAGGAGATAATGATGATTCAGTGTCAGAGGTCAGAGTGAGAGACCGTAGGGCCAGGAGGGTCATGCTTCTAGAGATCGACTGATCAAATAGCGAAGGTGATGCAATTCCTAGCTATGTGACGCTGTATTGCATAGGCTGGCGCAGTGACTGCGCAAAGTTGCTCATTCGAAGCCCGGATCAGTGTTGGATCGCCAGTGGCAAAGTGAGAATTTTCTCACTAACTTTTTGTCAGATTTTTTCTCTGTATGGTTCATCTGTTTGGATAACCATAGACTTGTACTCAAAATTTACTACTACATAATATACAAACCCTCAGCTGCTAAACGAATTTTCCCACATTGGGTTTTTCCGAGGACTTTGTCCAAAAATAATTGAGTTATTTGTGTGTGTGTTTCTATCTTTCCTGCATTGTATTTATTCCGTTGTATTTATGTTGTGAAGGCTGCAGCGTATTGATTTCAATATTTACTGTAGCAAACAGTAAATAATTTGTTCAGTTAATTAACAAATAGAAGAAATTTAATTAGTTCTTGCAGTAGGATTCCTAGTTGGGGAATTTTCACAAGGAGGTCTACGACAGGCCATAGAAGGCTGCTTCTTGGCTAGAAGGAGGTCCGAGAGGCCCGTAGGGGTTGTGGCCTGGGGTGTTGAGGGCCTAAGGTCCGCAACACCCTAATGGAAGCCTCTAAGATGCTGTCGCAAGCCTCTTAGGGCTGCATCCTAAGGGAAAAAGGGAGTAGGAGGGGGGACGAAGGCCCTAGGCTTCACGGCCAGGCCTAAAAGGCCCTAAAAACACCACGACAAGGGGAATAAGGGAGGCTGAGGCCCTTAGGGGCTTACAACTAGCTTTAAGAGGCCAAAAAAGGATGACACAAGGGGAGAAAGGTTGACGCAAGTGTCAAGGAGCCTAGACGACTAGCTTGGAGGGAAAAGCCGGGTCCTGGAGGCCTGAAAAAGTGAAACCCTCGCTTCAAAAAATTAATTTGCTTAAGATCTGCAATTTACTGCAAATTTTCTTCAGTAGCTTGCCTTGCAAAATTTTTGGAGACTAGATCTTACCCTCAAGGGCCTAGATCTAGCTCTAACCCAACTCTTCTGACTTGATCTCACCTACACAAATGAAAATAAAAATACCCAAAACCCTTATATATACAAAAATCCAAAAATTTCAGAACCCCAAAACCCTAGTTAGAAAAAATAATTTACAAAATATATTATACAAATTTTATTTACAAAATGTACAAATAGACAATGCTTTTAAAAGGAATTTTGAGAAATAATTTAAAAAAAATATTTTGATAAATGGCTAGATGTACTTTGGAAAATAAAGGCAAACTACAGCCTTAGCGAAGTTAGAAAAACCATAAAAATATTTGAAGTCCAAACAAGGTCATCCTGTTGCAACAATTTGTGAATTTGGACCCCAAGGGCTGGGGAACCTGCAAACACTATATAATTCTTCAAGCATATATCGTTAAAACAACAATGAATCAGATCATCTAAAATATGCCCAAAACTTATCAATATAGTGTTCCTATCATCTACAGTGAGATAACGATTTAATTTAAAATTTAAACACAATAAAGTAATGTCTGTACCCAACACATACCACAAATAAGTAGAACATAGACACCATGAATTGCACCCCAAGTCTTTATTATGATTCAAAAAACGTTCCCAGGGAGACACTAGCCGTACATCAACTTTTCTGCAGAATTACATTAGCTGGAGACACAAATGACTCTCAATTTATAGATAAATCCTTCAAGTGGAAAAATAGTGGCTAGTTGGCTTGATCCCCGTCAAAATAATCTCGGTTGTCGAAAAATATTTGATCATCTTTTAATCTCCATCGTCGAAAATATTTATTTTTTGGGGAGTTTTCGAATTTCTCACTTAACCCATTTTTTATTAGCTCAAAAATAATATTTTTGAACTAATTTCCTCAAAAAATTGACTTTGACTGAACACCAAGGCCCAAGGGTCCAATTTTTCTTGAAATATCCAATACTCCCTTGGTGGGAGACCTCTAAAAATTAATTTCTTTGATACCCATGAATTTTTCCTCTTGGAGAATTTAATTTCTCTAAGACTCTAATTAATTAATTTTCTGGCTTAGTATTAATTAACTTTTTTCTAGAAAAATAAATTAATTGACACATGAGAGGATTAAATATTTTTTCCACCCTCCGATATTTTAGCCATTGTGTCTAAGTATGAGGGACAATGTACTAAAATATTTTTTACATAAGATAATTACATTTACAACCCTCAAAGGAGGAACACCCGTTCATTATAGACCTTCAAATTGCATACCCAATTCTGCGACACAATATGATCTAGTAGACCAAGTGCTTTGTAATAAAATAATTTAGCCAATTAGCTTAAATTATTCCCAAATCATTTTTACATAAGACTCGAATAAAAACACTAAGACTCACATAAGACTTTGACGACAAATTCCTTCCTAGCTTTGGGGTGAGGTTGGAGGGAAAAGCTTTGCCAACCATCCGTGTTTAGAAACACAGATGGGTCAGTGACACAAAAAACCTCCTAGGCTGAAATTTTTGCCAAAATAATAGACTTACCTAGGTTGTTACATACATACGCAGTTTTACTAGCATCATTTACATTAAAAAATTTTTAGAATGGGTTTACAATGACTCAATAAACTGATGGCTTGATGATTCGATCCTTTGAAAAAATTGGTACATCTGCTTCGTCCGAACCTTGATAAAATGAGTGTAACAGGACCCAATACACTCATTGAGGAGCCTCTCTCAATCTTATGTTGTTATATGGTGTCTTCTCGTTCTCCCTAGCCTTGCTTTTATAGCTTTACATTGAGCGAAACCCCTAAACCTAATTTCAAAGGGATTGACAGCTAAGATTGGATCTTGCCTCACTTGAGATCAAGGGTTGAGATTAAAACATAGTCAGTCAAGTGAATAATTTTCCTTTCCTAAGTTTACTTTGGCTCAATAAGCCAACATAAGTATTATGTGCTTTTCGTAAGTTTAACTTAGGCTAAGTTACAAAAACAACTTTCTCACACTAGAGTAAGTGTCTAAGGATATCTTGGGTGACTTCTGCACCCTTAGACACTGAGGCTTGTGCAAAAGTACTTGCTCGAGCTGCAAACATCAACACTCCCTCTTAGCGAGGGAATTGTTCTTGCCACCTGGAATGAACTTCAACCTTGGAACTGCATCTACTGCATTGGTTGCTCCCTTTGAACTAAAAGCCTTCCCTACCATTTGGTCTAGAAACATACTCAAAGTCTTGCCGTCCTTTACTTGGTTCCTAGAAACCTCCTGCTCATGAACATCCTCTAAGGTCATCTCGTACCATGATACCTTCTTGACATATTTGGAGGAATTTGTCAACTACTCCCCTCTCAAACATAAAGATTGTCTGCCTTTGAGCAACTCAACTTTCGAAGTTACTTACTCCTTGTTGTCCCTCACTGCTTTGCTTCATGCCAATGCTCGAATAGGCTAGCCCTTTATCCCATACATGTTGCTCTCTCTAACTCCTATGACACGCCCCTCATCAAGGCTAGATCTGTTGATTTTCTAGTAGCAAACAAGACTAGAAATTTTTTCTATCTGATAATTGCTTCTAATGATACAATTTTGACTCCTTTAGAGCATTCCAATCATCAAACAATTACACTTCGAAAATTTAAAACATAAACTTTAGTAGAGCAATAGAGATCATAGTAAAAACAATGAATCAAAAGACACCAAAATTTCTTGGGACAAAATCCCACAAAGGGGAAAACTTGGTAATCTTTCCTTATGGGAGAGAGAGTTCAATTCATCAAATGGTACATCAAAATATTTCAGTGAAAGGTCAACCATTGACCACATCAAATGCCAAGTCAAAATCAATCAAATGAGAGAGAAGAGTCAACGATCTGGTCACTAGTCAAAGTCTTATCAAGGGGCCGAATTTTGGCTTGACGCAGTTGGTCAAAAGGTCGAAATTTGGTCCTGCAATTCCATAGAATGGTTTGGTCAAACCTCAGAGTTTAACCTATGGTCGAACCTCAGCCAATGCCCAGAACATAATCAAAACTTCAGTCAACAGAAAGTCAAGATTCTGAGAATATTTGGCCTCCAAACTCAGTAAAATATTTGGTCAAACAACAACAAGAATATCCAAGTCAACGCTGGTCAAAGAAGAGATAATGTTAATTTTTCTTAGGGCTATATTATTCTTTGCTTTAAGTAATTGCATTTCATCATTTATATCCACAACATTAAACATCATTAGCAATTATATATAAAGAACAATATCATCAGCAATGCAGTGGAACATAAAGGAACAATAGAAGAAAAACATGCACACATAGAGACACCAGGATTGGTCGGAGACCAGGGAAAAACCCCGCAAGGGGGAAAACCCTTTCAAATTCTTCTTCTTATTAGACTGTCATAAAATGTTCAATAAAGAGAGAGTACAATAATCCAATTCTTCATTAATAAGACTATTTAGCAAAACCAACCAAACAATACTACTAATCAATATCACTATTTCACAAACCTGCGGTCAATTGTCGATATCTACGGTCAACTGTTAGAATTTGCGGTCAACTGTCAGAGAAACCCTAGATCCCAATCACACGAAGCTAACCATCATGCGTGTGGTTGAAGCGTTCCAGCTGTAGGGAGAACCCTATGTTGCGTGCGGCTACAACTAAGATTTCTTTGTAGCAACCCTATGGCCCCAGACCAAAAACCCTAATTCACACGTGCGAGCTCGAACCCTGTAGTTTTTGTTAAAATTGGAAACTAAGGCCAAACTCCACCTTGGAGTGCTCATATGATGGAGATGATTTTTTTTGGGATTCCTCTTTCCGATAGGTGCAAGATTGATCTAAAGATCATCTTGTTTTGATGAGTAGAAGTGAGATTTTGAATTTATTCTCTCATACGTGCAAATTGTCAAGGTTGGCCAGAAGTCTAATGTAGGCTCATAAGCCCTAATGGATGTGTCTCCACTCTCAACGCATGGTATAAAAAAGAGTGAGCTTTTCCTCATTTTGGACATCATCATCTTATCACATATCTCTATCTCTCCTCTCATTGGTTCGTAAACACTTGGAGCTTCTCTCTCTTCTTCACACGTGTGGCAAAGTGATTAGGAAAGTCCCACCAATCTCGGATATGCAACATCACGATTTGATGAAGGAACTAGCTTGCCAAGCTGTAGTCCATCACGTGAAGCCATCTCGATGAACCTGATCTCGTCCATGCCAAAGAAACCCTTGAGTTGTCCCAACCATCCATGACAAGACATAGGAAGCCCACGATCTGCAAACCTCCACACAACATATTGAAGTGCGCCAGGTCCACCACCGATCCATCAGAATTCCCAACCCATCTCACCATGTAGTCTATCGAGACCACATTTCCACGTATTCAGCTGAACCCTCTGCTCCATCATGTAGACACCCACAACTCCCTCTGAGTTGCTTTGTTGTGCACACTCTGATTCATTGTCCCTCAAAGTAGCTCACACATGCTCTGATACCATGTTGTTTTTCCACGATTTTGGTGTCTGGGATAGAATCCTAAATCATCGACGCTACCAAGCCAAAGATCACAATGAAACTACTTTGCACAGTGGAATATAAACAACAGTAAACCTACTAGTGCACAAAATATAGACGAATTTTTACAATTTTGTACAATAACTTAACTTCGTTATGTTAATCCAACTGAATAATACAATAGTTTGGGGCTCTCGTACTAGGGCTAATGGCCGTCATACATGCACTAGTACAAGAATACAAAACTGGGGCTTAGTGTCAATCCATTGACAACCAATCTACCCTCAACAAGATGCTCTGACCATCTAGCTGAAGCGCTCTCTCTCAGCTCCTCTTGGTTGTACCCTGTAACTTCTTGGTCCTTTGGCTCTCGATCTGCAACACTGCCTCTATCAACGATCCAAGTCCATTTGGACACTGAACCTTGGCTATCCAATTTGCTCACTAGTTGTGCCTTAGTCCATCAAGGGCAAAAAACATCGAGACTCTTGTCGAGTTGTTCACAACTCCACTTGTGAACAACTTTCAACCACCCACTGTTGCTCCTCAGCTACTCAGTGACTTCATTCCACTATGGTCTTCCTGCGCCGCTCCAATGAAGACCAACATAGGGCACGAAGGGCTGCCACCTATCATTGCAATATGTCCATCTCCCACAATTAACATGGGCTAGGACGATTGCCCATCTTCTGCTGTAAATGCCCTTCTTCACATGGAAAGTCTAGGGCTACTCAAAATGCTCCTAGCTGATTAGACCCTTGAGCTCTTTTTTGCCACTTTAGCAACTACTTAAGTCCATGAAGATGGTGCACACCAGGCTCCAACTTGGGCACTATCACGACGTCTTCCAGCAGACCATAAATGCCCAATGCACTGTCCACACTTGGTCTACTCTCACGCTGCCCTCCAACAATCCATGAGTGACGAATCCTTGTTGTCGCATTTGCTCCTAGTTAGGGCATTCAACACCTATGGAGACCCTTCCTCATGGTTGCTAACAGACTTGTCAAATTTGTCCTCTCCTAGGACCCTCATCCACAACATCCAACCATATAGAAGGTGACATCTATAACTCATTGTTGTTGCCTCTTTGACCTTGATTCTTGTGCTATCTCAAGACTGGTTAGGGAACCCAACAACCCTAAACCATTGGTCCAAAACTGTTCCTCTTGTCCAAACTTCCGCCTACTTTGTTGTCCCTTCCTTGATCTTCTAGACACCTTGGGCACCTCCATAAGGCTCTGAATTATCTCAGACTGCTACAACAATCTAGGGTTGCCTCCAGGCACAAGGAAAATCACGTTTGAAGTCTCCTTTACCCCTGTACAAGCTGTGTTGTTCCTATAGAGGCTGTGGCCTACAAAGAGCCTTCTCCACAAGGCCTCACGACCCTCAACACTCCACCAATCACCTGCTGTGAGCTACAATAGTATGCGGCCCACTTGTAGCAGAGATCCCATCACAAATAATGCAGAAAAAAACACATCAATCTTGTATACCAGCGACTCTGCCCAGCAAGAAGAACAAACCCAAAATAAGAGAAAAACCACGACAAACAGTCTTCGTAGCCTCCACAGTGATGCTTCAGACTTGCGTTATTTTTCTCCCAAGGAAACTTTACCCAAACTCAGAGATATTCCTTCTCTAACTTGACCTCCTTGCTTCTTCTTCCTTCTGCCTCAGTCGTTGTCCAATTCAAATCTATTCTATCATGTTAGATGCACTTAGGATGCGTGGAATGACCACCATTGTCACTCCTTTTTATAACCTCCATGTGGGTGTGACACTAGCCCTTAAGGGCACTCTAACATGCTCGATGACTTGTCTTAGTAGGCCTCACAACCACACATTAAATTCGAAAATTCATAACTCAACAACGACAACTCAAAATTAGACGATTCTCGATGAGTTGGGTTCGTCTTGTCATCTACTATCATCCTCATCCATCATAGGTCGCAATCTCATCACGTTTTTGACCCAAACATTGATGGGTGCTGTTAGGTCTCCGTAGTTTGCAAGATTGGCAAATACAAAGTTGCAGAGCCTACATATGAACCACTTTGGGATTCTAGGATCTAGCCCTCCTGAATCCAGAGAGGGATCTCTCTATAAGTGCAAAGATTGATTTATCTTTTAAGGTTTCAGAATGTGATTTTAGGCTAGTTATTAAGAACTAGGGTTTTGTTTGGTTTTGGTTGGGCAAGGATATAATGAAGGTGAAGGAAGTCTAAATGAAGGGTGAAGGTGTATGTAGGTGAAACAATGGTTCAGCTAATAAGATAGGCAGGAAGTAGCTTTAATCCATTGGGCTATGGAGTCATAAGAGGATTTAATTGAAACAACAAGGTTCAAGAGTGGTCTATGGGGCAAGTCATCTATGTCAAAGGATCTCTTTAAGTTGATTTTATGGAATGAAACATTAAGAAATGGAGTGAGGGAAATCAAACAGATGAAGAAACAAAGAGCAGCCTAAGATCAAGTAAATACTTTTAAACTATCTTGCTTTTGGCATGCACTTAAGAAAAGACATAGAAGTAATCTAAGATCAGGTAAGTACTTCTAAACTAGCCTGCTTATGATGTACTTTCAATAGAAAACATTTAAAACACATAGAATAGCTTAAGATCAAGTAAAGAATTTTAACTTAGCTTGCTTTCAGCATATTCAAAAGGAAAACATTCATGATAAACATAAAAGGTAGTCTAATATCAGGTAAGTACTTTGAAACTAGCCTACTTTCAACATACTCTTAAGGGAAACTTTCAAACAACCTTTGGAGAAAGAACTAGAAGACAGGGCAAACCATAAACTTTCCTAGTCCAACTCTACTTAGCATGAAATGAAAATATCATTCAAGAACAATGTTTAAAGTTTTACACAGTAAGACATGGGCTCACCAACATTCCTTAACTGCTTGGACTGTATTAAATCATTCTTAAATACACAAAGGAGGAAAACATAAATATAAAGCTTATCAGTGAGAGTAGTGTACTTGTAAGAGTAAATCCTAGCTCTATATTTGCTATTCTTTATCAGAGAAAAGTGGACAGAATGGAAACATAAAGAAAAATAACAATTACAGTGAGAAACACATCACCATTGACATAGACCAGGATCCCATAAATAAGCTTGTATTTGATGTTCAAACTAGTTACAATCATCAAGTCCAGTGGGTCTCTACAACTTCAAACTTCTCATCTTAGCTTATGTATCTTCAATTACAAACAGGGCTATAGCAGCTTCAGAAAACTATTTACATGCAATAGATATCCAGAGACCAACCTCTATACAATCTTCTACAGCAGTATTTATAGAAGAATGAGGAGGTGGAGTGTAAGAAGGGTCTAACTGTTCAATTAATGCAGAGATTGTGCTTCTTGGCCTTTGAGGGGCTCAACAGAGAAGTTTTCTGATATTTTCTCTGTATTAATTGGTTTTTATTAAGTATTTAGCCGCTTAGCAGATTTTGTTGACTTTAAAACTCTTTAGGCAGGCTGGCAATAACTCTGGCTGCTTTAAACAAAATATTACTGACTAAGGCAATAACTGTGCCTTCTTTTGATTAATTGAAGTTATAGGTGGCGCTTTGGTAGTTGAAAGGATATTTTAGCCTTTGATGTGGCAGTGGAGGCTTCCTTCGACTGATATAACTCTCTGTTTAACTTTAAAACACTTTTAATTTGCTTTCGGTCTGTGTTTTAGGCTTAACTAGCCTTGATCTTCGCTTTGGGTCTTTGTTCTTTGATACTGTCTTTATCTCTTTAATCCTTAGGATTAAAACTCTGATCTTCTGGCTTTGGCTTTAATCACCCTTTAACATTGATTTCTTCACTCTGATACACTTTGTTTGGCTTGTTTAAACAGGTGGCTTTCTGCTATTGGAGGGCTTTTGTTAAACCCTGGATTGTGATCCAGATGTTTTAAACTTGGATTTCATACCCTGCAGATCCTTTTCTTCATTGGATTAAGGCACAAAATCGTCACTTCGAGCGCTTTTGTCACCTGTCTGTGACTGTGGAAAAAACACAGAATAACCACCATTAAGAACCCTGCAAAACACACAAACTCGTTATAAAATCCTGTGGAATTTGGTTAAGACTGCTTCAGAGGCTCGTGAGGGTGGAGGAGCAGTGAGGAAAAACGTGGATGCAGCGGAAAAAAGGAGGAAAATCTTGGTAGAACAGCTAACCAGGTGAAAATGGAGTTTGGACGCGACAGTGAACAGGAACCGTTGGATTAGAATAGTCAATGGTGGAGATTGCTCGATCAAGTCGTTTGGGAGAAGGTTGGGTGAAAATTGAATGGGGGTGAGATTAAAATAGAACCGTTCGATCTCAGAGATCGACGACCAGGATTAAAAGATAAAAAAGCAACGTTGGAGGAGGGAGTGGTATAGCGGAAAACCGGCAATGGTTTTCGCGTTGCATTTGGGGGGTAAGCGGTATTGTGAAAAAAAAATGCGATTCCATACAATGAATGACACGTGGAAAATGAAAACCACCTATTTCACGTGGAAGTAGCGCACTGGGAAGCGGGGTGAAAAATTACGCGATATGCAGTTTGAGCCATTGGATGATGGGTAGCAAATCCAACGGCGCGAGTTGAGTGCGATCGGTGAAGAGTTGCGGGGTAAAGGGATATGCGGGGTCCATGGTGACGTTAGCAAAATTGGCGCGTAGTGGACGGGTGCAAGGGGCTATCGGGTTAAGTCCCGATCGTTAGATTTCTTTGATGGATGGTTGGATTTAAGAGAAGAAGCAGATATGAAGTAATGAAGGGAAAGGGAACGGGCGGAAGAAGGATCAATGGGAGCCGTCGGATCATGAGGATCGACGACCGAGATCTGTCGATGGGGGAGAAAGAGATGGGCGGGGTTTGAAAAGAAGAAGTATTGTGGGCTGTTGGATTTAAGAAGATCAACGGTGGAGATTGCATCGCAGAATCGTGCAGGACGTGAATGGTGCGAGGGGAGGGGAGAAAGGCGATAATGCGATTGAGCGCGGATCGTCCGATCAAACTTGATTGACGGTGGAGATTTCATTGCAGGATCGCATCGATGGGAGGAAAGGGCAAAGTGGCAATGCGATGTGCCGATGCGATTGAGCGCGGACTGTTCGATCTAAGAGAGATCAACAGTCAGGATTAAATCGACGGGTTGATGTCGGAGGGCTATGGGCGGAGCGCGATTGAATCTTAGCCGTCGGTTCTTGTGGATTCGACGGCTGAGATTAAATTGGGGGATCGGCATTGGAGGAGGGGAAGGAAAGGACAAAGGGAAAATGCGATTGCCGATTTGCGATAGAGCGAGAGCAGTTGATCTGAAAACTAGATCGACGGGGGAGATTTAACGATGAAGAAAAAGGTGGAATGGCAGGTTTTGGTATGGGGAGCAATATGAGCCGTTAGATCTGGGCGTAGCAGATCAGATCAACGGTGGAGAATTGATCACGAGATCGCATCGACGGGAGGCAAATAACCATGTAAAACAAGTAAAATGTGTTTTGCGATGCGATGAGCGCATCGCGCCTAGTCACAGCGCAGGTCATATGCGGAAAAGGGGTTGGGGCTTAAGGCCGAAAGGGGCTTAAGGCCTTTATAGAAAAATGAAGGTTTTTAGGCCAAAATAAAGGTTTTTGAAGGGTTTTCGGGGGTTCCGATAAGTGAAATAAAGGTTTTTTAAACCAAATGAAAGGAGAACACAAGGTTTAAAAAGGTCTTTGGAATGATTTAGAGGTTAAATGAACATTAATGGAGGGATTTTATGAAGGGTTTATGGAGGAAATAAGGGTTAAAATGGAATTTGATAAGAGTGAAATGGAGAAGTGTAAATGAGGGAAAATGGAGCTTCTTAAACAGTTTTCTCTTGGTAAAACAACAGGTTCTTTAGGATTAATAGGGAAACAACAGTGAAGATTAACTCAAAGGGTAAAGATCTTCATAAGACTTTAAGAACTAACAATTTGGACATGAATTGTTTCTTAAAGGCTAAAAGAGATTTAGCCACCATTTGATATGACAAATTTTTATAGGTGGCTAACAATGGCTCCACATGGGGATGGCATCATCTTGAAGGTGTCAAGAACTTCAGACAATTTTCTCTAGAAGTTGATCAGTGCCTTGCACTTTGATAATCTTTTACTTGTAATCAGTTGCTAACAAAAATGTTTAGAACTTGATATATCAGCAGAAAAGTATTTTCCAAACATCTACCTACACAGTCTACTTCATAACATTTTTTCTTCATAAGGTGCATTTGGACTTGCAGACCTTAAACATCAACATTTTATTCTTTTTGAAAACATAAAAGAAGTCTAAATCTACTCTTATTTCTCCATGAACTCAGTTTAAGCAGTTGAGTTCATAAATTTTCTACCTAACTACTATCTGTCAGGATTAGATTTTCTGACAGAACTTTATTCTCTAAATTCTAAAACAGGAAATTTAAAAACTGTCAAGCCAAGATTGAACAGTTTGACTTGCTGTAGATCTATGGTATAAAAACAAGCTACACATAGATTTTTATTTGCAGAAAATTAAAGCAAAATGTTGAAGGCTTAAGATCTGAAAACTAAAACATCCTTCATTATTTCTTCAGCTCTGTTTTTAGGCTTTTTTTGAGCTGTTTTTCTTTCTCATCTGGTTCAAGTTTTGAGCATATTGGAACCAGTTCTTCATCAATCTCATAGGTTCGGGATTTGAGCTTGTTTGAACCTTTGTTTTTCTATCCTAATCTACCTTACTAATAAGCCAAGATTGGACTGTTTGGCTGGTCTAATTCACTAACCTATCAGCAGTAAATTGAAAACTAATTAGTCATGATTAAGCTGTATGACTAACTAGAAATGTGTTTTTAGGAGTGGCATTTGAGCTTGCACACTTTCAGATTTTATTTCTCTTTTTTGGTATGGGGCTGTACCTTTCTTGTTTTCATTCTGCCCTCTTTTCTATTTTTATTGTTTTTGTATTTTTCTTTTTCTAACTTTGAAAGCAGAAATCAACAACTAGCTAAATGCTCAAAGGCTGAGCTTTATTGACATTCCTATCTAACCTACTCTAACTTGGAATATTTACATTTTTAACTTACAAACTCTCTTTTCCAGTACATCCAGTCAATCAGATGATTCCATGACTGGTCTTTGCTCATCTCTTTGAGCATGTAGGATAGACAGGGGCATTCCCATGCTTTCTGTTTCTTGACAACAACTTTGAAAAATTTTGTTGCACTTGGTGATATACTGCTGTTTGCAACCTTTATCCCTTCTTCAGATGTCTTTAGGAAATCAACATAGGGATCTTGAAATAATGCCTGGTTAAGAGTATTTGGAAGATGTGTTTCAACCAGGATCATCCCTTCTTTCTCCACTGGATCAAGGCAAAGATTCTTTTGAGGAAGACAATCTTCCTCGTCTTCATTGTCATCTGAACTGGAAAATTCATCATACACTGCAATGTTGTCCTCTAGAAGTCCCGAGATATTTTGATTTTGTGGGCTGAACTCTGTGAAGAGGTTTTTATATTCTTGAGCAAGGGTATGTTCAATTGCTTCCTCTTTTTCAAGAGAATGTTCCTTGGTTTCAACCTGCTCAAAAATTTCTTCATTGCTTTCCTCCTCAACCTTTGAGTTGAAAGGTTGCTGATTCCCAATCACATGGAAACTATTATTGATGGTCTGAGATGAAGTAGAGCAAAGATCCAACGAATCTTTACTTACTTCCAAGCTTTCATAACTTTCTTCATCAGTATCATAAATGGTCTGCCCTGGCTCATTACTTCTTTGAAGGAATTGATCTTCATCCCATAAATCTGCTAATGATGGTCTTGCAAGATTAACTTCTGTTTGGGGAGCACCATCACTAGGTAGATCAAAGTTAGGAAAATCATAAATATAAGGAATACTACCAATGAAACATACTGGGTTATCAGCAGGTCCTTCTTTATTCTGATCTACAAGTTTATTTTCTGGTTCAAGACAACAAGGTTTGATAGGTAAATGAGCAAGAGTGTTTGTTTTATAAAAGTTTTCAGAGGCTGGCTGTTTGTTTAATACATGATCAATTTCTTCTTCTGTCAAAAGAGGGATTTCTTTTTAGCATGGATAGAAGAACAACAATCCTCTTTCTCTTATGTTAACTAGTTTTGAGGCTGGATGTCTTCTTGAGCCTCTTTTAGTGAATATTCACTTGAGTTTGCAGGGAAAATTTGAGGATTTTCTATTGTTTCCTGATCTTCTTCTGTTTCAAACAATTCCTCATGATTATTATGACACTCAGTTTGCATATAAGGTTCATGAGTTGTTTCTTTTACATTATCAGGATGCCACTCTTCTCTTAAAATCTGAAATGAGTTATAGCATAGAGGGAGAGTCCCTGTATGTGTTGATTTAGCTTCTCTTTTAGGTTTTGTGTTTTCTAAGTGGCTACTTGTTTCCTCAAAGTACTGCTTACTATTAGTATCTGCTATTTGATCGTGAAGTGCTCTTAACAACATAGTACAAGATATAAGGAGGCAATCAGGAGTTTCTTGACAACCTTCTTCATAGCTTTCTTTGTAACCCTGCTCATCATCTTCTATAAAGTCTTGATCATCATACATATCTTGCTCATTGTCTAGGTCTTGAGGTGATTGAGCTTGCTCTTGATCTGAAAAAAGCATGGGCTACTCTAGATCATCAATATTTAAATTAGCCTCATACCTATCCATTCTCTTTCCAAGCATGTACATCATTTTTTCCATCATGACCATTTGTTTGGCTTCTGGGTCTATATCTAAATCCATGTTTGTAAATCAGAAAAGAGGTCACTGTATCTTGTCAACCAGTTCAAAGTCTTCTACCAGTGGAGTCATTTGGTCTTTTAAGAGTTGTGGAGTCGCTAGGTGGATGATTTAAATTTTTCTGTCCACCAACAGTATGATTGGGTTTGCTCAAAGCATTCCCAAAGGAGTCTACAAAGACTGGAGGGGTAATAGGCCTATTGGAGGCCAGTGGAGTCACCAGGTGGAAATTTTTAGCTCTTTTGGAGGTAAAATGTTTTATGGTCCACCACCATTTATTGATTCACATACCAATCTAAAAATGTTTTGGGTCTTCTGAGGTTTTTAAGGATGTATAAGATGTAATTTTACTTAAAAGTCCCCAACGGAGTTGCCAGAATGTTAGGTCTCCGTAGTTTGCAAGATTGGCAAATACAAAGCTGCAGAGCCTACATATGAACCACTTTGGGATTCTAGGATCTAGCCCTCCTGAATCTAGAGAGGGCTCTCTCTATAAGTGCAAAGATTTATTTATCTTTTAAGGTTTTAGAATGTGATTTTAGGCTAGTTTTTTAGAACAAGGGTTTTGTTTGGTTTTGGTTGGGCAAGGATATAATGAAGGTGAAGGAAGTCTAAATGAAGGGTGAAGGTGTATGTAGGTGAAAGAATGGTTCAGCTAATAAGATAGGCAGGAAGCAACTTTAATCCATTGGGCTATGGAGTCATAAGAGGATTTAATTGAAACAACAAGGTTCAAGAGTGGTCCATGGGGCAAGTCATCTATGTCAAGGGATCTCTTTAAGTTGATTTTATGGAATGAAACAATAAGAAATGGAGTGAGGGAAATCAAATAGATGAAGAAACAAAGAGCAACCTAAGATCATGTGAGTACTTTTAAACTATCCTGCTTTTGGCATGCACTTAAGAAAAGACATAAAAGTAATCTAAGATCAGGTAAGTACTTCTAAACTAGCCTGCTTTTGATGTACTTTCAATAGAAAACATTTTAAACACATAGAATAGCTTAAGATCAAGTAAAGACTTTTAACTTAGCCTGCTTTCAGCATATTCAAAATGAAAACATTCATGATAAACATAAAAGGTAGTCTAAGATCAAGTAAGTACTTTGAAACTAGCCTGCTTTAAACATACTCTTAAGGGAAACTTTCAAACAACCTTTGGAGAAAGAACTAGAAGATAGGGCAAACCACAAACTTTCCTAGTCCAACTTTCCTTAACATGAAATGAAAATATCATTCAAGAACAATGTTTAAAGTTTTAGACAGTAAGACATGGGCTCACCAGCATTCCTTAACTGCTTGGACTGTATTAAATCATTCTTAAATACACAAAGGAGGAAAACATAAAGATAAAGCTTATCAGTGAGAGTAGGGTACTTGTAAGAGTAAATCCTAGCTCTATATTTGCTGTTCTTTATTAGAGAAAAGTGGACAGAATGGAAACATAAAGAAAAATAACAATTACAGTGAGAAACACATCACTATTGACATAGACCAGGATCCCATAAATTAGCTTGTATTTGATGTTCAAACCAGTTACAATCATCAAGTCCAGTGGGTCTCTACAGCTTCAAACTTCTCATCTCAGCTTATGTATCTTCAATTACAAACAGGGCTACAAGAGCTTCAGAAAACTATTTACATGCAACAGATATCCAGAGACCAACCTCTATACAATCTTCTACAGTAGTATTTATATAAGAATGAAGAGGTGGAGTGTAAGAAGGGTCTAACTGTTCAATTAATGCAGAGATTGTGCTTCTTGGCCTTTGAGGGGCTCAACGGAGAAGTCTTCTGATATTTTCTCTGTATTAATTGGTTTTCATTAAGTATTTAGCCGCTTAGCAGATTTTGTTGACTTTAAAACTCTTTAGGCAGGCTGGCAATAACTCTGGCTGCTTTAAACAAAATATCACTGACTAAGGCAATAACTATGCCTTCTTTTGATTAATTGAAGTTATAGGTGGCGCTTTGGTAGTTGAAAGGATATTTTAGCCTTTGATGTGGCAGTGGAGGCTTCCTTCGACTGATATAACTCTCTGTTTAACTTTAAAACACTTTTAATTTGCTTTCGGTCTGTGTTTTAGGCTTAACTAGCCTTGATCTTCGCTTTGGGTCTTTGTTCTTTGATACTGTCTTTATCTCTTTAATCCTTAGGATTAAAACTCTGATCTTCTGGCTTTGGCTTTAATCACCCTTTAACATTGATTTCTTCACTCTGATACACTTTGTTTGTCTTGTTTAAATAGGTGGCTTTCTGCTATTGAAGGGCTTCTGTTAAACCTTGGATCATGATCCAGATGTTTTAAACTTGGATTTCATACCCTGCAGATCCTTTTCTTCATTGGATTAAGGCATAGAATCGTCACTCCGAGCCCTTTTGTCACCTGTCTATGACTGTGGAAAAAACACAGAATAGCCACCATTAAGAACCCTGCAAAACACACAAACTCGTTATAAAATCCTGCGGAATTTGGTTAAGACTGCTTCAGAGGCTTGTGAGGGTGGAGGAGCAGTGAGGGAAAACGTGGATGCAACGGAAAAAGGGAGCAAAATCCTGGCTTAACAGCGAACCAGGTGAAAATGGAGTTTGGGCGCGACAGTGAACAGGAACCGTTGGATTAGAATAGTCAATGGTGGAGATTGCTCGATCAAGTCGTTTGGGAGAAGGTTGGGTGAAAAGTGAATGGGGGCGAGATTAAAATAGGACCGTCCGATCTCAGAGATCGACGACTAGGATTAAAAGATAAAAAAGCAACATTGGCAGAGGGAGCGGTATAGCAGAAAATTGGCAGCAGTTTTCGTGTTGCGTTTGGTGGGTAAGCGGTATTCTAAAAAAAAATGCGATTCCATACAATGAATGACAAGTGGAAAATGAAAACCACCTATTTCGCGCAGAAGTAGCGCACTGGGAAGCAGGGTGAAAAATTACGCAATATGTAGTTTGAGCCATTGGATGATGGGTAGTAGATCCAACGGTGCGGGTTGAGCGCGATCGATGAAGAGTTGTAGGGTAAAGGGATATGTGGGGTCCATGGTGACGTCAACAAAATTGGCACGTAGTGGACGGGTGCAAGGGGCTATCGTGTTAAGTCTCGATTGTTAGATTTCTTTGATGGATGGTTGGATTTAAGAGAAGAAGCAAATATGGAGAAATGAAGGGAAAGGGAACGGGCGGAAGAAGGATCAATGGGAGCCGTCGGATCATGAGGATCGACGGCCGAGATCTGTTGATGGGGGAGAAACAGATGGGCGGGGTTTGAAAAGCAGAAGTATTGTGGGCCTTTGGATTTGAGAAGATCAACGGTGGAGATTGCATCGCAGAATCGCGCAGGATGTGAATGGTGCGAGGGGAGGGGAGAAAGGCGATGATGCGATTGAGCGCAGACCGTCCGATCAAACTTGATCGACGGTGGAGATTTCATTGCAGGATCGCATCGGTGGGAGGAAAGGGCAAAGTGGCAATGCGATGTGCCGATGCGATTGAGCGCGGACCGTTCGATTTAAGAGAGATCAACGGTCAGGATTAAATCGGTGGGTTGATGTCGGAGGGCTCTGGGCGGAGCGCGATTGAATCTTGGCCGTCGGTTCTTGTGGATTCGACGGCTCAGATTAAATTGGGGGATCGACATCGGAGAAGGGAAAGGTTTAAGGAAAGGACAAAGGGAAAATGTGTTTGCCGATTTGCGATGGAGCGAGAGCCGTTGGTCTGAAAACTAGATCGACGGGGGAGATTTAACGATGAAGAAAAAGGAGGAATGGCGGGTTTTGGAATGGGGAGCAGTATGAGCCGTTAGATCTGGGCGTGGTAGATCAGATCAACGGTGGAGAATTGATCGCGAGATCGCATCGGCGGGAGGCAAATAACCATGTAAAACAAGTAAAATGTGTTTTGCGATGCGATGAATACTTGCGATGCGATGAGCGCATTGCTCCCGGTCATAGCGCAGGTCATATGCGGAAAAGGGGCTGGGGCTTAAGGCCGAAAGGGGCTTAAGGCCTTTATAGAAAAATGAAGGTTTTTAGGCCAAAATAAAGGTTTTTGAAGGGTTTTTGGGGGTTTCGATAAGTGAAATAAGGGTTTTTTAAACGAAATGAAAGGAGAACATAAGGTTTAAAAAGGTCTTTGGAATGATTTAGAGGTTAAATGAAGGTTAATGGAGGGATTTTATGAAGGGTTTATGGAGGCAATAAGGGTTAAAATGGAATTTGATAAGAGTGAAATGGAGAAGTGTAAATTAGGGAAAATGGAGCTTCTTAAACAATTTTCTCTTGGTAAAACAACAGGTTCTTTAGGATTAATAGAGAAACAACAATGAAGATTAACTCAAAGGGTAAAGATCTTCATAAGACTTTAAGAACTAACAATTTGCACATGAATTGTTTCTTAAAGGCTAAAAGAGATTTAGCCACCATTTGATATGACATTTTTATAGGTGGCTAATAGGTGCAAAACCCCAAGCTTGGGTTTCAACTCCATAAGGCCATTTGTGCAGCTCCTTCCTCCAAACCCTTGATCCTCAAGGCATGGAGTACCTCCTGTTGACCACTCTTCGTCAACGACCCCGTAGCAGTACACCCCCATTTTTTCAAATGGGACTTATCATGTTCAAGGCTCGTGTCATCCAGATTTCATCGCCGATCGACAGCTGACATTGTTATAAATGATGTAAACCCATTCTGCATGTAATGATGTAAATGATCTAAGTAAGATCGTCCATGTATGTAACAACCTAGGTAAGCCTAGTATGTTGTTGATGACTTCCATCCTAGGAGGTTTTTTGTCTCACTGATTCACGAAAGTGATCGGCAGAGTTTTTCCCTCCAGCCTCACCCCAAAGCTAGGGTGGAATTTTTCATCAGCATGCTAAGTGAGTCCTAGTGTTTTTTATCGAGTCCTTGTAAAAGTAGCTTGAGCTACTTGGTCTACTAGATCATATTTTGAGTCGCAAAATTGGGTATTTATTTGAGGGTCTATACGAATGGGTTTTCCCCCTTCATGTATGTAAATGTATTATCTCATGTAAAAGAGGGTTGGAAAAATAATTACAATCCCCTCTTAGACAATTAATTAAATTTTCTGGTCAATTAATAAAATCCTAAACCAGAAATTTAATTAATTTAGGGTCCTAAATTAGGATTAAATCTTTAAAGGCAAAATTTGTGGGTCCTTGGAAAATGATTTTGAAAGCCCCAAACCAAGGGAATATTGAGAATTTTAAGACATATTGGACCCTTGGGCCTTGGTGGTTAAGT
Source organism: Pinus albicaulis (assembly GCA_034641835.2). Classification (NCBI taxonomy): domain Eukaryota; kingdom Viridiplantae; phylum Streptophyta; class Pinopsida; order Pinales; family Pinaceae; genus Pinus; species Pinus albicaulis. The sequence continues at coordinate 1,608,894,609 of CM076579.1, forward strand.
CAAAGTCAAAATTGTGGGGTAATTAACTCAAAAATAGTATTTTTGAGTTAATTAAAATTGAATTAAATGATAAATTCGTTTTTCCCCAAAATTTTAATTTCAACGCTCCGGATTAAAAGATAATTAAATCTTTTGGACGGTTGAGATTATTTTGACGAGGATCATCCAAACTAGCCGTTAGAGATTTTGTCCTATAAATTTAGAGGTCTTTGTCATTCTTGAGTCATCCGATCTCACGATCGTGCACTTGCTCTTAGAAGCTCTTGTAAACTTTTGAGGAATAAAGCATAAAGACTTTGGGGTTACAAATCTGGATGTTCCTTCTCAGATCTATGTGGTGAATTGTCTCTAAACTCTGCTACTTGGTTTCTTGCATTTTATGGTTGATGGCCTACATGGATTAATCTGCATATAGGTATCTTGTGCAGTTTTCTGGGTTTATAAAATAACATTTTGATTTTTCTAAGGGTCTCATGTTGTTTTCTTAAATCTCTATCAGTCTAAAGTTCAGATCTAAGTGTGCAGGGAAATTTTTTTTAAGATTAGGCGTCTGGGGAAGTCTTCGGTTGGACCAGCCGACTCTCAATAAGCATAAATCTGATAAGCTCTTTATTTGTTAAATTCCGGGTCTATCTTACGATATTTGTGATTTTGCAGGGTTTCGAAGGCTTGTGCCTCTCACTAAAATTTTTAAACTTCTGAAAATTGTGCTAAACTGATTCAGATCTGACCGTGAGGGTTTTAAATTGTAAATTAGATGTAAATTTGTAATTTTTTTGGACTGTGAGGGTTTTAATTGTTTCACGTTGTGTATATCTTCAGATCTGGCTGTCCTTTGCAGGTTGCAGATTCAAAATCGAATTTTTTTTTTTTAGATCTAAGGCAGATCTAGCCTCCAAAGGCCAGATCTGACCTCAGACCATCTTTGTGATCAGATCTGGGCGAATTTGATTAAGGAACATAAAAATTTGTGTTTGGACAGGAAAAGAGTCGGATTTTAGGTACTGGCTTTTCTTCACACTGTATCCACTGAGATCCATCGATCTGCATCAAGCATCCAACCTATCCTCTCTGCTCTTCACCTTTTCCTGCCCCTACATTTTTCCCAATTCCTCTATTCGATTTTCTTCCAGTTTCCACCCATCGACCTGCATTAAACTGCTGTTGATTTCATGTCCATTTGTTTTGCCAACGAACATTGTTGTCCCACCTGCATTCAAACAAAAGTAAAACGCAGCATTAAATCCAGCGTCCTCACGCCGTCAAGTTTCGACCTGCACAAAAAGAAAACGATTTATTTTGCCGTCAGCTTAATCTGCGTGGGCATTTCTTCTCCCGCCGTCTTCTCTCAGCTCCGTCCTCCTGCATACGGCAAGCATAAAAGCAGTATTAAACTCGATCTCCGCCGTCCCTCGAGCTCTGGCCTCCTTTCCGCGTCCAATCTGCCGTCTCCATTCGTGCCCGTCGACCTGCATAACAAGCCAGCAGCAAAAAAACGCACATTATAATAAATGAAAACAAATGTTTATGCGTTGGTCACATTCGTTTAGATTTTTAATTGTTGGGATTTTAGTTTAGAGTCTTTGTATAGCATAGGGTTTTGAGTTTTATTTTTTTTAAATTCGATTTTTATTGTTTCATTTAGCGTATAGTTAGGTTCTAATTTTATTATTTGATTGTTTAATTTGATAGAGTTAATTTTAGCATAGTTTTGGTTTAGTTTTAACTTTTACTTTTATTTTTAATTTAGTTTAATAACTTTTGTTTTAATTTTGTTTAGATTTTAATTTTTAGTTTTAAATCTAACTTTTAGTTTTAACTCAAGTAGATTTTAGATTTTTTAAGTTTAGATTTAAAAAATAATAAAAATATAAAAAAAAAATTCAAAAAATCTTAAAAAATTTAGAAAATATAAAAAAAAATTTCAATAGTCAAATGTGCCAATTTTATTTTTATCTAAAGTTTGACTATATAACATTTTGATTTTCGAACTTAGTTATAATTGGAATATTTTTATTTTTCGGAAATCTTTCAAGCAACTGGCATTTTCATTATTCATGATTGTGGTGTTTTTTAATTGGATATCATCGTGATCAATCGTGGTTTAATAAGCAACAGTTAGTCATCATTTACTGGTTTGTAATTGCATAACGGGATTCTGTTTGACTCCATAAGGCACTGGTCTTAACGTGACATCTAATTTAGATCTGTGGAATCTCGTTCATCTTATAAGTATTTGATGTTTTAGCTGTGTCTCCTGGATTCTTCCTCTTCATTTACAATAGGGTCTACCTCCCTTAACTTGCAAAGAGACAGTTTAAAGAGAGAGATTGGGGATAGGAGTGACAGCCCCCAGTCTGAGCCGTTGTCGCGGTGCCCTAAACAATCTGTGCGACAACATTTTTTGGCGCCGTTGCCGGGGATAGAGTTTTTTCTGTCCTTGGTCTTAGCGACATTTTATACTCTACATTTTCTAATATTCTAATCTTCTTCTTTCGCCATTCATTAGCCTATCACAAGGAATCACATTTTCTGGCGTCTTTCATCCCTTCGTATTTTCATCGTCTTATCTTTCGTCATATCACTAATCATTTCATCATCGCATCTTTAGCACCTGGACATTTCGGTTGGCTTCTTGTTTGGGTGGCGACTCCACTTATTCATCTTTTTACTCCCAGACAAGAATCCCCCCGTGATATCCATCTGCTAGCTCTCGATTTTTTCTTCTGTTTTAGAATTAGTTTCATGTTCAAGTGGCGACTCCAACTCTTTCATTTCTTACAAGAGTTCCTGCCAAGAAGTTCGCTTCTTGAGGACCTTTTGACTATTCTTGAACACGGATCTATTTCTAAAATCCTAAAAACGATATCATGGATGTTTTTGCCCCATGTAATTTTGCTAATATTCAGGGTTATCCCCATGATCTCCCTCAAATGGATAAATTACCTATCTTTCAAGGAAATGATGCAGTTAGTGTTAAATCTCATTTGTTTGCTTTCACTAACTGGTGGAATAGATTTGCAGTTACAAATAATAATTTCGATGATGTAAAGATGAAAACTTTTGTTCTTACTTTTGGCGAAGATGTTGCTGATTGGTTCATGGAAAAACCTGATAATTCATTCAATACTTTTGAATCCATTGTAACTGCTTTTAAGGAAAAGTATGGTGATAAAAGGGAAGATCGGCATTTGGTAAGAGAGATCAGTACTATAGAAAAGAAAGAAAATGAAACGAATGAAGAATTTAACAGGAGATTTAATGGTATTCTTAGAGAAATATCTCAAACTCATAAGCCTCCTGATGGATCTCTTCTGAATTTTTACATTGATGCATTTGATTCTGATACTTCATATGAGTTAAGGCGGGCTAAAACTGCAAATTATAAGGCTTGTCAATCTTTGGCTGAGGAGATTGAAAAGGATAAGAAAGCGTCTGGAATGTCCAAAACTCCAGATTTTGATAGATCTTTGACAGATACTAAGTTAAAAGAACCTTTAGAAGATGATGATCACCCTGTGAAAAGGTTAATGCAGAAACTTGAAAGCATGGAGCTTAATCAAGCGAAATTGATCTCTGAACATGCTAAGGAAATAAGTGTTTTACAGGCTAGGTTGGTTCAAATGGAAAGGGCTCAAACGCAGAATTCCCAACCTAGAAATAATAATGCTTTACAAAAAAGAGGCCTATCTTATGAGCAGAGACCGACAAATCAACTTGAGTTCGCCAATCTTGTGGATGAAGTTCCTCCTTATTGTAGAGCTTGTAATGATCTTCATGAAGAGGCTACTTGCCCCATTGTCAAAAGGATCATAGCTAGTAGAATGGCAAGGTCAAGTCATCAAATTAATGTTGTTGGTAAGGACTATCACACGCATATAGAAGATCATGAAAGTCAGGTTAAGGAGCCAGCTCAGATGATTAAGGATGTGCAACCCAGTCATATGCAAATAATTCGAAACATGGAAGCTAACCAAATCAGTCTTCAAAATAAGATAACTTCCATGGAAGAAAGTCATGCACAAGATATAAATGTCATGGAAAACAGGTTAAAGATAATGGAAGTTAATCATTCTAATCAGATGTCCATCATGGAAGCAAGACACACCCAAGAAATGAATACCATGAAGGAAAATCACTTGTTGGAAATGAGTTCCATACAGGAAAGGTTGGAAAAAATGGAAAAATTACATATACAAAAGTTTCAGCCGAAATTTGATTATGAAGATTCGTCAACAGATCATGAGACTTCTTGTCTGCTAAAGCCATTCCCATCTCATCACATGGAGGATTTCACTATGGTTTCAAAGGATGTTGAGAAAGATCAAGCTTATGTGTCACCATTGACAGAGTATATCCAGAATAATATTGGTCACGCTCCAGGTTCTTCCGATATTTTGTACAAACATCTTCAAGATGAGGACAAGAATTCTACAGTGGTATCATTGCTAACATCACAACCCACTCAGAAAAAGAGAAAGAAGCAGAAAAGAAGTAAGTGGTTTGATTCGTCTAATGGTCGAGAGCAGCTTGACATTCATATAAGACAGAGTCCTACGATTAGCAAGATTGGACATGGCACATCTGAAAAGCAGCCAACAGACTTGCCTAAAAGCAGGCAAATGCTCAGCATACACTATATTGAGCACATCTGATGCCACAGGGCATCCTTTGTATCGTATTTCTAACCCTACTCCTCGTTATTTCAGCATTTCATTTTGCAGTTAGAGTAGATTTATTTTTCATGTTAAGTAGAGTAGTGAATAAAAGAAGAGCTTCTATTTTTCATGTACTTAATGTTATATGATGATATTTGGATGGACACTACTTATATAGTTTTGTGTGTTGTTTGGATGCAGATTCTGGATTCTCACATTCCTTCGATGAAGCAACGTGTCCCCAAGTAGAGCCAGATGTTGACCACTCTTCGTCAACGACCCCGTAGCAGTACACCCCCATTTTTTCAAATGGGACTTATCATGTTCAAGGCTCGTGTCATCCAGATTTCATCGCCGATCGACAGCTGACATTGTTATAAATGATGTAAACCCATTCTGCATTTTATGATGTAAATGATCTAAGTAGGACCGTCCATGTATGTAACAACCTAGGTAAGCCTAGTATGTTGTTGATGACTTCCATTCTAGGAGGTTTTTTGTCTCACTGATTCACGAAAGTGATCGGCAGAGTTTTTCCCTCCAGCCTCACCCCAAAGCTAGGGTGGATTTTATCATCAGCATGCTAAGTGAGTCCTAGTGTTTTTATCGAGTCCTTGTAAAGGTAGTTTGAGCTACTTGGTCTACTAGATCATATTTTGAGTCGCAGAACTGGGTATTTATTTGAGGGTCTATACGAATGGGTATTCCCCCTTCATGTATGTAAATGTATTATCTCATGTAAAAGAGGGTTGGAAAAATAATTACAATCCCCTCTTAGTCAATTAATTAAATTTTCTGGTCAATTAATTAATAAAATCCTAAACCAGAAATTTAATTAATTTAGGGTCCTAAATTAGGATTAAATCTTTAAAGACAAAATTTGTGGGTCCTTGGAAAATGATTTTGAAAGCCCCAAACCAAGGGAATATTGAGAATTTTAAGAAATATTGGACCCTTGGGCCTTGGTGGTTAAGTCAAAGTCAAAATTGTGGGGTAATTAACTCAAAAATAGTATTTTTGAGTTAATTAAATTTGAATTAAATGATAAATTCGTTTTTTCCCCAAAATTTTAATTTCAACGCTCCGGATTAAAAGATAATTAAATCTTTTGGACGGTTGAGATTATTTTGATGAGGATCATCCAAACTAGCCGTTAGAGATCTTGTCCTATAAATTTAGAGGTCTTTCTCATTTTTGAATCATCCGATCTCAGAATCGTGCACTTGCTCTTAGAAGCTCTTGTAAACTTTTTGAGGAATAAAGCTAAAGACTTTGGGGTTACAAATCTGGATGTTCCTTCTCAGATCTATGTGGTGAATTGTCTCTAAACTCTGCCACTTGGTTTCTTGCATTTTATGGTTGATGGCCTACATGGATTAATCTGCATACATGTATCTTGTGCAGTTTTCTTGGTTTATAAAATAACATTCTGATTTTTCTAAGGGTCTCATGTTGTTTTCTTAAATCTCTATCAGTCTAAAGTTCAGATCTAAGTGTGCAGGGAAATTGTTTTTAAGATTGGGCGTCTGGGGAAGTCTTCGGTTGGACCAGCCGACTCTCAATAAGCATAAATCTGATAAGCTCTTTATTTGTTAAATTCCGGGTCTATCTTACGATATTTGTGATTTTGCAGGGTTTCGAAGGCTTGTGCCTCTCACTAAAATTTTTAAACTTCTGAAAATTGTGCTAAACTGATTCAGATCTGACCATGAGGGTTTTAAATTGTAAATTAGATGTAAATTTGTAATTTTTTTAGGACTGTGAGGGTTTTAATTGTTTCACGTTGTGTATATCTTCAGATCTGGCTGTCCTTTGCAGGTTGCAGATTCAAAATCGAATTTTTTTTTTTTAGATCTAAGGCAGATCTAGCCTCCAAAGGCCAGGATACGACCTCGGACCATCTTTGTGATCCAGATGCAGGCGAATTTGATTAAGGAACATAAAAATTTGTGTTTGGAACTGGGAAAAGAGAGTGGGATTTTCGTCTTGGCTTTTCTTCTGTAATGTCCACTTTGAGATCCATCGATCTGCATCAAGCATCCAACCTATCCTCTCTGCTCTTCACCTTTTCCTGCCCCTACATTTTTCCCAATTCCTCTATTCGATTTTCTTCCAGTTTCCACCCATCGACCTGCATTAAACTGCTGTTGATTTCATGTCCATTTGTTTTGCCAACGAACATTGTTGTCCCACCTGCATTCAAACAAAAGTAAAACGCAGCATTAAATCCAGCGTCCTCACGCCGTCAAGTTTCGACCTGCACAAAAAGAAAACGATTTATTTTGCCGTCAGCTTAATCTGCGTGGGCATTTCTTCTCCCGCCGTCTTCTCTCAGCTCCGTCCTCCTGCATACGGCAAGCATAAAAGCAGTATTAAACTCGATCTCCGCCGTCCCTCGAGCTCTGGCCTCCTTTCCGCGTCCAATCTGCCGTCTCCATTCGTGCCCGTCGACCTGCATAACAAGCCAGCAGCAAAAAAACGCACATTATAATAAATGAAAACAAATGTTTGTACGTTGGTCACAGCCGTTTAGATTTTTAATTGTTGGGATTTTAGTTTGGGGAATCTTTGTATAGCATAGGGTTTTGAGTTTTATTTTTTTTAAATTCGATTTATTGTTTCATTTTAGCGTATAGTTAGGTTCTAATTTTATTATTTGATTGTTTAATTTGATAGAGTTAATTTTAGCATAGTTTTGGTTTAGTTTTAACTTTTTACTTTTATTTTTAATTTAGTTTAACACTTTTGTTTTAATTTTGTTTTAGATTTTAATTTTTAGTTTTAGTCTAACTTTTAGTTTTAACTCTATTGAATTTTAGATTTTTTAAGTTTAGATTTAAAATAATAAAAATATAAAAAAAAATTCAAAAAATCTTAAAAAATTTAGAAAATATAAAAAAAAATTTCAATAGTCAAATGTGCCAATTTTATTTTTATCTAAGTTTGACTATATAACATTTTGATTTTCGAACTTAGTTATAATTGGAATATTTTTATTTTTCGGAAATCTTTCAAGCAACTGGCATTTTCATTATTCATGATTGTGGTGTTTTTTAATTGGATATCATCGTGATCAATCGTGGTTTAATAAGCAACAGTTAGTCATCATTTACTGGTTTGTAATTGCATAACGGGATTCTGTTTGACTCCATAAGGCACTGGTCTTAACGTGACATCTAATTTAGATCTGTGGAATCTCGTTCATCTTATAAGTATTTGATGTTTTAGCTGTGTCTCCTGGATTCTTCCTCTTCATTTACAATAGGGTCTACCTCCCTTAACTTGCAAAGAGACAGTTTAAAGAGAGAGATTGGGGATAGGAGTGACAGCCCCCAGTCTGAGCCGTTGTCGCGGTGCCCTAAACAATCTGTGCGACAACACCTCCCAAGCTATAACATCAACAGTCCCTCTTAGCGAGGGAGGTACTTCCAATACTAGGAAGTAACTAGCATCGTATCCTTTGACACTCGTGCATCTGGCGTCCATCATTGCAGCATACTCTGTAGAATGAACCCTGCAATATCGGTAGTGTCTCTGCCTCATTTGAACTTGAAGATCCCAAACCTCCATAGGGCTGCACCCTCTGACACTAGACTCCCTCTGAGCCTGCATGACCTCTGTTGATTTTTGTAGCATTAGAAAGTGATTTAAGTCTCATATTTGGTGAGGAGGCTTGGACACCAGTATTCCAAAGAACACATAAACCGTTTGTGGAAATTCCACTCGGTTCATGTTTTATTAAATAATTAATTATTTTAATGGGGACTCTAAGTCTAAACAAAGTGTGAATCTTCTTGAGAACGAAGATCAAGTCAAGATTTAGTCTTAGCCATTGATTAGACTTCTAATTTGGGCTGTTGATTTATCAATGAGAAGATTATAAAGGAAGGCTTGAGGGCCATTTGGAAAGCAAGCTGGGCATACACTCAATAACCTGAGGAAAGTTGATTCTTCAAAATTTAGAATTCGATTTGAGAGGGAGAGTTGCAAGGCAGAGGAAGCGGAGGGTCTCAACAACAGTCAAAGCTCGAGGAAGAAGGATGTAGAAGGGTAGAGGGGCAACACAGAGGGACAATGCAGAGGGACAGTGCAGTAGTGACAAAGGCTCACGCAATCTCTGCGCAGGGAATCACGCAGGGGTGACGCAGTGAAGGCTAGTTAGCCTCTCAGGTGTCAGAAATTCTCCGGAGGTCGGGAGAAAAATTATCTGATGTGTTTTCTTGGAAGTTTCTCAATCATTCTGCCAATCATTCCTTGTAAAGAAATTGTTACTGAAGATTAATATATAAACCCTCATCTGCGGCACCAATTTTCCCACGTTGGGTTTTTCCGGGGACAATTGTCCAAAAATAACTGTGTCGATGTGATTGATTCTTGTTTTTGTATTTCATTGTTCTTTTCTCTATCTGTACTTGTGTGATAATTGCAGTAGAATTTATTTCGAAATTTACTGAAGGGTTTACTGTAAATAACTTATTGTGAAAAATAAGTAGGAGAAATAAATCAGTAACTGCAGTAGTGTTTCAGATTTAAAATTTTCTCATGGTATCAGAGCTGAGATCGGGTAGCAGGATTGGAGATTCTGCAATGGAACAAAGTCTTGATGCTGTTGGAGCAGCAACTCGAAAGGGTTCAGGTAGTTCTCCGGAGAAAGAGAAAAGCATGGAAGGAAGGTTGGATCACGACATCTCTGTATTGGTTTCCAGATTGGAAGAAGAGTTCGATTGCTTGTCAAGCTCTGCTTCCTCAGTGGTTTGGTATATTGATAGTGGAGCTTTTTCACATATGACGTGAATACGAGAATGTTTCTCGAGCTACCAAGAAGAAAAGATGAACTTCAAGATCACCATGGGAAATAAGGCGAAATGTACCCCTGTCGGAAGAGGTACCATAGTTTTTCAAATTGAAGCAAGGAATACGCTTCGGGCTACCAATGCGCTGCATGTGCCTGGTTTGTGGATAAACTTACTCTCTGTGTCTCAACTGCAAAACAAGGGCTATGATGTATACTTCATCGGCAAGAGAGTATATGTCAAACACCTGAGTTGGAAGAGGAAGGCAAAAATTAGAGTCGGGAGCAACAAACTATATAAGTTATAGCTCAAATCTCCAATGACACTAATAGGCAACAGTGGTGAGAAGGATTTGAATGAGCTATGGCACAAAAGAATGGGGCACCTACACAATGGGGCTCTAAGAATTCTCAAAGAGACCATCATAGGAGTTCTAGAATTGAGCACCAAGCGAGATGGTGTTTGCAGAGGATGCGTACTAGGTAAGTATGCCAAGGCAGCGTACCCCAGGAGCAACAATAGAGCTAAGAGTGTGTTGGGACTAATACACAGAAATTTGTGGACCTATGTTCAGCAGAGCTCTTAGTGGTGCCGAATACTTCGTCACCTTCATTGATGACCATTCCAGGAAAACTTGGATCTACTTTCTAAAGACCAAGGATGAGGTCTTTGATTGATTCAAAGCGTTTAAGGCTCTGGTTGAGAATTTGACAAGAATGAAGATAAAGATATTGCGGTCAGATAATGGTGGAGAATATATTGATAAAGACTTCACAGATTTCTGTGCAAGGGAAGGCATTAGAAGAGAGTGGACCGCTCCATATAATCCGGAGCAGAATGGAGTTGCAAAAAGGAAGAATAGAACTATTGTTGAAGCAGCGAGGGCGATGTTGTATGATCAAGATATGCCCAAATTCTGTGGGCGAAAGCATGCAGTATAGTTGTGTATGTTCAGAACAGGATTCCTCACAGGGCACTAGGTAAGATTACACCAAAGAGTGTCTTCACTGGCAGGAAGCTAGAAGTGAGTCATTTCAAGATTTTTGGTAGCTGGGCATATTGCCATATACTCGAAGAGAAGAGGAAGAAATTGAATTGGACTGCAAAAAAGGGATATCTGGCGGGATATAGCGAGAATGCTAAGGCATATATAATCTACATTCCTGGCAGTAGGAAGATTGTAGTACGACGGGATGTGATGTTCATGGAGGATAGAGGTTTCAGGAAATCCCGGGAGTTGCCTTCCGAAACGTAGTCAGAGGATGATCCACTAGTCTAGCCACTTCGACCAACTGAAACCAGCACCAATGCTTCTCCAGAACATAAGGATCCAGGAGTATTACCTCATGAGGATTCGCAGGAGGAGCAGGAAGATCCACCCACTACCAGCGGAAGAACGAGCTGGGAATTACGACAGATTCTGAGGGAGACAAAGGAGTTTGTCGGAGCTCCTAGAAACGAGAAGAGGCAACGTAGAGAACCTGACAGGTACCAAGCCTTGGTAGCTCAGGTTGGGGAACCCTCAAGTTTCTAGTGGGCAGCTCAGCATCAAGTGTGGGTAGATGCAATGGTGTACGAATTCAGTTCCATCATGACTAATGATGTCTGGGAAGTGGTTCCTAGGACTCAGAACAGATCAGTTGTGGGCTTGTGATGGATCTACAAGATCAAATATGCTGCAGATGGCAGCACGGAAAAATAGAAAGCCAGCTAAGGGGTATGCTCAGAAGGAGGGGATAGACTATGAAGAAATCTTCGCCCCAGTAGCCAGATATACTTCTATTAGATCCATGATATGTCTTGCAACGCAGATGGGGTGGGAGATTCACCAGATGGACGTCAAGACTACATTCTTGAATGGGGTGATAGAAGAAGTGTATATTGAAAAACCTGAGGGCTTTGGGACGTGTTGACCGCACTTTGTCAACTACCCCATAGCAGTACACCCCCATTTTTTCAAATGGGATTCGTCATGTTCGACGTGGTTGCACCATTCAGTTTCCGTCATCCAGATGTCATCGCCGATCGACAATTTTTATAATGATGTAAACCCATTCTGCATTTTATGATGTAAATGATCTAAGTAAGACCGTCCATGTATGTAACAATCTAGGTAAGCCTAGTATGTTGTTGATGACTTCCATCCTAGGAGGTTTTTTGTCTCACTGATTCACGAAAGTGATCGGCAGAGTTTTTCCCTCCAGCCTCACCCCAAAGCTAGGGTGGATTTTATCATCAGCATACTAAGTGAGTCCTAGTGTTCTATCGAGTCCTTGTAAAAGTAGTTTGAACTACTTGGTCTACTAGATCATATGTTGAGTCGCAGAATTGGGTATTTATTTGAGGGTCTATACAAATGGGTTTTCCCCCTTCATGTATGTAAATGTATTATCTCATGTAAAAGAGGGTTGGAAAAATAATTAAAATCCCCTCTTAGTCAATTAATTAAATTTTCTGGTCAATTAATTAATAAAATCCTAAACCAGAAATTTAATTAATTTAGGGTCCTAAATTAGGATTAAATCTTTAAAGGCAAAATTTGTTGGTCCTTGGAAAATGATTTGACAGCCCCAAGCCAAGGGAATATTGAGAATTTTAAGAAATATTGGACCCTTGGGCCCTGGTGGTTAAGTCAAGGTCAAAATTTTGGGGTAATTAACTTAAAAATAATATTTTTGAGTTAATTAAAATTGAATTAAATGATAAATTCGTTTTTCCCCAAAATTTTAATTTCAACGTTCCGGATTAAAAGATAATTAAATCTTTTGGACGGTTGAGATTATTTTGACGAGGATCATCCAAACTAGCCGTTAGAGATCTTGTCCTATAAATTTTGAGGTCTTTTTCATTTTTGAGTGATCCGATCTCAGAATCGTGCACTTGCTCTTAGAAGCTCTTGTAAATTTTTTGAGGAATAAAGCTAAAGACTTTGGGGTTACAAATTTGGATGTTCCTTCTCAGATCTATGTGGTGAATTGTCTCTAAACTCTGCTACTTGGTTTCTTGTATTTTATGGTTGATGGCCTTCATGGATTAATCTGCATATAGGTATCTTATGCAGTTTTCTGGGTTTATAAAATAGCATTCTGATTTTTCTAAAGGGTCTCATGTTGTTTTCTTAAATCTCTATCAGTCTAAAGTTCAGATCTAAGTGTGCAGGGAAATTTTTTTTTTAAGATTGGGCGTTTGGGGAAATCTTCAGTTGGATCAGCCAACTCCCAATAAGCATAGATTTGATAAGCTCTTGATTTGTTAAATTCCGGGTCAATCTTACGATATTTGGGTTTTGCAGGATCTTCTAAGGCTTGTGCCTCTCATTAAAATCTTAATCTCTGAAAAATTGTGCTAAAATGTTTTAAGTCTGACCTTGAGGGTTTTGAACTTGTAAATTAGTTGTAAATTTGTATTTTTATTTGACTGTAAGGGTTTAATCGTTAAAATTGGCGTGTGTGTCTTCAGATCTGGCTGTCTTTGCAGGTTACAGGTTCAAATCGGAAATTTTTTTTTTAGATCTAAGGCAGATCTAGCCTCCAAAGGCCAGATCTGGCCTCAAAATCCCCACTGTGGGCAAATCTGGGCATGATTGGTTTCAAGAAGCTTTAAAAAAATCTGAATTTTGGAACAAATTCTAAGTCGCTGGTCGATTTGAATGTACTGGGTTTATCTCTACATTAGCTGCTCATCATTTCTCTGCGTTATTCCTCACGTTTCCCTCATTCTCTGCGTTGAATTCATTCCCTCCCTGCGTCCAAGCTGTCTTCCTTAACACGTCCATCTCTGCAAACTCATCTCAATCCCATCGATTCCACCTTCATTTCTGTTGCTCAGCGTTTTAAAACTTTGCCCTTGCCATTTCCGCATCACTGCAAGTCTAAAACGCAGCATTAAACCCTGTCGTCCCTCCTCCTCATCCGCAAGCCAAAACCCGCGTCCAATTTTCTCTCAGCCCGTCCCTTCAACCTGCACACGTCCGTCTGCCCTGTCGTGTTAGCTTCCGTCCACCTGCATTCAAAACAAAAACAAAGCGCACACATAAATTTTTTAAAACCTTGCGTGCATGCGTCAATCCCTTATCGGTTTCATTTTTCTTGTAAAGGTTTAGACTAGGATTAGATTTTAACATTCGGTTTTATTAAGTGTATATATATTAGCTTTACGATTTTAATATTTAGTTCGATTTTTTGTTTCTTTTTTTTTTAGGACTTAGATTTAAAATAGATTTCGATTTGTTTTAGATTTAGTTTTAAATTTTAATTTTTCATGTTAATTTAGTTTTGTTTTAATTTGTTTAGTTTTATTTCATTTTTAGATTTAACTTAGTTTAATATAGTTTAACTTTAGATTTTAATTTTAGTTGTTTTAGTTTAGGAATTTAATTTTAACTTTAGTTTTATTTAGAGTTTAGATTTAGATTTTTTTATTTTGATTTAGATTTTGAATTCTAGATTTAAAAAATATAAAAATTTTAAAAAAATCTAAAAAATCTAGAAAATACAAAAATATAAAAAAATTTCAAATTCTACGTAATTAAAATGAGCTTTTATCTAAAGTTTTACTATAGAAACATTTTACGGATCGAATTTAATTGAGCATCATAAATACGGAAATATTGCGGATATACGGCATTTTCATCTTGTGATAATATTCTTTGTGGGTTTTTAAAGATATTTCGCGCATGGTTGTGACGTTCTCAAGAAAATATCATTGTGATCAATCGTTGTTTAATAAGCAGCAGTTAGTCATCATTTACTGGTTTATAATTGCATAATGAGATTTTGTATGACTCCATAAGGCACTGATCATAAACGTGAAATCTAATCTAGATCTGTGAAATCCTGTTAATTTTATCAAGTATTTGATGTTTTAGCTGTGTCTCCTGGATTTGTTATCTTCATTTCTAAAAGGGTCTACCTCCCTTAGCTTGCAAGGAGACAACTTAAATAGAGAGATTGGGGATAAAGGTGGCAGCCCCCAATCTGAGCCGTTGTCGCGGTGCCTAGACAATTTGTGCGACAACATTTTTTGGCACCGTTGCCGGGGATAGAGTTTTTCTGTCCTTGGTCTTAACGACATTTTATAATCTTCAGATTTTCTTTCGCCATTCATTAGCATGTCACAAGGGACCACATTTTCTGACGAATTTTCATCTCTTCATATTTTCATCGTCTTATCTTTCGTCATATCACTAATCATTTCATCATCGCATCCTTAGCGCCTGGACATTTCAGTTGGCTTCTTGTTTGGGTGGCGACTCCACTTATTCATCTTTTTACTCCCAGACAAGAATCCCCCCGTGATATCCATCTGCTAGCTCTCAATTTTTTCTTCTGTTTTAAAATTAGTTTCATGTTCAAGTGGCGACTCCAACTCTTTCATTTCTTACAAGAGTTCCTGCCAAGAAGTTCGCTTCTTGAGGACCTTTTGATTATTCTTGAACACAGATCTATTTCTAAAATCTTAAAAACGATATCATGGATGTTTTTGCCCCGTGTAATTTTGCTAATATTCGGGGTTATCCTCATGATCTCCCTGAAATGGATAAATTACCTATCTTTCAAGGAAATGATGCAGTTAGTGTTAAATCTCATTTGTTTGCTTTCACTAACTGGTGGAATAGATTTGCAGTTGCAAAAAATAATTTTGATGATGTAAAGATGAAAACTTTTGTTCTTACTTTTGGCGAAGATGTTGTTGATTGGTTCATGGAAAAACCTGATAATTCATTCAATACTTTTGAATCCATTGTAACTGCTTTTAAGGAAAAGTATGGTGATAAAAGGGAAGATCGGCATTTGGTAATAGAGATCAGTACCATAAAAAAGAAAGAAAATGAAACAACTGAAGAATTTAACAGGAGATTTAATGGTATCCTTAGAGAAATATCTCAAACTCATAAGCCTCCTGATGGATCTCTTCTGAATTTTTACATTGATGCATTTGATTCTGATACTTCATATGAGTTAAGGCGGGCTAAAATTGCAAATTATAAAGCTTGTCAATCTTTAGCTGAGGAGATTGAAAAGGATAAGAAAGCATCTGGAATGTCCAAAACTCCAGATTTTGATAGATCTTTGACAGATACTAAGTTAAAAGAACCTCTAGAAGATGATGATCACCCTGTGAAAAGGTTAATGCAAAAACTTGAAAGCATGGAGCTTAATCATACTAAAAAACTTGAAAGCATGGAGCTTAATCATACGAAGAAGCTTGAAAGCATAGAGCTTAGTCATGCTAAGGAAATAAGTGTCTTACAGGCTAGGTTGGTTCAAATGGAAAGGGCTCAAACGCAGAATTCCCAACCTAGAAATAATAATGCTTTACAGAAAAGAGGCCTATCTTATGAGCATAGATCAACAAATCAACTCGAGTTCGCAAATCTTGTGGATGAAGTTCCTTCTTATTGTAGAGCCTGTAATGATCTTCATGAAGAGGCTACTTGTCCCATTGTCAAAAGGATCATAGCTAGTAGAATGGCAAGATCAAGTCATCAAATTAATGTTGTTGGTAAGGACTATCACATGCATATAGAAGATCATGAAAGTCACGTTAAGGAAACAGCTCAGATGATTAAGGATGTGCAACCCAGTCATATGCAAATAATTCAAAACATGGAAGCTAACCAAATCAGTCTTCAAAATAAGATAACTTCCATGGAAGAAAGTCATGCACATGAAATAAATGTCATGGAAAACAGGTTGAAGATAATGGAAGTTAATCATTCTAATCAGATGTCCATTATACAGAGTTATATGATTGCAATGGAAGCAAGACACACCCGGGAAATGACTGCCGTGAAGGAAGATCACTTGTTGGAAATGACTGCTATGAAGGAAAATCACTTATTGGAGATGAATACCATGAAGGAAAATCACTTGTTGGAAATGAATACCATACACGAAAGGTTGGAAAAAATGGAAAAATTACATACACAAAAGTTTCAGCCGAAATTTGATTATGAAGATTCATCAACAGATCATGAGACTTCTTGTCTGCTAAAGCCATTCTCATCTCATCACACGGAGGATTTCACTATGGTTTCAAAGGACATTGAGAGAGACCAAGCTTATGTGTCACCATTGACAGATTATATCCAGAATAATATTGGTCACGATCCAGGTTCTTCAGATTTTTTGTACAAACATCTTCAAGATGAGGACAAGGAGTCTACAGTGGTCTCATTGCTAACATCGCAACCCACTCAGAAGAAGAGAAAGAAGCAAAAAAGAAGTAAGTGGTTTGATTCGTCTGATGGTCGAGAGCAGCGTGACATTCATATAAGACAGAGTCCTACGATTAGCAAGATTGGACATGGCACATCTGAAAAGCAGCCAACAGACTTGCCTGAAAGCAGGCAAATGCTTAGCATACACTATATTGAGCACATCTGATGCCACAGGGCATCCTCTGTATCGTATTTCTAACTCTACTCCTTGTTATTTCAGCATTTCATTTTGCAGTTAGAGTAGATTTATTTTCATGTTAAGTAGAATAATAAATAAAAGAAGAGCTTCTATTTTTCATGAGCTTAATGTTATATGATGATATTTGGATGGACGCTACTTATGTAATCTTGTGTGTTGCTTCGATGCAGATTCTGGATTCTCACATTCCTTCAATGAAGCAACGTGTCCCCAAGTAGAGCCATATGTTGACCGCACTTTGTCAACTACCCCATAGCAGTACACCCCCCATTTTTTCAAATGGGACTTATCATGTTCGAGGCTTGTGTCATCCAGATGTCATCGCCGATCGACAATTTTTATAATGATGTAAACCCATTCTGCTTTTTATGATGTAAATGATCTAAGACCGTCCATGTATGTAACAACCTAGGTAAGCCTAGTATGTTGTTGATGACTTCCATCCTAGGAGGTTTTTTGTCTCACTGATTCACGAAAGTGATCGGCAGAGTTTTTCCCTCCAGCCTCACCCCAAAGCTAGAGTGGAATTTGTCATCAGCATGCTAAGTGAGTCCTAGTGTTTTTTATCGAGTCCTTGTAAAAGTAGTTTCAACTACTTGGTCTACTAGATCATATTTTGAGTCGCAGACTTGGGTATTTTTTTGAGAGTCTATACAAGTGGGTTTCCCCCTTCATGTATGTAAATGTATTATCTCATGTAAAAGAGGGTTGGAAAAATAATTATAATCCCCTCTTAGTCAATTAATTAAATTTTCTGGTCAATTAATTAATAAAATCCTAAACCCGAAATTTAATTAATTTAGGGTCCTAAATTAGGATTAAATCTTTAAAGGCAAAATTTGTTGGTCCTTGGAAAATGATTTTGACAGCCCCGGGCCAAGGGAATATTGAGAATTTTAAGAAATATTGGACCCTTGGGCCCTGGTGGTTAAGTCAAGGTCAAAATTTTGGGGTAATTAACTTAAAAATAATATTTTTAAGTTAATTAAAATTGAATTAAATGATAAATTCGTTTTTTTCCCAAAATTTTAATTTCAACGTTCCGGATTAAAAGATAATTAAATCTTTTGGACGGTTGAGATTATTTTGACGAGGATCATCCAAACTAGCCGTTAGAGATCTGGTCCTATAAATTTAGAGGTCTTTGTCATTCTTGAGTCATCCGATCTCAGAATCGTGCACTTGCTCTTAGAAGCTCTTGTAAACTGTTGAGGAATAAAGCTAAAGACTTTGGGGTTACAAATCTGGATGTTCCTTCTCAGATCTATGTGGTGAATTGTCTCTAAACTCTGCTACTTGGTTTCTTGTATTTTATGGTTGATGGCCTTCATGGATTAATCTGCATATAGGTATCTTATGCAGTTTTCTGGGTTTATAAAATAGCATTCTGATTTTTCTAAAGGGTCTCATGTTGTTTTCTTAAATCTCTATCAGTCTAAAGTTCAGATCTAAGTGTGCAGGGAAATTTTTTTTTTAAGATTGGGCGTTTGGGGAAATCTTCAGTTGGATCAGCCAACTCCCAATAAGCATAGATTTGATAAGCTCTTGATTTGTTAAATTCCGGGTCAATCTTACGATATTTGGGTTTTGCAGGATCTTCTAAGGCTTGTGCCTCTCATTAAAATCTTAATCTCTGAAAAATTGTGCTAAAATGTTTTAAGTCTGACCTTGAGGGTTTTGAACTTGTAAATTAGTTGTAAATTTGTATTTTTATTTGACTGTAAGGGTTTAATCGTTAAAATTGGCGTGTGTGTCTTCAGATCTGGCTGTCTTTGCAGGTTACAGGTTCAAATCGGAAATTTTTTTTTTAGATCTAAGGCAGATCTAGCCTCCAAAGGCCAGATCTGGCCTCAAAATCCCCACTGTGGGCAAATCTGGGCATGATTGGTTTCAAGAAGCTTTAAAAAAATCTGAATTTTGGAACAAATTCTAAGTCGCTGGTCGATTTGAATGTACTGGGTTTATCTCTACATTAGCTGCTCATCATTTCTCTGCGTTATTCCTCACGTTTCCCTCATTCTCTGCGTTGAATTCATTCCCTCCCTGCGTCCAAGCTGTCTTCCTTAACACGTCCATCTCTGCAAACTCATCTCAATCCCATCGATTCCACCTTCATTTCTGTTGCTCAGCGTTTTAAAACTTTGCCCTTGCCATTTCCGCATCACTGCAAGTCTAAAACGCAGCATTAAACCCTGTCGTCCCTCCTCCTCATCCGCAAGCCAAAACCCGCGTCCAATTTTCTCTCAGCCCGTCCCTTCAACCTGCACACGTCCGTCTGCCCTGTCGTGTTAGCTTCCGTCCACCTGCATTCAAAACAAAAACAAAGCGCACACATAAATTTTTTAAAACCTTGCGTGCATGCGTCAATCCCTTATCGGTTTCATTTTTCTTGTAAAGGTTTAGACTAGGATTAGATTTTAACATTCGGTTTTATTAAGTGTATATATATTAGCTTTACGATTTTAATATTTAGTTCGATTTTTTGTTTTTTGTTTAGACTTAGATTTAAAATAGATTTCGATTTGTTTTAGATTTAGTTTTAAATTTTAATTTCTCATATTAATTTAGTTTTGTTTTAATTTGTTTAGTTTTATTTCATTTTTAGATTTAACTTAGTTTAATATAGTTTAACTTTAGATTTTAATTTTAGTTGTTTATTTTTAACTTTAGTTTTATTTAGAGTTTAGATTTAGATTTTTTTTATTTTGATTTAGATTTTGAATTCTAGATTTAAAAAATATAAAAGTTTTAAAATCCTAAAAAAATCTAGAAAATACAAAATATAAAAAAAATTTCAAATTTTCTGTGGTCAAATGAGCTTTGAAATTTTTACCTAAAGTTTTGACTATAGAAACATTTTCTGGATCGAAATAAATTGAAGCATCATAAATCTGGAAATATTGCGGATATCTGGCATTTTTCATCTTGTGATAATATTGCTCTGGGTTTAAGATATTTTCGCGCATGGTTGTGGTGTCTTTAAATTGAATATCATTGTGATCAATCGTGTTTTAAATAAGCAGCAGTTAATCGTCATTGCTTGTTTCTAATTGCTTAGCGGGATCTTGTTTGACTCCATAAGGCACTGGTCTTAAACGTAATATCTAATCTAGATCTGTGGAATCTCGTTCATTTTATAAGTATTTGATGGTTTCGCTGTGTCTCCTGGATTTATCTTTCATTTTCTAATAGGGTCTACCTCCCTTAGCCTGCAAGGAGACAGCTTAAAGAGAGAGATTGGGGATAAAGGTGACAGCCCCCAGTCTGAGCCGTTGTCGCGGTGCCCTGAACAATCTGTGCGACAACAGGACGCATGAGCAGAAGACTCATGTATGTAGGCTTAAGAAAGCTTTGTATGGACTTAAGCAAGCACCTCGATCTTGGTACGATCGAATTGATGGTTATTTGCAAAAGATGGGATTTGTCAAGAGTGACATAGATCCTAATTGACCCCCCTCTCGATCCCGCTCCCAAAACGAGCTCCGAGCGGCAATGTTTTGGGAGCGCATAGGGAGCGTGCTCCTTGCGCTGTCAAAAGCGCTCCCTGAATTTTTAGGAGCGTTTTAGGGAGCGCTTGGGAGAATGCTCCCTGAGCATTCCCTCCTTAAAAAACGCTCTAGGAGTGCTTTTTTTAAAGAGGGAGCGTTCGCTCTTGAGTGCTCTCGACTCTATTTTTGTACCGGCCACGGAAAAGGAGGGAAGGGAGGGTAGGGGATAAAAGCCCTCCCTCCCCATTTTATTTGTCATTTCAGTTTCAGAGAGAAGAGAGAAGAGAACTCAGAGCAAGAAGAGAGGAAAGAGGAAGAAGAGGGGAGAGGAGAGGAGAGGAGAGGAGAAGAGAGGAGAGGAAAGGAGAAGAGAGGAGAGGAGAGGAAAGGAGAAGAGAGGAGAGGAGAGGAGGCCTCTGCTTGGATCAAATCATCGAAGGACAAAGAGGTAGGACCCCAATTCCAAATGATTTAAATTTTTTTTCTATGTGTTTTTAATTTGTTTAAACATGAAAATTTGATTTTTTTTTTTTCTATGTTTGATAAATTGATAATTAACTTGTTGAAAAATGAAAAAAAAAGAATCTATTTTTGCTATGTTTCATTTTCATTTGTTTAAAAATGAAAAAAATGAATTTTTTTATTTATATGTTGCATTTTAATTTCTTGAAAATTGAAAATTTGATTTTTTTTTTTTATATTGCATTTTTTCCTATTCCCATTTGGCCTTCCTCCATTGTTTTGCAGGTTAAAAACTTGAAACTTGAAAGTTGAAACATCTTGGACATGGCTATATTTCTTGGCATTTTCTTCATGTTGGTTCCCTTTTTTGTTATTATGGTGTTGGAGAGTAGGAGAAAGAGGCCCAATCCAGAACCAGAGGATGAAAAAGTGGGTTACAGTGGATATGATAAAAACCCTGAAGAGGAGTACCAACCTGAGGAGGAAGGGGACTTAGGGGAGAGTGGGGATATTGAGACCACAGTGACACCAACTAAAATTGACCAAACGCCATTGTGGAAATATTTTACTAGGCCTGAAGCAGGGAAAGGGGGTGAAACCACTAAATTTATATGCCCCCATTGCAATACACAATACATAGGTTCATACACCCGTGCTAGAAGGCACCTTTGTGGGAAAAGGCCATGGGATGGAGATACAAATATAGGAATCAAAACTTGTGTAAGTGTGTCAGCAACAGATAGAGCCAAATGCATAAGGGAGGAGGAGGAAGCCCAATAAAAATTTGAAAGATCTAAGGGCTTCATTGAATCTTATTCACCATCACAACATGGACAAAGAAGTCATTCAACTTCCACCCATGGCAGTGGATTTGGAGGCACACCTGGACCAAACATCTCTTTAAGGCGTAGAACCATATTCGATTTCCTTGACGAAGGGTCCAGGAGTGATGTGGATTCAAAAATTTTCCGATTTCTCATTGTTCTTTGCTCACCATATTGGCATGAAATGGTTTCTGCCATTAATGATGCCCCCAAAGGATACACGATCCCTGGGTATGACAAGGCTAGAACCGTGGGCCTTGATCATGAAAAAGCAAAAATAACTCATTCTTTTAGTAGAATGACAAGTTCTTGGAATGGGCATGGGGTGTCCATTGTATCTGATGGATGGAGAAATGTCAAAGACAAGCCATTTATCAGTGTTCTTGCTGTGTCTGTGCAATATTCCTTTCATCTCATGATTATTCAAATAAGTTCAAGACCAACATCAACATTGTAGAGCCATTACTTGAAACAATTGAACATATTGGACCATACAATGTCATCCAAGTCATCACTGATAATGCTGCTAATTGTAAGGTAGCAGGAGCAATTATTGAGGATAAATACCCCAACATATTTTGGTTTGGGTGTTTGGTTCACACAATGAACCTTTTGATGCATGATATAATTAAAAACAAACAACCTCAATACAGATGGCTTGGTGGTTTGTACAAGAGAGGAAAAAAATGATAAGATTTATTGCAAATCATAGCAATACCCATGATATTTTCCTCAGTCACTCAACATTAGAGTTGTCAAAGATAGCAAAGACTAGATTTGCTAGCTATTACCTCACCTTTAGGCGCCTTTTGAAGGTAAGAGAGTCATTGGCTGCCATGGTATCAAGTCCACACTGGCAGGTATTAAAGGACAGGGCAACAACAACAGTTGACAAGCAAGGTTTTGAATAGGTGGAGGAGACCGCTCTTGATACTTTGTTTTGGGCAAGTGTGAAGGAAATTTTGAGTCTCACCAAGCCCATTTATAACATGATTCGTTTTGCAGATACAGATAAACCATTGATTGGGGAGGTGTATGAGCAGATGGATAGCATGTTGGGGCAAATAAAAGATGTTGTTAAGGACAAAGATCCAAACTTGTATTCAATGATTCACGATTGTGTGTGTGCACGATGGAACAAATTGAATGTTCCACTACATGCTTTGACGTATATCCTTATGCCAAAATACTACTCTCCATCTTGGTTGGGCCAACCTACACCTGGGGGTGGGGTTAGGATCAGACCTCATACAGATCTCGAGGTACAAGAGGGATACATGAAAGCATTAGACTAGTTGGTCCCTGAAAGGGAGGAGTGTGCTAATCTACGCTTTGAATTAGGAAGATACTTCAGTTGCACTGGTTTGTTTGGTTCTTTTCATGCAATGAAAGATAGGGACAAGTTTGATGCTCTCACATGGTGGGATACATATGGTGGCATGGGACATTTGTCAAAATTTAGCAAAAATGTTCTCTCACAAGTTGTAAATACTTCTTCTGCAAAGAGGTGTTGGAGCACCTACAGCTTCATCTATAATGTGAGAAGAAACAGACTCAACGAAAACTGAGCAGAAAGCTTGGTTTATGTTGACTACAACTTGAGGTTGTTGAGTCATTATTGTGATCGGGCTTATGAGGATCTCTCATGTAAAGTTTGAGACAACAACCCAGAAGATGATAATTTGGAGGACGACACTATACATCTGGAAGAATTGGAAGCAGAAATTTTGAGAGATGAGGATGAAGCAGCAGCAGACATGCCATCGCCACACCCACCATCTGGTAGTAGTGCCAGTGCTAGTGTTCGAGTTCCGACTGTTATTCCTTTGCTACTTCCACCCCCATCCTCACATGGAGGGCATGAGGCTTCTAGTCATGGTCGTGATACTTCCTGCGAGGAGACTGCTGGAAGACCACCATTACCTCATGGAGCTGCTCATAAATTAGGCATTTCTCGTGGCAAGAGGCCAAGCAATAGATGAAATAGATTTACAGTTTACTAGTCTTTTCTATTTTCTAGTAGCTTTTAACTTTTTATAACTGTTGAAACTTGACTCTTTCATATTTAATGGAAGATATTCTTTGTAAACAATATATGACAATTTAAGTTTGAAGTTTGAAAGTTTGAAGTTGGCAGTTATAACTTATAAGTTTATAAGTCATTATGAATTATGAATATGATGCTTCATGAAAGTTGAAAGTTGTTTCATTTTATAACATTTCATTTCATGTTAAATATTCTTTGTTGTAATGGTTACACTTAGCTTACAAGTACAACTATGGTGATCAATGAATCAATGATGATAAATGTTATATATTGAATTATGAAAGCTTGAAACTTTAGGATTGATGAATCATGAGGCAGAAGAGTCAATATGTTGTATGTTTCTAACTTATGGACGTGGTTGATGAAGATTATAACTTCTAGATGATTGATGTTATATGGTTCAATCTATGTTTTTATGTTTTTTATGTCTAATTCATCATTCTACATGATTTTGTTGACATATATGCATCAATATATATATATATATATATATATATATATATATATATATATATATATATATATATATATATATATATATATATATATATATATAATGCTCCTAGAAACGCTCTCGAACCAGGAGCTTTTGAAAATGGCGCTCTCGCTCCCGCTCCCAAGTAATGTTGGTTTCAACATTGGATCAAGGATGACTTCCTGGTGCAGTAGGAAACATAAGTCTGTAGCTCTGAGCTCAGTTGAGGCGGAATATATGGTAGCCAGCACAACTTCGTGTGAAGCCATATGGCTTAGGAAGTTTCTTGTGAATGTACTCAAGGAAAAGATGGAAGCGACCAACATTCTATGTGATAATCAGAGTTGCATCAAGCTCTTTGAGAATCCTGTGTTTCATGATCGGTTGAAACACATTGACATTAGGTGTCATTTTATCAGAGACTGTGTCTAGTAGGGAGCTGTATAGTTGCAGTACACTCTGACAGGAGAACAGGTGCCTGACATCCTTACTAAGGCTCTGGGAAGAACAAAGTTTATTTATTTCAGAGAGAAGATGGGGATGATTAAGAATCCGTTTTAGTAGTAGGAATGGACAAGTGCAAAATTTGAGAGGGAGTTGCAGTACAAATGAGGCAGTGGCAGTGGAAGTGTCATGGGCATTAGTACAGAAGGTAGCAACGCAACAGATGAGGGGCAACAACCAAACATCAACAGCGCAGAGGATGTTTCAAAAGTCAGAGCAGTATGCAACAGGCAAATTGCTAGAACACTTTCCTCGCTAAGAGGGAGTGTTGATTTTTGTAGCATCATAAAGTGATCTAAGTCTCATATTTGGTGAGGAGGCTTGGACACCAGTATTCAAAAGAACCCAGAAACCATTTGTGGAAATTCCACTCGGTTCATGTTTTATTAAAATAATGAGGACCCTAAGTCTAAACTTAAGGAAATTAAATAAATAATGGGTATTAATAAAAGAGAGTGTGAATCTTCTAGAGAACGAAGATCAAGTCAAGATTTAATCTTAGCCATTGATTAAACTTCTAATCTGGGCCGTTGATTTATCAATGAGAAGATTATAAAGGAAGGCTTGAGGGCCATTTGGAAAGCAAGCCGAGCATACACTCAGTAACCCGAGGGAAGTTGATTCTTCAAAATTTAGAATTCGATTTCAGAGGGAGAGTTGCAGGGCGGAGGAAGCGGAGGGTCTCAACAATAGTCAGAGCTCGAGGAAGAAGGATGCAAAAGGGTAGAGGGGCAGCACAGAGGGACATCGCAGAGGGACAACCCAGTGGTGACGCAGTCTCTGCGTAGGGAATCACGCAGGGGTGACGCAGTTAAGGCTAGTGAGCCTCTCAGGTGTCAGAAATTCTCTGGAGGTCGAGTGAAAAATTATCTCATGTGTTTTCTTGGAAGTTTCTCAATCATTCTGCCAATCATTCCTTGTAAAGAAATTGTTGCTGAAGATTAATATATAAACCCTCATCCGCTGCACTAGTTTTCCCACATTGGGTTTTTCGGTGGACAATTGTCCAAAAATAACTGTGTCGATGTGATTGATTCTTGTGCTTGTATTTTGTTGTTCTTTTCTCTATATGTACTTGTGTGATAACTCAGTAGAATTTATTTCAAAATTTACTGGAGGGTTTATTGTAAATAACTTATTGTGAAAAATAAGTAGGAGAAATAAATCAGTAAGTGCAATACTATTTCAGATTTGAAATTTTCACAATCTCCAATGGCTTAGTCCTGCAAGCACTTATCTGTTGAAGAATGTAACTAGGTTTAGTCTTCATAAAATGTATTTGAGTCATTATGTAATGTACTTGTCAAAGGAATAAAGAAAACAATTTTTATTATTGTAACAATGACTTAATAAAGCATGGGTTTCATGCTTGGGTCATCATTATATTAGTGAAGGTCCCCATTGTGGACTCCTAGGATTAATATTTAGTCAATAGAGTCACTGTATATTTAAAGAAACCCTTCTTGGGCTTTTGAATCATGTAAAAATGTTTATTTTTGAGTCAAATGTGAAATATGTCACCTCCACACCAAGTTGGCCTACAGGAGACTAGTTCGATCTCACTTGGAGCCTAGAAATAGAAGGAGATCAAATTCATTTGGAGCTTCACATCTCAAGCTAGGTCGATATCTCTCTGGAAGCCGGAAAAAGTACGAAGTGAGTCAAGGAAGCCAAAAGGAGTGCGAGTTGGGTCAAAGTCATAGAGAAGGAGAAAATCGAAGTTTTGGTGCTACTCTCTCTCCATTTCATGACCTAGTTTGGGAGATCAAACTATTTTTGTGTTGCTGCTACTGCTGGATGCCGTAAGTTGCTGCATTGTCGAACTTGCTGAGAACAAGGTGCTGCTGCTATTGAGTCGAATATTTGGAAAGGCTGACTTGGTGTGGAGTAAAGGTTTGGTCTATGTCTAGGGTGAAGAGTCCCAAAGAAAACTATTGAAGGAAGAGAATTTTGACTGGGTTTTCCTTAGAGAGGGGTTTTGCCCTGGCATGGTGCCTACATCTTGTGTCTTGTGTTTTTGTGATCTTCATATACACATAATTTGGTAATTGTTTGATGAAAGATAATCTAATAAAGAAGTAAAAGAAGCCAACATAATTCACAAGTAATTATCAAGAAAGAGGAATCAAACCCTAGTCTACTTGCATTGATTTCTCAACATGGTATTTTAGCTAGGAAAGTTTGAAGATCGCTTTGGTTGCTCAAAAGGAATGGACATGGATTCTCCCTCTTTGATAAGCTATATAAGAATGTGTATCAACACTGCTGGAAGCTGGATCAAGAAAGTGATCCACTACTTATTCAGCATCAAGGCACATGACATTAGAAAGTAAACAACTTCATACACTATTGAAGGAGCCATTTTCTCATGCACTGGAATTGGGTGACAACAAAAGCTATGCTGTTAGAGGCTTGGGATTATAGCATTCTGCTGAAATTTAGAGTAAATTTGAGTAAATTTGATGAGATCCCCAAAAGAGAGAAAATTAAGCGAAATTTGAGCGTTAATGCATATTAATGCGGTTGCTTCAACTTACGTAAGGAAAATGAGCCATTGCCCCAGTTGTTAATTACTTACTGGGCGCTCTTGAAAAAAACCAGAGCGATTAGCACGCTGGCTATTCGCCAAAGACTTTTGGAGGTCAGAAGTGCTCTTTAGAACACAATTCTTTTTATATTTGTTTCCAAGTGGATAGCGTACTCCTTTATTTTCTGCTTACCTTAGGTTTTGGAAAGATTTTAGTTTAAGTTTTGGTTGGTTCAAGTGCTCTATCATGGCTGTCCCCGCACTAAAGCAGCAGCTGACAGGCCTCAGTTTGCAAGTACATTTTAAAGAGCCAACAGTTCTGCCTGTAGGCAGGCCCTACCCGTGAAAATTCTTATTGTTATTTTTCTGATATTAATATGACCAAGTCATTCTGAATCCTCAGAACATGATATGAACAAATTAAATTAGAAGCATTAAAGGCACTATATAAATTGTTCATAAAAACTGGAAATTGTAAATACAATCTGCACAAATGTCCCTGGGTTACATGTGGACCATAAATTAAGTTGCATCTGATAATTTTGAGGTTGTCAAGTGTAAATCTTTACTGGAATAAATACAATAGAGATACATTTTAATCACTTTTTCTTTATAAAAATGTTTAAAATTTGCATCCTGTTTTTGTGCTCAAGGAGTTTTTGTGTTTACAGATGAGGTGGAAAGCCTGGCTGCTGCAAGACAAGCAGCATTATCTGGCTCAGAGCCTTCTGACTCTATAAGGGTATCGTTCTAGCTAAATTCCACTCTGCATTGTGGTGCATGTTAATGCGTTGATAAAACTTCAGGCAAATCATGCAAGCCATTGAATATTAAACGTGAATTGGGAGTTTCTAGTCATGACCTTTTTTATTTCTGTAATTGGATGAGTAACGAGATATTTATAATTCTTTCTTGTCATATATGCTTCATCATTTTTGATGCTCACGCTGTGCACAGACAGGTTGTTAATGCTTTGTTAACACAGTTGGACAGACTGAAATCCTGCTCTAATCTCGTTGTTTTAACAACTTCAAACATAACAGCAGCGATTGGTATGATGTCTTCCATGATGTTGCCATATTGCATTGATTTTGGTTTTTCTTGTTTATCCTCAAGAGTGAATTATGCATACTATTTTTGAATGAAAAGGTTATAATTTGTCCCGTAAATGTTGTCAAGACTAATCTTGTTATATGTTTTGCTTTGGAACAGATATTGCATTTATTGATAGAGCAGATATTAAAGCATATATTGGACCTCCTACACTCCAAGCTCGTTATGAGATACTTCGGTCGTGTCTTCAAGAACTTCTGAGAACAGGAATTTTAGTTCTTCCTGTGGTGTGTTGTATTTCTCTACCCCTATTGTATTTTTCTGTCAAAGTGTAAACTATGTGCGTGCGCTTTCCTGCGGGTTTCAAATAGTAATTAGCTCTTACGCAAGGGGCAATATGTACCACATATATCAATGAAACTTGCTTCTATGTTGATTTCTTGGTGTGAAGTTTGCATTACGATCTTTAATCATAAGAAGTTTATACATTAATAAATAGCCTTGTCACAAGCAATGTTTGAACTTTGAAGTCTGTACAATTGTTGTGTGGAAATCTATAAATTTGATTCAGAGATGCTTATGTAGTAGTGTTAATTTGTTTCATATACTTTCTGAAAAAATATGGAACTTGGGTCCTGCCTTAAAGAACTTCTTAGAATGAGCATTTTTGTCCTGCATGTGGAATATTGTGTCAATTTTGAGAAAAAGAGGGGCCGAGTTCAGCCCTGTTGTAGACCGCAGAAGAGGGCGAATTAGGCTTGTAGGAGACCGCACTGTGAGGCCAAATTTCAGCCCTCCTAGGGCACAATTGTGGCCACTCTTAAGGCCATTCCTGAGACAATCGGAGGCCTGTTCTGTGGCAGGTCTGAGGCCACATCTGAGGTAATAAGGCCAAGCTGTGTTGAGGGCAAGTTTGAGATGTTTTGACCGGAGAAAGAGGTCTGTTGTATGGCCGCATTAGCCCTGTGGAAGCCGCAGTGAAAGAGAAGAAAAGGCCCCTGGCTAGGGCATTAATCTAGGCCTGTTCTGGAAGCAAGAAAAAGGTTTCCTTGGGCTGCAGATGAAGTACTAATCAGGCAGCAGTAGCAGTTGACTAATCCATAGTTGAAGAGGCCAATATAAGGCCTGTCAAGGACTAGTTTTGGAGCTGATTTGTGACCTGTTTTTAGGTCAAGTGCTAGCCAAACAACCACATCTGAGGATAGTGTTAGAAGCCTGTTAAAATGGCAGTTTGAGGGCTTGATCAGACCGAATTCGTAGTGGAGCTCCAAGGCAGAATTTTGATGCAGTTCAAGGACAGAATTCGAATCCTGCTCTGATGGGGATACAGTGGCATCTCTGTGTAAGAAGGAGACCTAATTCATATCTAATTCAAGGCAATTTTCATCAAGCTTCCTGTAGCATGACCAGACCTCCGTCAAAGGTGGTGTAATCTGAGCCTTGAGGTATGAACCTTATTTTGTAAACTGTTGTACTGCACTTTGCAATGAGTAAGATTGATACTTGATAAGGTCCTATATAAGGGTTAATCTACAGCAGTCAAACTTCTTTGAGCAGACTTCAAGACAGTGATTTGGGTATAGATAGCAGTGAAGTATTAGTGGTAGAATTCTATTGTAAGTAGGTCATTATCCCTGGTATAGGAGCACACATTTCTTCTTCTATCCTTCATTTTAAGGGTGGCAGGGTGGTGCGAGGGAAGATTGATGCTAGTAGGGTGTTGGTGATGATACAAATGAATGTTGCTAACATCAATATATACCCCTCTTAGGAGTTTGAATTAGCCTATGAGCCTACATTAGCCCTCACTAATAAAATAATGTGCAAATAAAGCCCGTATTGGTGACAAGCCCACCAAACTTGCTCATAAATGGAAATCTAAGCCTCTCATGGGGCCAAATAATAATATGTACATGTCGTGGGGCCCTCCAAAGGTCTAATAATTTCCTAAAGTGCCACGAGGATTAAACTCCTCAAAATATGATGGACAAGGGGGTGGCCCCTTGTTCTCCAAGTAGTAGACCTGTGGTGCTCTCAATGGGTGTGGGGGCACATAAATTACTCCATGGGTCTCCATATGAGTCGAAGATGCTTGTAGATCCTCTGCAAGGGCTCGAGTGGTGGAATTAACGTTGCCATGACATCGTACAAGTCTTGGGACACCTGCTAAGAGTGCGGGGCTCTTGTGGGGCGTGTTGTGAAAATTCCTAGATCTGACAATCTTAGGAATCCTACTGCAAGTATCTGAGTTTACTTCTCCTATCATGTAAATTACATTTACAAAATTAATTCAGAATGCATCATGTATTATTGAAGTAAACTACTAAAACAACCTACACTTAATTAAATATGATTCTGAAACAAGGAAACTGAGCAAGAAATAAATCACACATAGGGCACCTTTATTTTCGACTAAGTCCCTGGAAAAACCCAATGCAGGAAAATCGGTGCAACAGATTTGCGGGTTTGTATTATTAAGCAACAGTTTTCTCAATACAATCTCTAGATGCCTTGCTGGCTATCCAGTACAGAGAAATCATGACAGACAAAAATATAGTGAGTTTTATCTCACACTGCAAGTCCCGACTGATCCGGATCTGAACTGGCGAAACCCCAACTCCCTCTGCGCTATCTTTGCGTAGTAGATGCATAGGCCTGCGTGGGGATGGTTGTGGGCTACGTCACCTCCTCTCTGAATCGATCTGCCTCTTGGAAAATGAAGTTTCAGCTCTCCTGGTTCAAAAACCTCGATCTCCAGAAAAATCTCGGACTGTCTCTTGGAAACACTATGCAGTCCCTGCGTGGGCCCTGCGTCACCCCTTCTGGGGACTGCGTCACACCTCCTGGTGGCTGCGCTGCTTCCCCTGCTAGTTTTGCTACCTCTTTGCTATGTACTCTTGGTCTCGGAGAAGATCCTCTGACCAATAACTGTGTTTGCCCCTCACCGCACTGAATCACTTAGATCTGATCTTCGTCTGAGCACTGCTTTGTCAGAAGAATTCGATCTCTAGATTCTCTCGGTGTGTCTTTCCAAATGACCCTCAAGCCTTCCTTTATAGTCTTCTCGTTGAGAAATCAACGACCGAGATTAGATCTCTAATCAACAGCTAGGATTATAACATGACTTGATCTTCGCTTTCTAGATCATTCTCACTCTGTTTTATTAATACCTTTTAATTATTTAATTTCCCTAAGTTAGACTTAGGGTCCCCATTAAAATCAATAATTTTTACAATATAAGATGAACCGAGTGGAATTTTCACAAACGGTTTCTGGGTTTTTTGGAATACCAGTGTCTAAGCCTCTCCACAAAATTTGGGGCTTAGAGCACTTTCGATGCTACCAAAAATCAACAGGGCATAGTGTACTAAGCACATCATCATCATCCCAAAAGTGGATCACTATTAGTCTCTGAACATCGATGGGGATCAGTGAAGTGTTGTCTGTTGCTGTGGAGGTCCATAGCTTTCCATGCACACCCTATATGTGCGAATGTATCCCTCTGGGGGTTAGGACCCCGTATAGGGAGACTTAACCCAAATGGAAACCACCTGCAATCATGTATAAGATCCAATGCGTCCCCTAGGCTTCAAGTACAACCAATCATTAGAGTAATTGTGTAAAAGAGCTTACAAATTATGGATAACAAAGTGGGCTCTTCACAATGGCATGCCCTTTCGTAGTGGGATTTGGCATGTGCTAACGTCTCCATACTCCAAACGGGGTTAGCCATGTACCTTATTAAGTGGTTTCATCCCTTAAAGGTGATATAGGTCCAAGCTACATCCTTTGAATTGGGGTGGCAAGTGATAAATAAGTCAGATAGAGTAGGGAATGAGAGGGGCAATCCTGGGCCACATATCGGGGCATAGGGGCAGCCAGATAAGGGGAAACCCACACCAGGGTATAGAATGTGTAGGAGGGAGCAATCGTGGTACATGAGGTGTCTCGACCTTGATTTTTCTACCCTTCTTTATATGCCTTTTTTCTTTTATGAATTTTCTTTAATTAACTGCTCAGGGCTCAAGGATAAGAGCACGATGTGTCAGATATAGCAGTGATTACCCCCTTAAGGTAGGGTGGTTTATTGCCCTCCAGGGGTTGGGACAATCATGGGTTCCTGTATGACAAAGGAGGCTCATCTAGGGCCTATGGAACCAGGGTGATGGCCATGGGTAAGGGGCAAAGCTCATGTATTGGCTTTTGCCCACGTGCTAATTATTTTTGTCCCGACCATTTTTTGCATTTTGTGGTACAATTTCCTGTTAAGTGTGGCCAAGTATGCTTCTTTTTATTTTAGTTGTTTCAACCTTTGGGGCATCATTCCAGGCCTGCCCCGAGGTGGGGGCAAGGGGATAGGGAGGCTGACCCTATGTGGAACCATGGGGGCTATGTGGACCCAGGTGGGAGAAACGATGAATGGGGGTATAATGAGTGGAAGAGGAGCAATATATGCGGATAAAGGAGCGGGGCCATGCACCCAAAGTCAGGGTTTCTCAAGTAGCGCCACCCTAGAACCAAATGGTCAGTAAAGGGATCCCACAAGACTAAGGTGCAAGGGTAACACCCAAAAGAGATCAAGGGGACAGGAGCACAAACTAAGTCCACTCTTTCTGCCAAATCCCTCCAACAATCCATGCCTATAAGTATTCATGATAAGTAAACAAAGTACTCAATTACCAAATGACAAGACATACCTATAGATTCAGGAGACCCACCTTCAAAAATACGATCAATAAAGACGGGTGAGGGACCACATGGCTAGCTCGAGTGGTGGAGAAATGACACAATGAGCTAGAAGGAGGCTACAAGGGGCTGTTGGCTGCCAGCTGAGGTCCATCTTGGAGAAAAATATCTCCTAGGGATATCACCCATGAAGTTGTGGTAATAGGGCCCATAGGAACCAGGGTGATGGTCATAGATAAGGGGTAGAGAGCATGTTTGGCTTTTGCCCACATGCTAAATTTGTATGTCCCGACCATCTTTTGCATTTTGTGGTACATTTTCTGTTGAAAGTGGCCAAATTATGTTTTTTCTTTTCTTTTTAGCCTCATCAACCTTTGGGGCATTGTTCTAGGCCTGACCCAAGGTGTGGGCTAGGGGAGAGGGAGGCTAACCCTTTACAGACCTAGTGGACAAATGTGGACCCAGATGGGAAAAGTGATAAATGGGGTTAAAATGAGTGGAGGTGTTAAAATTTGACAGCTCAGGGATGAATTTCTCCTAGATGAAATCATATCTTTCAGTTTTGTTTGAACCACCTATAATAAAATTTCATTTCTAACAATTCTAATATGACTTCCAAAAATAGTAAGTCACATCTCATTTTGGAAGTGTCTTTCCAAAAATAGAAAGTCATGTCTAAATGATCAAGGTTGATCTCAACGTATGGAATCCACTTTAAAATCAAACCAATCATGATTATATAAGTCAAGAATTAATATTTTTATCCTTAGTACTAGTATTATTATTATGATACTGTTATTTATAAAATAGTCTAAAGTCATTCACCTTTAATGGATTGATAAAATCAAATTCCCTCATGAAATAAGTAAATTAAATTGAGAATCTCTTACTTGGAAAATTGAACCTCTCTTTTGGAATTAAATAGTAACTCCACTCTTAAGAGAATGTAACTCTCCCTCACCAATTCAATGTATGGCAAAAATATAACTTCTCCTCATTAAATGCACTTGTAAATTCCTCATACAGTTCGATTTGTAACTCTCACCAAATATTCTCTCATGTCTAAGTGTAACTCTCTTTCTCCCTAATTCGAATTGTAACTCCTCAAGACTAGTTACCTCTCTCTTTATTCTTGGGATGATTTACACTTCTCCTCAAGTAGCTCCTCTCTCATGGAATTCAATTTTCCTATTATTGGCTCAAGGAATGAATTCATTTTGTAACTCCTCTCATTTCTCATCTATTTAAGCAAGAGCAAGTGAGAGTTGAGTGTAACATGTTCATTGTGAAGGAGAGCTACAGTTGAGTGTGTGCAAAAGAAGTGTGACAACAAGTGAAGAGTAAGAGCAAGGGAAGAGTTGGAGCAAGTGTGCAGGACAAGATATAATCAAGAGAAGGAGGAGATCTTCAAGCAAAGAGTAATAGCACTTCAGCTACTGGTTGATCAAACATTGGTGACTTTATTCATTCTCATTCTCTCTCTCTCTCTCTCTCTCTCTCTCTGTACTCTACTGAACAATTGAAGAAATCTAATACAAGAAGAATCATTTGGGTTTTTCCCTTGTGGGTTTTTCCCTGGTCATTGGATCTAAATCTTAATGTCTTATATTTGTGTTTGGCTGCCTTCATATGATCCTTAAGTTTATTTTCTATCTACAATTGCTGATTTGAAAAATTGTAAAGAAGAAATCTGCATTCTAAGTAATTGTAACAACATAGTACATTCAATTTTCAGCATAGAACATTCAGTTCTCTGCAAAGTACATTCAATTTTTTTCAAATTACATTGAACTTTCTGCAAAGTACATTCAATTTTCTGCAAAAAAAATCATTTTTCTGCAAATACATTCAATTTTCTGCATAAAACTTTCAAGTTTCTGGAAAGAATTTTTAAATTTTTGCATAGAAATTTCAGATTTTAACAGGAGGGGAGTGATATATCTGGTGCCAGGAAGTGGGACCACGCAACGAAAATCGAGATTTTCCATGTAGTGCCAGCCCTAAAGCTAGTAGCCAGTAAAGGAGATCCCACAGGTGTAGGATAGAAGGCTAACCACTAAATCGGGCAGAGGAGACAAGAGTACAGACCTAGACCACTCTTTCTGCGGAATCCTCCCACCAATCCATGCCCAAAAGTGTGCATGATAATTAAACAAAATTACCCAACTACACATTGAAAAGCCATGCCTTCGGGGTAGGAAGGCCCACCTACAAACATATGATCATAACAGACAGGCGAGGGACCACATGGTTGGCTCAGGTGGCGAAGATAGTGGCACATCGAGCTATTTGGTGGTTGTTGGCTGAAGATTATCTAGGAGAAAATTTTTCTCCTATGATACTACTTGTTGTACCCATTATCACAAGTCTGAGGAAGCAGTGTACACATTTTTTCAAACATCATAATCATCAACCAGCTATATGTTGTATCATTGTAAACCCAATCTCTGCAAGTTGTACTGTAAATGATGCTAGTATGACTGTTTAATTTTGAACAACACCTAGGTAATCCTTTGATTTTGGCAACGAATTTCATCCTATGAGGTTTTTTAACCTCATCGAGTTATGTGTGTTTCTAAACACAGATATTCGGTAGAGTTTTTCGTCTAGCTTAAACCCCAAAGCTAGGGTGGAATTCGTTGACAAGGCTTTAGGTGAGTCCTCGTGTTATATCGAGTTTTTGTAAAAGTGATTTGGGAATAATTTAAGTTATTTGACTAAATTATTTTATTACAGATCACTTTTTTACTAGATCATATTGTGTCGCATAATTGGTTAGTTATTTTGAGGGTCTATATATAAAAGTGTATTCCCCCTTTGAGGGTTGAATTATTGTAACATCTGATGTAACAAATATTTAGTGCATGGTCCCTCATACTTAGACACCATGGCTAAAATATTTGAGGGTTGAAAAAATAATCCCCTCTTGTGTCAATTAATTAATTTTTCTGGCTAAAATTAAATTAAATTCTAAGTCAGAAAATTAATTAATTTAGAGTCAAAAAATAATTTTAGAGAAATTATTTTTCTCTAAGTGAAAAATGACCAAAAAATTCATGGGTCATGTTGCACCCATTTTGTCAACATTCCAAGGAAGCAGGATCTGGAGACTTGAAGGAATTTCTTGAAATTCAGAACCATCAGCCAACAACTTGTCATGTCATTGCAAATTTGTAATGTTAATGATGCTAGTACGCCCGTTTAATTATGTAACAACCTACGTAAGCCTATGATTTTGGCGGCAAGTTTCATCCTAGGAGGTTTTTTCGTCTCACTGATTATCTGTGCTTTTAAACAAGGATGATTGACAATTTTTTTCCCTCTAGCCTTAACCCCAAAGTGAGGGTGGAATTTATCGACAAGGTCTTAGTTGAGTCCTAGTGTTTTAATCGAGTCTATTGTGAAAGTGATTTGAGAATAATTTAAGCTAATTGGCTAGAATATTTTATTACAAATCACTTGGTTTGCTAGATCATATTGTGTCGCAGAATTGGGTAAATGTAATGAGGGTCTATAACGATCGGGTATTCCCCCTTTGAGTGTTGAATTTGTAAATTACCTATTGTAAAATACTTTAGTGCATGGTCCCTCGCAATCAAACATCGTGGCTAAAGTATTTGAGGGTGGAAAAATTATTAATCCCCTCAAGTGTCAATTAATTAATTTTTCTGGCAAAATAAAATTAATTCCTAAGCCAAAAAATTAATTAATTTAGAGTCCAAAGTTTATTTCTTGAGAAATTAATTTCTCCAAGTGGAAAATGACCAAGAAATTCGTGGGTCATAAATAAGCTAATTTTTGGAGGCCCCACACCAAGGAAAAATCACATATTTTAAGAAAAATTAAAGCCCTTGGACCTTGGTGGTTAAATCAAAGTCAAGATTTTGAGGAAATTAATCCAAAATAATTATTTTTGGATTAATAAAAGATGGTTTTTATGCGAAATTCTAAAATTCCTCAAAAATAAATATTTCGAACGACTAAGATTAAAATATGATCAAATATCTATTGACGGTCGAGATTGTTTTGACGAGGATCAAGCCAAGTAGTCGTTATTTTCCACTTGGAGGGATTTCTCTATAAATAGAAGGCATTTTGCTTCTATTCTTCACAATGATGGTGACTCTCATCTAAATGTAATTTTGTAACGCTGGTGTGAAGTCACTGTTCTGCTGGGAACGTTTGAAATTCATAATAAAAGACTTTGTGGTTCAGTTCATGGTGTCTTTGTCTCATTGATATGTGATACTTGTTGGGTATGTGCTTTCCTATATGGTGCTTCAATATTATAAGAATTGTTATTTCATTTGTAGATGATAGGAACATTCTATTGGTAAGTTTTGGATTTATCTTAGGTGATCCGATTCATTGTATTATTTGAAAATTTTCTCTTAAAAAATATATAGAGTTTGTAGGTTCCCCGACCCTTGGGCTCCAAGTTCACAGACTGTGGGCACAAGCCAACCTTGTTTGGGCTTCAGGAAATTTTCATCTGTCTTCTAAATACATTAAGCTATTGTCATTATCATAAAAATTATTCTTCAAAAATCTCTTTCAAGCATTGTATATTTGTATCTAACTTGTAAATTATTTTTGTAAAATAATTTTTGTACAATACTTTTTTCTAACCCTTGCTTTGTAGCTGGGGTTTGGGGTTTATTTTAAATTTTTGTATATATTGGGGTTTATTTTAAATTTTTGTATATATTGGGGATTCGGGTATTTGTAATTTCATTTGTGCAAGTGAGATCCAAGCTATTTCAAGAAGATTTGTCGGGTTAGAGCTAGATCTAGGCCTTAAGTGTAAGACCTAGCCTCTATAGTTTTGGTAGGGCCAACAACAAGGAAGTTTGCAGTGATTTGGGAAAATATTTAAGATCTGAAGCAAAATCACGAATTTTGTGAGGGTTTAATTTTTTAGGGCCTACAGGCCCAACATCTTCCTCTACCCTAGTTGTTTCCTCATTTTTCTTAGCTGCAACCCTAAAAGAGCCCCAACTTCCTTGTTTTACCCCTGCTGTGAGATTTAGAGGCCTCAACCTCCTCTTTTTGCTGGACAACAGCCTTAGGGCTTGTCGTGGCCATTTCTGGACCTATTAGGCTTGGCCGTAGGCCCTAAAAACCCTCAACCTTCCCTTGGAACCTTGCTACATGCCTTAGAAGGCCTTCTCCTGCCCTCGACCCTCCCTCTTCTCATCCGTTATGCCTCCTTCCTCCTCTGGTCAATGTTTGTCCCGCTCAGATCCCCTTACCCCTCCTCCCTCACCTAGATGCAGTCCCTGAGTGACTTCCCTCTCCTAGCTGCAACCTCTCTGTGGCCTGTGACATGCCTTTAACGCCTTAGAGCTCTAGGCCGCAATCCTCTAGGGCCTCTTGACCCTTACCTTAGCCAAGAGGCAACGCTCCTAGGGCTTTCCATGAGCCTCTTAGGCTCTCTCCCTTGAGCCGCTAGCCTCTTAGGCTTGCTGTCCCCTCTTCCTAGCCATTCCCTTGACACTATTTTCCCTCTTTGCCTCTGTGGGTCATCACTTGATTTCTGGGTGATTATTAGTGTGTTTTACAGAGATTTGGAGTTGAATTTTCATAGTTGCAGGTGGTCTAGACCTTGGAGAAATTGTGGGCAAGTGTGCAAGTGAACTTCAAGGCCTAAAGCCTAAGAGTTTGATCTCCTAAGCCTTCTTATCTCACTGTATTGCTACAACATTCTAATCTCTTCATAAAAGTGACAAAATCCACGTTAAATCGACATAAAATTGGTTGGTGAAATATTTAATACATTAATAAGTCACTTAAGTAAATTGGGCATTCATCATTTGGCATAGATCTACTTGTTTTGGTGACTGTCATCTCTGCATAATAAGTCTGTAACAGTGACGAAGTATATCATAAGAAGGCTAATTCATCTAAATGCTTGTGTTGGAAAATTTGGTTTGACATTTGGGTTCATATTTCTCATATTAGACAAGAACATGCATCTTGCATTTTGCATCTAGGAGGCTCTAAAGTGGTTTATCTCTTCGCTGTTATAAAATCAATGGTAGTTCATTGAATATCTAAAATAAGTCACTATTTTTCATTTTTCTAAGCTAAGTGCCCAAAAGATTTATTTCTGTTTAGATTTTGTGTATTTGGTGTAGCATCAATTGTGCTCTAGCTCCTAAATTTTGTGGAGGGACTAGAGTACACTTGATCTACAAGACCCAGAAATTGATTTGGGAAATTTCATCTGGTTTAGGAAATATTAAATTAAATAATTATTTTAATGTATTTCATAAGTTAAAACTTAGGGAACTTAAATAATTAAAGTGAATTTAATTAAATTTGTGATGAAATTGTCTTAAGTCACATGAATCAAACTTTCTTTTAATTTTAGCCATTGATTCAAGATTTGATCATGGCCTTTGGTTCCCAACGAGAAAAGTATAAAGAAAAGGCTTGGGGTCATCTGTAAAGACACACAGAGGCAGAGCACTGAAGTTAAGCTGAGATCTTAGGGCGGGTTTGCTAAGAAATCTCAGAAGTGTTTCAGCTGCAGAGAGGGGAATTTAGGCCAAGGAGATGGTCTGATCCTAGGGTCTAGAATCAACAAGAGGTAGAGATCAGCTCAGAGAGGCAGCACAGAGAATTAGGAGGGCAGCAATTTCTGCTACGCAGGTGCTATGCAGTCCCTCAAGGACAACGTAATTACTATAGGAAACCCTCAAGGGTTATGCAGAGACCCTAAGGGGCAGCGTAAGGCCGACGTCACCCAGTCTGGGGTAACATAGACCTTTCCGGAGTAGCGCTGAGGTTCGGTGGGGCTTCAGAGGCTGACGCAGAGGCTTCAGGGGCAGCGATGGGGTTTCTAGGCCCTAATTTTGGCCGAGTTCTGTAAATCCCATTTGAGGGTGTGGATTAGTCATTATTTTGGCCCTAGATCAGCCAGTGAGCTGTAGATCTATTATTTCTCTGTCGGGTTTTCCAGATCTGGAACCCATGCTTGTTGTATTCAGAAAATTCTTAATAATAAAACCCTCCAGTAGCTAGAAGACCGGTTTTCCCGCATTGGGTTTTTTTGGGGACTATTTGTATTGTGTCACTTTGTCTATGTGTACATGAACTTGTTCTAGATCTGGATTGGTGGAGATTTGTTATGTGTTTTGCTTCGATTTTAACTTGAATTTATTCAGTTAATAACTTATCTAAGTATGAGGAGCATAACCAGATTAATAGTAAATAATTTCTGCATAAAGTGTACAGATTCAAAAATTTCCACATGGTATCAGAGAAATTGCAGATCTAGGAGGGTCACTAGCAAGAATTTGAAGGTTCTAGCTGTTGGAAGCAGCTGGAAAAGCAACAGAAACACAAATATGAAGGGACAACAAAGTTTTTAGAGGCAGATTCACACAGAGGGAAGGGTGACGCTATCTAACACTGTCTCCTAGCAAGCCCACACAATTACTGCGCAGAAGCATCTCAGAAACAGCGTTGGACTAGTTTGAAGCCAGCCAGTGTGATGTAGATCTGAATTTGTCAGATCCAGAAAAGATTGAAGAAAAGCTGCAGAAATTCAGAAGGTGCTGGTGGGGTTAAATTTCTGAAGTTTTTAGATTTTTAGCCTTAGCACAAGTGACAAAGAGCGGGAGGAGATCAACTTCTCAGAGAGTTTCTAGCGAAAAGAAACTTGCAGTTTGATCAGAGGATCAAAGAGAGCTGAATCATAGTTGATTTGGCAGATTTCCAAGAAGGGAAATAAGTTGTTAGAGGGAGCAGAAGGTGCCTGTTTCACCAAGGGCCTTAGATCCATTTCTCTAGCAAAGAGAAAAGGAAGTTCCGACACATTTTGAGCAGATGGCTCCTCATGGACTACGTGATCAGGACAGGCTGGATGGCCTCTAAAATTTTTTAGTTTGGAAGCCAAGGATCTTGATAGTCCTTGAGGCATACAATCTTAGAGACCATGCAGAGCAAACTCTGGCCACACCGATAGATCTGTATCTCCTTCGGAAGCATAAGGAGGCTACTGGGCATGCCAAGCGACTGATTATGGATGGAATCAAGGACCATATTGTACCACACTTAGCTGAGAAGAAGACAACTAATGAGATGTGGAAGGCCTTGATCTCCTTCTATGAGGGAAAATCTGTCTAGAAGAAGATGTTGTTGGAGACACAGATGAGGTCATTCATGATGGCCAAGGGAGAAGACATGGAGCATCTCCTCTTCAGACTACAGTCGATCAGAGATCAGTTGACTGCAACTAATGCAAAGGTGGAAGACGATATGATGGTGAGGACTGCCCTCAATGCAATCACGGTTGAGTGGGAAACCTTTGTCCAAAGTATCTTGGGCAGAGCGGACCTCCCAGACTAGGACAACTTGTGGTCAGTTCTGCGTCAAGAAAAACTCCGCAGATTCACTAAGAAGCAGTATATCTCTGAATCGAGCAAAGTGAAGAAGGAAGATGAGAAAGATGCAACCTTGGCATTAAAGAAGAAGAAGGATCTCTCAAAGATCAAGTGCTTCCAGTGTGGTGAAATGGGACATTTTGCCAACAATTGTCTTCAAAAGAAAAAGGACAACGAAGCATCTTCTTCCAAAGCAGCTGTGGCAGATGATGGGTCGGAAGATGATGCAACCATGAGTGCTCATGAACCACGGAGGTGGGGTGACATGCATATGTAGAGAAGCTACATAGAAATAAGGCGGGATCCTTGAGAAGCTCATCTCTTGGATCACATGCGAGCTACGACAGCCTTAAGACAGTAGTGGGACAAGTAGAGCAGTGG
Source organism: Pinus albicaulis (assembly GCA_034641835.2). Lineage (NCBI taxonomy): Eukaryota > Viridiplantae > Streptophyta > Pinopsida > Pinales > Pinaceae > Pinus > Pinus albicaulis. The sequence goes on from CM076579.1 coordinate 1,608,936,318, forward strand.
GTGCATAGATCACAGATGAAGCAGAGGCAGATCTAAAGACTGGGAGGAGCAGCGCAAAGCAGAGCAGAAACAACGTAGAAGAAGCAGCAGCGTAGAGGATGATGTAATTTCAGCAGTGCAGAGCAGAGCTGCTTACGCAGTGCAGAGCTGCAATAATGCAGAAGGCTTCAGAGGGACAATGTAGTGCAGCAGCATGAGAGATTTCAGCACAAGGGGCTGATGTGACTTCAGTAGTGCAAAGGGAGTTTGCTTACGCAATGCAGAGTTGTAGCTGTGCATCATCCTTTAGATGCCATCACAGATCTGTAGCCTATGGAGCTTCAGTGATGAGGATGCAGCCCATCTGACTTGTCTGTCAAAGATTGGGTAGGAGATTCAGTTGTTTCTCTCAACAACTGAAGTTGCAGTGCAACAGATCAACAGTGGCAGTGCTATGAGCAGCACAGATGTAGCATATTGAGGGGGAGCTGCAGTACAGAGGTTGCAGTGGCAGTGGCAGGGTCATGGGCAGCAGTATAGAATGGCAACACTAGTGAAGAGTTGAGTGGTAGCAGGCCAAGCATAAGCAGCACAGAACCAGTACCCAAAATCATGTAATGCATAGTGTGATGTATTGCTAGAGCACACCCTTGATGCTAAGAGGGAGTGTTGAGATTTTGTGTATTTGGGGTTGCATCAGTTGTGCTCTAGCTCCCAAATTTTGTGGAGGGACTAGAGTACATTTGATCTACAAGACCCAAAAATTGATTTGGGAAATTTCATTTGGTTTAGGAGATATTAAATTAATTAATTATTTAAATGTATTGCCTAAGTTAAAACTTAGGGAACTTAAATAATTAAACTGAATTTAATTAAACATGTGATGAAATTGTCTTAAGTCACACGGGTCAAGCTTTCTTTTAATTTTAGCCATTGATTCAAGATTTGATCATGGCCATTGGTTTCCCAACGAGAAAAGTATAAAGGAAAGACTTGGGGTCATTTGTAAAGACACACAGAGGCAGACCACTGAAGCTAAGCTGAGATTATAGGGCGAGTTTGCTAAGAAATCTCATTAGTGTTTCAGCTGCAGAGAGGGGAATTTAGGCCAAGGGGATGATCTGATCCCAGGGTCTAGAATCAACAAGAGGCAGAGATCAGCTTAGAGAGGCAACGCAGAGAAGCAGGAGGGCAACAAGAGGGAAGCAATTTGTGCTGCGCAGACCATCAAGGACAACGTAATTGCTGCAGGAAACCCTCAAGGGTTACGCAGAGACCCTAAGGTGCAGTTTAAGGCCTGCGTCACCCAGTCTGGGGTAACGCAGACCTTTTCGGAGCAACGCTGAGGTTCAGTGGGGCTTCAGAGGCTGATGCAGAGGCTTCAGGGGTAGCGGTGGGGTTTCTAGGCCCTAATTTTGGCTGAGTTCTGTAAATCCCGTTTGAAGGTGTGGATCAATCATTATTTTTTCCCTAGATCAGCCAGTGAGCTGTAGATCTATTATTTCTCTGTTGGGTTTTCCAGATCTGGAACCCAAGCTTGTTATATTCAGAAAATTCTTAATAATAAAACCCTTCAGCAGCCAGAAGACCGGTTTTCCTGCATTGGGTTTTTCCGAGGACTATTTTTCTAGAATAATTGTGTCACTTTGTCTATGTGTGCATGAACTTGTTCTAGATCTGGATTGGTGGAGATCTGTTATATGTTTTGCTTCGATTTTAACTTGAATTTATTCAGTTAATAACTTATCTAAGTAGGAGGAGCATAACCAGATTAACAGTAAATAATTTCTGCATAAAGTGTATAGATTCAGAAATTTCCACAATTTCATGGTTTATGTGCTATTGCGAAGAACATTAAGCTAACATTTTGTTTTCCTTGTGAGTTCATTATCTATAAAGTTTATAATTCACATCTAATAAGCTCACTCTCTAAAGCACATTGATATCACAATCTAAGAATCTTAATTGCCCAAGTGAATAGATCTAATATTGGTATTTATTGTTTCCTCACACATTGGCATAAGAACCTTGGTGAATAGCGCTCTCATTATTGCCATTCTTGTTTTATTGATTAATATCTACTTGTGAATGATAATTTCATTAAATATCTAAGTGTTCTTGACCTTGAAGATGGGTGAATCTAATTACATGTCTTGTTAACATAAAAGAGACTAATTGTTGAAAAATATTGGCTAAGAACATTTGCAATCTTATTGTCTCTTTTCGATAATCGTCATTGGCATCTCATATTGAATCATTGGATAATTCATAATTGTTCTATGTGGATAAGTGCTCTAATTTTCTTTAGATTTATAGTTCATGTTGTAAGTGGATATCATTGTGAAGAGCATCTATCTTATTCTTGAGCAATTGTATCTTATGGCTATATCTTATATTTTGTTGGCACTTGTGAAATTTGCACTTATTCTTGTTGATGGGATTGTCTTTTACTTGCTATTGTTAAGTACTTGTGGGGATAACTCAAATAATAACTAAGTACTTAAAGGAATCTTAAACAATCTCACATCAAGAAGCACTCATTCACTTTGCATATCATTCTAAGCTAGTCTTGCATTTAATAAATTACCTCCAAGCATAAGCTTGGCTGATAGAGACTAGGACAACCTTTCTCATCTAGCATGAGGAGCCTAACACCTCTTTAGTGGTTAACATGGTGAGCTTGCAGTTGTCAAAGCCACAGTCTCTACAACGCGGTAGGCATTGGGTGGTTAGTACTTCAGGGGAGATATTGTTAATCAAGCCTTTGCTTACTTCCCCTTGGCCTCTGTCTCACAACCTACTCTGTAGACTAGCTTCAAAATAGTTAAGATGAAGGATACACTTAGAATAGGTATTTAATTAAAAGTAACCAAGATTCTTGCTTCACACCTAAGTCTTAGGATTTGCATAGTATAGAGGATAGTTAAGCATTTAAGCAGTAGTTGTTCAACCGGTTACTTAGTATTTAATTGATCAAAAAACAAGTAAGTTGACTCCATAAGGCACTCGTCTCATTGATAATTAAATCTAATCATTTGAACTTGCTAAAATCAACAAAGTTGCTATGACATTCAACTGTGTCCCCTGGACTAGGTTGTTGCCAACAAGTTTCACATTTCTATCTTCCATAGGGGCTACCCACCATAGCTTGTTGTTTGGAGACAAGTAGAACAAGGAGGTAAGGGATCAAAGTTGCAGCCCTCGACCTGAGTCGTTGTTGCATCGCGCCTATACAATCTGAGCGACAATAGGTAAAAAAGAGGTCAATTTTTGGAGATACCCCACCAAGGAAAAAATGGATTTTTTAAGAAAAATTAAGCCCTTCGACCTTGGTGGTTAAGTTGAAGTCAAGATTTTTAGGAAATTAATCCAAAAAATTAATTTTGGGATTAATAAAAAATGGGTTTTAAGTGAAATTCGAAATTTTCCTCAAAATAAATATTTTCGACGACAAAGATTAAAAGATGATCAAATTATTATCAACGGTCAAGATTATTTTGACAGACATCAAGCTGACTAGCTGTTATTTTCCACTTGGAGGATTTCTCTATAAATAGAAGCCATTTTTGCTTCTCAAGTCATGAATATTGATGGGAACATTTAATATCATAATAAAAAGACTTTGGGGTTCAGTTCCTGGTGTTCTTGTTCCATTGATCTGTGTTACATGCTAGTTATGTGCTTTCCTATATTGTGCTAATAATTTTTATGAGCTTGTTATTTCATTTGTCAGTGATAAGAACATTCTATTGGTAAAACTTGGTTTTATCTTAGGTGATTTGATTCACCATATGATCTAACAAGTTTACATGAGAAAATATATAGAGATTTACAAGTACACTGGCCCTTGGGCTCCAAGTTCACAGACTTTGGAGAAGAGCCGACCTTGCTTGGGCTCTAGGAATTTTTGTATGGTGTTCTAACTTTGCAAAAGGGTTTGTGGCCAATATTCTAATTTTCCGAAAATACATTTATCCATTCCATTATTCAGAATTTATTTCTCAAAAAATTATTTTATTTACAACCCTTGTATATTTGTAAATATTTTAAAATAATTTTGTATGTAATTTCTAACCCTTGTTTGCGGAAATTTGGGGTTTATTTTGAATTTTTTATATACTGGGGTTTTGGAAAAATAATTATATCATTTGTGCAGGTGATTTCTCAAGCCAAATCTGAAATTTTGGAAGGATTTCAAGGGTTTCTAGCGTTTGGATAGAAAAACATCTAAGCAACGATTGTTCATCCGGTCATTTGGTATTTAATCGATATAAAGCAAGTAGTTGACTCCATAAGGCACTGGTTTCATCAAAATAATTCAATCTAATCTTTTAACTTGCTAAAATCAACCAAGCGGCTAGGCCTTTCAATCGTTTCTCCCGGACTTGTTGGTTTCCAATAAGTCTTGCATTTTCATATTCCATACGGACTAACCCCCATAGTCTGTTGTTGGGAGATAGCTAGAATGGAGAGGTCAGGGATCAGAGTGACAATCCCGACCTGAGTCATGGCACCGTCCCTATACAATTTGAGCGACATCACCACTCACAGGTGGTGGATAACAGGAACATTATAGATACTTTTTATATTAAATATACTTACGTATATTTTATTTATAGAGGCTTGAAACAATATTTTCTAGTTATAAATTAGATATCTTTGTTGAATATTTTCTGGTCATAGTAACCAGTGGGATTTGATTTCTTGACCTCAACAATTCAATTTCGAGCTTCCTGGAAATTGCATTTTGTTGCTGGTAAAAGTCTTTGGAGTGATCCTAAAGGTTCTATCTAACATCTCCTAGCCTCTCCACCCCTAGATATTTGGTCTAGAGTGGTAGGTCACTTTTGTGTGGTCATTTACAAAGGGACTTGCTACTGTACCTATGTTTTATTGAAGATTTTATAGTCTATAGTTACATGATAGCAGAAAAATATCTTTGGAACCCCTCTAACCAAAGCTGGAATCACAAAAATAACTTTGGATTTGGTTAGTATATATTTAATTTCATTTTGAGTATCACATTGATATATTTTGTATATCTGAGTGTTATATCTTGCTAGTTGTAAGTATTCTCTGTAGATTTTTACACAGAAACTAGTGGGACAACAAAAATTTAACTACAGCTTGTCCATAGACCCATTTTAAAGCACTAGTCTTTATTTGGTTTGGTGAGGTATCAGGCATAACACTATGCCTGAAGAAACCAAATCTAAAATTAGATTGGAAAGTTGTTGAAAGTTTAGAGGATGTAGCCAGATAAAAAGATGTTCAATAATGGGGTAGATCAACAGGATGTAGGAAACACCTCTCAATGGGCTTCTCATGAATTTTCTAGCCAAGAGGATGCTAGAAATAGCTGAAGCAGGAAACCAGTGCTATTTTGAAGCTGCAAGAGGGAAGGAAAATACCTGAATGGTGGTACAACATCTATAATTGTGATTAGTGGGATGAGCTGCTTGATATGAGCTAGGAAGGTAGTCCAAAATGGGGTAAGCCATTCAATATGGTGATTTATAATGATGATGCTTATTGGGATGAGATGGCATGATATGAATCAAGAAGGTAGTCTTTTGTTATTATATCTTGTTGACATGTCTTTTGGAGTTTGTCAGGAGATTATATTTTATGTTCCCCTAGCAGAGATGATGGATCTATTGCACGCAAATTGTCAAAGTTGTAAGGAAGCGAAAGTACCACATTTTTCAACAAAGATCGAATCACCTATCAGTAGTCCATGTTTCATCATCAATCCATTATGCAAGTTGTATGATGTAAATGATCTTAGTAAGACCTTGAGTATATGTAACAACCTAGGTAAGCCTATGATTTTGGTGACGAATTTCATCCTAGGAGGTTTTTTAACCCCACTGATTACCTGTGTTTCTAAACACGGCTAATTAGAAGAGTTTTTTCTCGTCCAACTTAAACCCCCAAAGCTAGGGTGAAATTTATTCTCGAAATCTCAGGTGGGTCCTAGTGTTTTTAGTTGAGTGAAATGTAAAAGTGATTTGAGAATAATTTAAGCTAGTTGGCTTAATTATATTACAAATCACTTGGTCTACTAGATCATATTGTGTTGCAGATGGGTTATGCGTATTGAGGGTCTATCCAAATGTGTATTCCCCCTTTGAGGGTTGAAAATGTAAAATTTTATGTATTAGAGGGTGGAAAAATAATTAAATCCCCTCATGTGTAAAATTAATTAATTTTTTCTGGAAAAATAAAATTAAATCCTAAGCCAAAAAATTAATTAATTTGAGTCAAATTAGGTTGTCATAGGAAAAAAAAGTTCTCCAAGTGGAAAATTCGTGGGTTTTAAAGGAATCAATTTCTAAAGGTTTTCCACCAAGGGAATATTGTATTTTTCAAGAAAATTTGGACCCTTGGACTTTGATGGTTTAGCCAAAGTCAAATTTCTAAGGAAATTAGCCCAAAATAATTAATTTTGAGCTAATTATAATGACATTAAATGATAAATTCGAAAACTCCTCAAAAATAAAAAATTAAGGGCCAAGATTAAAAGATTTTGAAATGTTTATCAATGGCCGAGATTATTTTGACAAGGATCAAAGAAATTAGCTGTTACTTTTCCACTTGAAGGGTTTATCTATAAATTAGAGAGTCAATTGTGTCTCTAGTGATCTTGATCTCTAGCTAGAATTTGCTACTGAAACATTTTGTAAAATATTGTCCTGTTGGGAACTATTTTTTCTACTATAATAAAAGACTTCGGGGTGCAACTCGAGGTGTTCTTGTTTGTTTGTCTGTGGTATGTATTGACTACGAGCTTCCTATCTTGTGATTTATGTGATTATTTTAAGATAATACATAGTGTTTGCAGGTACTCAATCCTTGGTCTTCAAGTTCACAAACTGTGGGCAAGGATCATTTTGCTTGGATTCTTAGCTTTTATATGGTGGATTAAATCTTCGCTAGGGCTATAGTGCATTTTTTTTCTAAAGCGTTTTTAGCCATTCTTCAAAGGAAAAAATATTATAAAAAATTAATTTTTCAAAACTCATTTAAAAACATTTGTACAATTTGTAAAATAACTTTGTAATTTTAAATTTTAAATTAATTTTCTAACTTGGGTTGGGGTTTTTAGATTTATTTGGTATATATTTGGGGTTTTGGTATTGCATTTTTATTTTTTGCATGTTGGATCGAGGGATCAAGTGAAGGACGAGCTAGATTTAGGCCATTGAAGATAAGATCTAGCCTCTTGAGAAATTTTCAGGGCTACCCACTAAAGAAAATTGCAGCAAAATAAAGATCTAGGGAAGAATTTTTTTTTGAGAGGAGGGTTTCACTTCTTTAGGCCTCTCGGGACCAGATCCGACCCCTCCAAGCCCAACGTCAGCCTGCCCTTGGCCAACGTCAGCCTGCCCTTGGCCAACGTCATCCCTAGAGCCCCCTGCGTCACATGTTTTAGGACATTTTAGGGCTGGTCGTAGCGTTTAGGGGCATCAACCTTCCCTATTTGGCCTTGCATCAAAGGTTCTAGGAGTTTTTAGGCCTAGCCGTGGGCCCAAGAGGGTTCGACCTGCCTCCTTTACCATAGGTGACAGTCTTGAGGGCTTGTCGTGGGCTTTTAGCCGTTGAAACCCCCAACGTCCACCTCGTACCTCCTCCTATTCCAGCGTCTAGCCTCAGAGCTTTTGCGTTGACCTTTTGTGGCCCTCTCTCTCCTCCTTAGCCCCTGATCTGCCTTTCCAAGCCCTTTTTCCCGTGACACTGGCCTTCCTTGGCCTAGCATTGGCCCTCCTTGGCAATTTTTTGCCCTAAATTGACATGAAACCCTAATCTGAAGTTTTGAAACTGAATATTTAGTGGTTTTGCAGGTTTTGAAGCTCAAAATTTCTATTTTTTAGGTGGCATCTTGAACCCAAAGTTTCAACTAATTTTGCACAAGGAATCTTCAAGGCCTTGGGCCTAGGGTTTGACCTCTAAACCCTAGTTTATCTCTATTTTATTACAACAATTAAATCAGTAAGAATTAAACCTTAAAATCACATACTAAATGGTCAAAATTGTTAAATCTTGATTTTCATGAATTTTAGCCTCTTGGGCATCTTGGATTTGGATTGGATCTAATTTTTTGTTGGCTGGAATTTCTGCATAACTGAAAATTCCAGATCTGAAATTTCTGAAACACATTCTTAATTAGGATAAAAATACTTGAAGTTTTTCAGTTTTCAATGAAATTTTGCCATTTTTGGATATTTTGGGCATTGTCTTAGGCATTTCTAGTTGGCTGATCCGTCATTCATTTACTGCTATAATAAACATATCAAATCTAAAATTTGCTGAATCATACCCTCCAAAAGCCTTAAAGATTGATTTTTTGAAGTTTGGTAAGTTTTTAGTAATTTTGTACAATTTGGGTATTAGTGTTGATATAATTTTGCTTGGTGATCTGTTGGTTAATCTACTGTTGTAACAAATATTTCAGATCTGAAAATTTATTGAAGAATACATCTTTAAAGGGCTAATACATCTGGTTTTTCATTTAACTAAGTTTACTTGGTGAGTGGGCTAATTTTTGTGACATTGAGCAATCGTAGGCATTGTTAGATTGGCAATCACTTACTGCTGTCATAAATTGCTTACTGCTGTCATTTAACACTAACAAGCACTGAATTTTTCTGAAGTACTACTGCTGATTTGACTTTTGAAATCTAACACTTGTGTGGCTTGCTCTAAGTTTGTAAAATTTTCGGAATTTGACACCTAAAGCACTCCCACATTTATGTTCTAGATCTGATCTTGTGATAAGTTGTTCTAATCTAATTGGCATCTTTGTACTCGGCATATAACTGAATAATTGCTCAAAGTCTTGGTATCTGAGTTTTTCATTGGCTATCTTAAATGATTGTTTGGTTTATCTTGAGTGGTACCGAACATTTTTGAAATATTGACATTTTACATCTTGTGAGAATTTGTTGAAGTTTGCACTTGCATCTTTAAGCATTTATCTTGTTCAAGGTTGTATCTCACTATTGTTAAGTACCCTTGCTATAATGTAATTCACAATAAGTACTTGAGTAGCACAAACAATCTTAACTAAAGATAATACCACTCATAATTTCTTGCGCGAGCATCTTAGATCTACATTGCATTAAGAATTTACCTCCTAGCATAAGCTAGGTTGATAGATATTTAGGGAAACCCCTTTTCTTTAGAGATTCAACTCTTCTTAGTAGTTAACACAGTGACCTTGCAATTGTCAGAGCCACAGTCTCTGTAGCGCCAGAGGCACTGGGTTAGTGGAACATAGGGGGAGGTATCGTTAATCAAGCCACTGCTTGCGTCCCGTTGACTTCCATTTCACAACTTACTTTGAGGATTGTTTCTTAAAATAATTAGGGAAAGGTTACGTTTAGACTGGGCATCTAATTAAAATCTACCGAGATCACTGCATCTTACATAGGTCCTAGGACTTGCATATCATATAAGTTAGTCAATCATTTCAAGCAGCAGGTGTCCATTCGAACATTTGGTTCCAATTTATTATAAGCAAGAATTTGTGACTCCATTAAGGCACTGGTTTCATACTTTAAAATATAATCTAATTATTAATCTTGCTTAAATTCAACCAAGTGGCTAAGCCACTCATCCGTGTCTCCCAAACAAGTTGGTTTCCAACTTATTTTTCTTCACCTCATTCCATAAGGACTATCCCCCATAGCCTGTTGTTGGGAGATAGCTAGAACGGAGTGGGCGGGGATCAAAGTGACAACCCACTTCCTAAGCGTTGTCGTGGTGCTTGTACAATCCGGGCGACAACAGGATCTAAAGTTTGATAAAACAATCTATTTGTTTGGTTTGTTATGGAAGCTATTGGGACGACTATGAAATTTTGAGGGCTTCTATTCATATGTGGTGTTCCATTATTTCCATATTGTTGAAACTCACTAGATATGCTACTGTAACAAAGGTTTCATTCTACAGAAGATTTGTGAATGAAGAAGAGCATTGGATAAGGTCCATTGTATTCAATTCTCTTGCTTTTTTTGCTCTCTAGTTGAATAGTTGTTATGATGCCATTTCATTTATAGGTAGAACGTTAATTTTCAGCTTGAAGTAAGGGCATCCTATATTATCGTTGCATGCACTTTTGTAGGGGCCTACACATTTACTTTTTTTTAGTAATCTGAATTGTCATTCATAGGTAAAATTTTGTATGATGAAACAACTAGTACTGATCCCATTCATCTATTTTTAGCCCTCTGAGTTGCCTTAGGCTTTGGACTCCATTGCCGATGGTGAGTTTTGGCAATAGTTATTCCCTTTTCATTAGAGAATTTTTGAGGTAAAAAATGGGTCTTAAAACAAAAATATACAATAGAGATCAACCTTATAGGAACAAATAGGATTCGATATGACAATGTCAACCATGGGGGATAATTCACTATTTTTGGAGTAAAAAGATAAAAAAAATAAAAATAAAAAAACTATTTTTTCAACTCGTATTTTCAACTTATCTCCCTATAATTTTACCCAATTTTTGAGCAGGAGCACTTGTTGGATGCAAAATTTAATTTTGCATCCAAGGAGTACCCACGTTGCATACTTTTGATAGACCCTACTAAGTGAAAAAAGTGAAATACACGAAAAAATGTGATTGCAACCACGTTTTTTCATGTATTTCAATTTTTGCGTGTAGTAGGTTCCATCAAAACTTGAAACTTTCGATGGACCTTACTACATGAAAAAGTTGAAATACATGAAAAAACGTGGTTACAATCACGCTTTTTCATGTAGTAGGGTCCATTGAAAGTATGTAACGTGGGTACTCCTTGGATGCAAAATTAAATTCCGTATCCAACGAATGCTCCAGATCGAAATTTGAGTAAAATCGTAGGGAGATAAGTTGAAAATACGAGTTGAAAAGTAGTTTTTTCTTTTTTTCCCTCCAAAACTTGATGAGGTTATTTAATCTTATTTTAATATTTCCACTATTATTTTATTATATTCCTTAGGAAGCCCATTTTAGACCTAAAAATTTCTCTAATGAATCACCTTGAATATAAATTTAATAAACCATATAAAATTTCTCTTTTACTAAAGATAATCCTCCATCTAAACTTGGGCCTCAATGTTATAGCTTTAATAATCCTATTCCTAGGAATACCTCCCTTATGTTGAAGGAGACTTCGCCTAAAGTGAGAAGAGGTGCTATTGTAGTGACAGTGATAACCCTCTTGGGTTAAGACTTTGTAACTCAAATGAAACTTTGAGTGGTAACAATATGTAAAGAAAAAATTGGATGTTGGTATTCTATATGGGAATATAAATGCACCTTATTTGTGTGGCTATTCAAAATTGGATTAGGCAGGATTCGTGGATGACATGAGTCTACAACAGGCTATGTGTTTAGTCATGACACATGGCTAGTTTTTTTGGAACAACAAAAAAGAACATGCAGTTTCACTTTCCTCTATAGAATCAAAATAAGGAGCAACAATAAAATGAACATGTGGAGGGACTTTGCTTGGAGGAATGCTTGCAGATTTGCAAGTCCATTAGGATGAACCTGTGGTAATCTTTTGTCATAACTAGGTAGTTCTCAAGCTGGCAAAGAATCCTGTCTGTTGTGAGTAAACTAAGTATTTGATATGCATTGTTATTTATATTTCCCAACACAGGAGAAAACTACAAACATTTTCACCAAGTCTCTGTGAAAGTTTCTTAAACTTAAGAAACCCTACTATTAAATCTTGATTTACTTCTCCTACTTAAATAAGTTATTAGTCTGAATATTCAATGTTAACATCGCAGTAAATACAGTTAACAACCTACACAGACAGATCAAGTACTGAATAACATGCTAATAGACAAAGTGACAAACAAGGATTTTTTGGACAAATGTCCCTGAAAAAACCCAATGCGGGAAAATCGGTGCTGCTAGCTTCTGGAGGGTTTTTATTATTATGCAGATTCTAAGTACAACAATCCTGGGCACCAAAACTGGTTAAACTGACAGAGAAATATAAATGGCAGCAATACCTCTATCTGGAGACAGAAAAATATCACTGATTCACACCCTTAAACGAGATTTATAGAACTCAGCCCCTTTTTGACCTCTGGAAACCCCAGTGTTGCTCTGAAGCCCTCTACGTCAGCCTTCCTAGCCTGTGTGAGCCTCTGTGCTCCTCAGGAAGCCCATGCATCACCCTAGAAGGGGTTATGATGCCCCTGTGCTGCCCTAACTGGGTCTGCGTCAGCCTTCCTTGGCTCCTGCTGCCTTTGCGCTGCCCTTGCTAGGCTCTTGGATGGATTGCTTAGCTGTTGCCTTTGCGCTGCTGTGGAATGCTCCTTCTTTGCCCTCATTGTACTCTTGGCCTGAGACTAGACCATCCCCCTTGCCAATACTGCCCCTTGCTGCAGTTGAAACACTTCTGAAATTCTTAGCAAACCACGCTCTAGAATCTCAGCTTAGCTTCAGTGCTCTGCCAGTGTGTGTGTTCTCCAACTGACCCCAAGCCCTTCTCTTATACTTTTCTCATTGAAACATCAACGACCGTGATATAATCTCTAATCAACGACTAAGATTAGAAGCTGCTTGATCTGTGTCACTTAAGTCATTCTCATCACATGTTTAATTTAATTCATTTTAATCTTTTGATTTTCCTAAGTTAGACTTAGGGTCCTTAATTAAATAGATTAATTATTTGAATAAAACTTAAACCAGATGGAATTCTTCTAAACACTTTCTGGGTCTTGGAGATCTCATTTATTCTAGGCCCCTCCACAAATTTTGGGAGCTAGAGCACATCCGATGCTACCCCAACACCCCAAAATCTCAACACTCCCTCTTAGCTAGGAAGGTGCTCTAGCAATACACTTCACCGCGAAGTACTGCTTCGATCTCTGGTGTTGGTCTCTGCGCTGATGCTAGGCCTGTTGCCCTACATCACTGCGTTGTTGCTGCTCTTAGTACTGCTGCCCATGACTCTGCCACCGTCACTGCTACATCCGTACTGCAACTCCCTCACAAATTGCTGCATCGTGTTGCCCATAGCACTGCCATTGCTAACTGCCGCACTGCAACTCAGTTGCTGAGAGTAAGCAACTGAAGGACCCCTACCCAAATGACAGACAAGTCAGTTAGGCTACATCTCATCACTGAAGCTCCTTAGGCTGTTGCTCTACGCTGTCCTCTTGAAGCCGCTGCGCTACTGCAACTTTGCACTACGTAAGCATGCCTCCTCTGCGCTGCTGCTGCATCTGCACTACGCTGGTCCCTCTCCAACGTATCAGTCTCTGCCTCTGCCTCACCCGTGATCTTTGCACTTGCTGGTCCAGTCATTCCTTGCTACTGTCTTAAGGCTCCCGTAGCACGGATGTGATCCAAGAGTTGGGTTACTCAAGGATCCCGCCACCACTTTGTAGCTACTTTATAGATAAATATCGCCCCACTTCCATGGTTCATGAGTGCTCATGGCTACGTCATCATTGGAACCATCATTTGCTACAGCAACCTTGGAACTAGAAGCTTCCTTGTCCTTCTTCCTTTGAGGACAATTGCTGGCGAAGTGTCCAAGTTCGCCGAATTAGAAACATTTTGATCTTTGACAGATCACACTTCTTTTTCCCTTGCTGCTTCTTTGATGCCAAGGTTGCATCTTACCTCTTGGTCATTGGGCAGATCTCCTCTTGTCGGAGAATAGCCCACATATTTTCCCAGTTAGGAAGGTCCACTTTGCCCAAAAGACTTTGGACAAATGTTTCCCAGTCCTCTGTGACAGCATTTAGAGCAGTCCTCACCATGACATCATCCATCACCTTGACCCCCATGCCAGTCAGCTGATCCCGGATCGACTGCAGTCTAAATAGGAAAGGTTCGATTTCCTCTACCTTGGACATCATAAATAACCTCAGTTGGTTCTCCAGAAGCATCTTCCTCTGGACATACTTCCCTTGATACAATGTGGTTAAAGCTTTCCACATATCATGAGCCGTCGAATTCTCAGCTATGTGTGGTACCACATGATCTTTAACCCTATCCATGATGAACTGCTTGGCATGTGCCGCTGCTTCATTATGCTTTGCTAGGAGTTTCACATCGGTTGGTGTAGCCAAGACTTTCTCTGCATGCTCCCTCAAGCCATATGCCTCTAGGATTACCAGGATTCTGGCCTTCCAGATAGCAAAGTTGGACATGACGTCCAACCTATCCTTATCACGCAGTTTGTGTGGCGCCATCTGCTCAGATCTTCTTTGTCGGAACAACTCTTCCTCTCCCTGCTTCTCAGCTAAGGCTCGGATCTAGTGTCCTTGGCGAAAAGTCACCCTTTGCCCCCTTTGACAACTGATTTCTTCCTTGGAAATTTTCCAAACACAACGAATCAACTCTCTTCGATCACCCTACGATCGATCCTCAGATTTCTTTTGGTGAGAAATCTGTCGAGCAGCTGTTCTCCTCCCGCTCTTTGTCAGCTTAGATTAGGCTTAATTTTTCACCGACAAAATCTTCACCCCACTAGTAACTGCTGAAGATTTGCAGCTTAGATTCCAGTTCACGACACTCTGCACAACAATCAATTTCTGGACTGCGTCACCCTTGCTGGCCTCTGCGTGAGCAGATTGGCTCAGCGCAGGCTGCTCCCGCTCCCTTTGGAAGGCACTGCGTCACCCAGCTGGGACTGTGTCAGCCCCAGCGTGGCTATTGCAATCTCTACGTCCTTTTGGTGCTACGCTGCCCTCTCTGGTTTCTTTGCTGCTACTGCTGCTTTCTGTAACACAAATTTCTTCAGTCGTCTTGCTGGAGATCCACCTTGATCTGCAATCGATCTGATACCATGAGAAAGTTTCTTAAACTTAAGAAACCCTACTGTTAAATCTTGATTTACTTCTCCTACTTAAATAAGTTATTAGTCTGAATACAAGTTATTTTCAGAAATATTCAAAAAATAACAAAGTAAACACATTGCAAATCTACACATACATACAGATCAAGTACTGAAGAATAAAGCATACATGACAAGGGACACAATAGTTTTTGGACAATGTCCTCGGAAAAACCCAATGTAGGAAAACCGATGCGACAACTCTTAGAGGGTTTTATTATTATGCAGAATATTTGAATACAGTCAAGGGCACCAGTAGTGGTTTTCCCAACAGAGAAATCACGACAGATGTACCTCTATCACTCAGAGACAAAAGATATGGCTGATTCAGTTGAGGCTTCACACCTTCTAGAAATGCTGAATACGAGCCCTTTTTGGCCCACTGGAAACCCCAACGCTACCTCTCCCGGCACTACGTCAGCTCTGCATCCCTACTAAAGCCTCTGCGCAACACAGGCTGCTCCTGCGTCACCCTTCTGGGCTCAGCGCTGCCTCTGTGTCACCCTGAAGGGCTTCCGTCAGCCTCTGCGCTACCTCTGCATGAGCCTGGCTGGGCTGCATCCCTTCTGCTGGGTCTCTGCGCTGCCAGGTACGGATCTGCCTCTTTGTTGATGTATTCTCAGCTTCGGATTTGAATAATCCCCTGTCGATCTGCCCCTCACTAGCAAGGCAAGCTTATTCAAAAATTCTCAGCAAACCATGCCCCAGAATTTCGACTTCGCTCAAGTGCTACCGCTTTGTGTGTGTCCTCCAACTGACCCCAAACCTTCCTTTAATACTTTTCTCTTTGAACATTCATCGACCGTGATCTAATCTCTAATCGACGGCTAGGATTAGAAAAGACTTGATCCACGTCTCTTAGAACATTCTCACCCACATGTCTAAATTAATTCACTTTAATTATTTAATTTCCCTATGTTAGACTTAGGGTCTCCATTAAAATAATTAATATTTTGAATAACTTAGGTTCCGGGTGGAATTTCTCCAAACGATTTCTAGGTCTTGGAGATCTCATGTGTTCTAGCCCCTCCACAAAATTTTGGAGCTAGAGCAAATCCGATTCTACTCAAAATCTCAACATTCCCTCTTAGCGAGGAATGTGCTCTAGCAGCACTTCATCCTGAAGCATCACCCTAATCTATGGCATCGGTTCCTTGCGTTGCTGATGCTTGGTTGCTGCCCCTCATCCATTGCGCTGCTGCCTACTGTAGTGTTGCCCATTACTCTGCTACAATCACTGCCTCATCTGTACAGCAGCTCCCTCTCAAATCCTACATCATGCTGCCCATAGCACTGCCACTGCTAACTGCTGCACTGAGTTGTTGAGAAGTAAGCAACTGAATGACATCACGTAAAACACTGACAAACAAGTCAGTTTGGCTGCATCTCGATATTGAGGCATCCTCTGTTGCTGCTCTACGCTGACCCTTTGAAGCTTTGCATTGTCTGCTTCTCTGCATTGCGTAAGCACTGCCCCTGTGCGTTGTTGCTTCCACGCTGCTGTTGCCTCTTGTCTGCACTGCTCCAGTCTTCAGTGTCCCAGCACTGCCAAAGTGCCCCCATGATCCTCTACACCAACTAACTCTAGTTATCCTGCTACGGTCTTTAAGGGCTCTCGTAGCTCATATGTGATCCAAGAGTTTGGGCACCTCAAGGATCCTGCCCTTCATCTAGAGTTCAAAAGAACTACAGATCAGTGTCGCCCCATCTCTTCTCTTGAGGTACATGAGCACTCATGGCCATATCATCATCACTGCCATCATCCCCTTTGGCTGCTGCAACCTTGGAATTTGAATCTTCCTTGCCCTTCTTCCTCTGAAGACAAGTATTGGCGAAGAGTCCCAATTCGCCACATCTGAAGCACCAGACCTTTGAGAGGTCCTTGTTCTTCTTCCCTTGCTGCTGCTTTTGTCCCTTTGATGCAAGAGCTGCATCTTCCTCTTCGTCTTTCTTGATCTTGGCTCCTCCGTTGTTGTTGCCCCTCTTGGTTATTCTCCTGATTTCTTCCCGACGAAGGATTGCCCACGTGTCCTCCCAATTTGGAATTTGTGCTCTGTCCAATATAATTTGGACAAAGGTCTCCCAATTATCGGTGACTTCATTCAAGGCAATCCTCACCATGAGACCATCATCAGGAGTTGACCCCATTGCAACCAGCTGATCTCGGATAGCCTTCAATCTAAAGAGGAAAGGATGGATCTCCTCTCCCTTGTGCATCTCAAATAGTTGCAAGATTCTCCATAAGCATCTTCCTCTGGATGGAGCTACCCTGATACAACGTTTCTAGTGCTTGCCACATTTCATTCGCCGTCTTCTTCTTGGCAATATGTGGGACCATGTGATCCTTCACCCGATCCATGATCAAGCACTTAGCCCGCGCCTAATTTTCCTCATACTTCTTTAGAGGATCAACATCGACCGGAACAACCACAACCCTCTTGGCATGGTCTCTGATACGATACTCGTCAAGGACTGACAATATCCTGGCTTTCCAGATGACAAAGCTAGACACGTTGTCCAACCTGTCCTGATCTCTCAATCCGTGCGAGGCAATCTCTGCTGAAAAATGTCGAAGCAAAAATCTCTTCTCCCTTCTACTGCTGCTACTCTCAGCAAGAGATCGAAACTGGGTTTCTTGGCGAGAGAAACCCTCTAGAGACTATGCTCCCTCTGACTAGTGCTTTGCCTCTCGGGAATCCTCCACCAACTCTGTCGAATCAACCCTCTATGATCACTCCCGGATCGAATCTCAGATTTCTTGGCTAGAAAATCTGCAGAGGAACTGTTTCCCCTTACTTTGTCAACCCCACTAGACACTTTTCTGCACCGGTAGAAACAATACCCCACCAGCTACTTCGAAGATCAAACTGCACTTCCAGCACCAGCAACCGGCACAACGTCACTACTTCTCGGACTGCGTCACCCTCTTGGGCTTGCGTCAGCCTCTGCATGACCTTGACAGGCTCTGTATCACCCTTCTGGGCCTGCATCAGCCTCTGCGTGAGCTTGACAGGCTCTGCGTCACCCCTGCAGGGTCTATGCTGTCCCTTTGGTGCTGCGCTGCCTTTTTCTGGATCTGTATAGCTTCAGCCGCCCTCCTGTAAAAAAATACTTCGTCGCTTCATTGATGGCTTCAAGTCCCCCTGATCTGCAATAACTGTGATACCATGTGAAAATTTCTGAAACCACTAAACATAAATTTCTACTGTAGAAATCTGGTTTACTTCACTTATTTGTGTTTTTAATTATACAAGTTATTTTCAGAATTATTCAGAAAATAACGAAGTAAACACACTACAAATCTACACATACATACAGATCAAGTACTGAAGAATAAAGCATACATGACAAATGAAAATATTTTTTGGACAATGTCCCCGGAAAAACCCAACGCGGGAAAACCGGTCCAGCAACTCTTAGAGGGTTTTATTATTATGCAGAATATCTGAATACAATCAAGGGCACCAGTAGTGGTTTGCCCAACAGTGAAATCACGTTAGATGTACCTCTATTACTTGGAGACAGAAAATATAGTTGATTCAACTGAGGCTTCACACCTTCTGGAAATGCTGAATATGAGTCCTTTCTGGCTGTCCTTTCTGGCTCACTAGAAACCCCAGTGCTGTCTCTCCCGACACTGCATCAGCTCTGCGTCCCTCTTAGAGCCTCTGCGCAGCCTCTGTGCAGCACAGGCTGCTCCTGTGTCGCCTCTCTGGGCTCAGCGCTGCCTCTACGTCACCCTGAAGGGTCTGTGTTGGCCTCTGCACTGCCTCTGCGTGAGCCTGGCTGGGCTATGTCCCTTCTGTTGGGTCTCTAGGCTGCTTGTTATGGATCTGCCTCTCTGCTTATGTATTCTCGGCCTTGGATCTGAATAATCCCTCACCGATCTACCCCTCACCAGCACTGCAAGCATATTTGAAAATTCTCAGCAAACTACGCCCCATAATTTCAACTTAGCTCAAGTGCTACTGCTCTGTGTGTGTTCTCCAACTGACGCCAAACCTTCCTTTAATATTTTTCTCGTTGAACGTTCAACAACCATGATCTAATCTCTAATTGACGACTAGGATTAGAAAAGACTTGTTCCACGTCACTTAATAAATTCTCACCCACATGTCTAAATTAATTCACTTTAATTATATAATTTCCCTAAGTTAGACTTAGGGTCTCCATTAAAATAATTAATATTTTGAATAACTTAGGTTCCGGGTGGAATTTCTCCAAACGATTTCTGGGTCTTGGAGATCTCATGTGTGCTACCCAAAATCTCAACAAAATTCCTATAAGATGATAATCGATTTATTGTATTTGCCCCCAATCACTCACCTACTGAGGACAAATTGAAATGGGTTGACGTCAGCGAACACAAAAGTTTTTCTAAGCATAATGTAATGGCGCAGCCGCTGGATAGGATGAACTGTTGCCAAAGCCAGTTTGTCTATACATGAGAATACCTAAGTTCTGTACCGACTAAGCCTTAGCTTAGATAGTAAATCACCTGCTCTTGAAGAGTATTGTCTTCCTGAACCAGAACCATAACAATGGTTGATTCTACCGCAATGAGATACAAGAGGAAATCCCTGCTATACTCGGGCGGACTCAATAAAGGAGCAAAGGTCAATGCTTTTTTCAAAGCATTGGAAGAGTGCTGAGCAAAATCATCCCATATAAATGGAACTCCTTTCTTCAATAATCGCTTAAATCCTTTCGTAATCTTGGCGTAATTCACGATAAATCTCCTTAAGATATTGCCTTCTCCTTAGAGACTCTGAAATTGGAAAATAGTTGACGGGGGATGCAACTAAAGTATAGCCTCAACCCTTAAGGGATCACCACGAATCCCTTCATTTGACATGATGAATCCCAATAATTGACTGGATGTGACAGCGAAAATGCACTTGTTAGGGTTCAACCGGATCTTATAATAACAACATTGTTCAAAAACGAAACGAAGGTGCTTTGGATGATTCGTTCTCTTTCGAGAACGAGCAGCTAGGTCATCCAAATATGCCTCTATTATCTGCTTGATTTTGATTTTTGTAGCATTTGGAAGTGTTCCAAGCCTCAAAATTTGTAGGGAGGCTTGGATAGCAGCATTCCAAAGAACCTATAAACTGTTTGTGGAAATTCCACTCGGTTCATGACTTATTAAAATAATTAATTATTTTAATGAAGACCCTAAATCTAAACTTAGGGAAATGAAATAATTAAAGGGTATTAGTAAGCTAGAGTGTGAATCTTCTATAAAAGAAGGATCAAGTCAAGTTTTAATCTTAGCCATTGATTAAACTTTTAATCTAGGCCATTGGTTCTCCAATGAGAATATTATAAAAGAAGGCTCGAGGGTCATTTAGAAAACAAGCCGAACATACACTCAATACCCGAAGGAGATCGATTTTGAAGTAAGAGAATTCGATTTCAATGGGAGAGTTACAGGGCGAAGAGTTTGCAAAAGCAGGAGGAGGGAGTCAGAAGTGATCGAGGTCAGGGACAGAGGGAAGCAATGGGCTACTAGAGGCATCTCTGGACTGCAGCGTAGAGAACCGACGTAGACCCTACGCAGACTTACGCAGTCCAGTGCTGGGACTGCGTAGAGAAACACGTAGACAGGCACAGGAGCCAGCAAAGGCTGATCAGGGTGTCGGAGAATTGTCCGAGGAAGCCAAAAATTCTGTCTCAGGTGTTTCATGTTTATCTGCCAGTATTTTTCTTTGTAAAGATATCATTTGCTGAAGAATTAATAAAATCCTCATATGCAGCACCTATTTTCCCACATTGGGTTTTTCCAGGGACAATTGTCCAAAAATAACTGTGTATATGTGATTGATTCTTGTGCTTATGTCCTTTACTGTTCATTTCTCTGCATATGTATTTGTGGATGTTGCAGTTAGTATTTATTTCGATATTTGCCAGAAGACTTTTGAAAAATAACTTATTGAAATAATAAGTAGGAGGAATAAATCTATCACTGCAACTGTATAGTTTTCAGATTGAAAATTTGACATGGTATCAAAGCAAGAGGTGAGTAACAGGAAGGGAGAATCGCCTAGTGAACGAAGGTCTACTGTTGCAGCAGCAACGCAGGAGGGTTCATGCAATTCTCTAGGAAGGGAAAGAACATGATAGAACGGATGGATCATGATGTCTCTGTTTTGGCATCCAGACTTGAGGAAGAATTTGCTTGCGTATCAAGCACTGCTTCTTCTGATGTCTGGTATATTGATAATGGAGCCTCTGCTCACATTACTGGAGTACGGGACTATTTTTCTGACTACCAAGAAGAGCAGATGAATTTTAAAATAACCATGGGTAATAAAGCAAAATGCACTCCTGTTGGGAGAGGTACAATAGTTTTTCAGGCCGGGGCTGGAAATAGGATCCGGGCCACTAATGTACTGCATGTGCCTGGGTTGGGGATGAACTTGCTCTCAGTGTCTCAACTTCAAAACCGAGGTTATGACGTCTACTTTATTGGCAATAGAGTCTACGTCAAACACCCTAGTTAGAGAAAGAAGGCACATATCGAGTTAAGAAGCAACAAAATTTACAAGTTGCAGCTTGAATCTCCAATGGTACTTGTCAGTAGTGCAGATGAAACAAACCTGAATGAGCTATGGCACAAAATAATGGGGCATTTACATCATGGGGCATTAAGAATTCTCTGGAAGACTGTCATAGGTGTTCCGGAGCTGAGCACTAAACGAGATGATGTTTGCAATGAGTGTGTATTGGGAAAGTATGCCAAGGCAGCGTATCAGAGAAGCAACAATAGGGCCAAGGGTGTATTGGACTTGATACACTGAGACATCTGTGGGCCAATGTCCACTAGAGCTCTTAGTGGTGCTGAGTACTTCGTCACCTTCATTGATGACCATTCCAGGAAAACCTGGATCTACTTTTTGAAGACCAAGGATGAAGTCTTCAATCGGTTTAAAGAGTTTAAGGCTCTGGTTGAAAATCTGACAGGAAAGCGGATCAAGGTATTGCGATTAGACAATGGTGGTGAATACATAGATAAGGAATTCACAGGATTCTGCGCAAGGCATCGAAAGAGAGTGGACAACTCCATACAATTCGGAGTAGAATGGTGTGGCAGAAAGGAAAAACAGGACTATTGTCGAAGTAACAAGGGCGATGTTGTATGACCAAGACATGCCCAAATTCCCGTGGGCTGAAGCGTGTAATACAACTGTCTACATTCAGAACAAGACTCCTCACATTGCATTGGGAAATATTGCGCCGGAAAGTGTCTTCATTGGCAGTAAGCTTGAAGTGAGTCACTTTAGGATCTTCGATAGCACAACTTACTGTCATGTGCCTAGTGAGAAGAGGAAGAAGTTGGAGATGACTGCAGAAAAAGGGTATCTGGCAGGATACACAAGAATACAAAGGCATATCGCATCTACATTCCTTAGAGCAGGAAATTCGTGGTGCAGAGGGATGTGAAGTTCATGGAGGAGAATGCCTTCAGAAGATCCTGCAAGTTGCCTTCTGGTACACAATCTAAGGAGGAGCCTCTAGTTCAACCCTAACAACCAACAACAGAAAATTCAGTTGCCTCTCCAAGGCATAGGGATCCAAGGGATGTGTCTCCCAAGGATTTGCAAGAGGGAGAGCTGGTAAATCCACCCATCACCAATGGAAGAACGAGCAGGGAACTTAGACAGATTCTGAAGGATTCAGAGGACTTTGTCAGAATCCCCCAAAATGAGAAGAGACAGCGTAAGCAGCCTGAGAGGTATCAAGCCTTGGTTGCTCAAGTCGGAGAACCTTCTAGTTTTCAGGAAGCAGCTCAGGACCAAGTGTGGGTTGATGCAATGGTGGAAGAGTACAATTCCATCATGACGAATGATGTTTGGGAAGTGGTCCTCGGACCTTAGGAGAGATCAGTTGTAGGATCCAGGTGGATTTGCAAGATCAAGTATGCTACAGATGGCAGCATTTAAAGCCACGTTTGTGGCTAAGGGGTATGCTCAATAGCTAGATACACCTCTATCAGATTCGTGATATCCCTTGCTGCTCAGATGGGATGGGAAATTCACTAGATGGACATCAAGACGACATTCTTGAACGGGGTGATAAAGGAAGAGGTGTATATAGAACAACCAGAGGGCTTCAAGACACATGATTAGAAGACTCATGTGTGCAGATTGAAGAAAGCATTATATGGGCTGAAGCAAGCTCCTGGAGCTTGGTATGGTCGAATTGACAGCTACTTGCAGAAGATGGGATTTGCAAGAGTGACGCAGATTCCAATCTCTACTATCTGAGAGTAAGGAGTGAGTCGTTGATACTGGTTTTGTATGTAGATGATCTATTTTTGACCGGATCATCAGGGCTCATTACAGATTGCAAGAAGAATTTGGTTGAGGAATTTGACATGAAGGATCTAGGGCGGATGCACTATTTTCTGGGGTTGGAGATTTGGCAGCAGTATGGGGAGATCTTTCATGGTCAAGGGAGATACACTACAGAGATTCTGAAGAGATTTCAGATGGAGGATTGTAGACCCATGACAACTCCAATGATCACCAATTGGAAGAAAATCGACACATCCGAAGATGACGAGGCTGATCCTACGTTATATAGGCAACTCATAGGATTGTTGATGTATCTGGTAAATACAAGGCCAAACATCTGTTATGCTGTAAATACCCTCAGTCTGTTCATGGTAGAACCGTAACAATAATGTCAGGTTGAGTGGTTTCACCGACACAGATTGGGTTGGAAATTCAGTAGATCGGAAGAGTACCAGTGGGTACTGTTTTAGTCTAGGATCAAGAATGACTTCCTGGTGCAGCGTGAAACAGAAGTCCGTAGTACTGAACTCAGCAGAAGCAATGTATATGGCAGCCAACACAGCTTTGTGTGAGGCCATATGGCTTCGAAACTGTTAGTGAACCTACTCAAGGAGAAAATGGAAGCGACCAGTATCTTATATGATAATTAGAGTTGCATAAAACTCTCTGAAAATCTCGTGTTTCATGATCGGTCGAAACATATTGACATCAGGTGTCACTTCATCAGGGACTGTGTACAACGTGGAGCTGTTCAGTTACATTACACTCCAACAGGAGAACAGGTGGCAGACATCCTCACAAAAGCTCTAGGGAAGACTAAGTTTGTCTACTTTAGAGAGAAGATGGGGATGATGAAGAATCCCTTCCAGTAGCAGGAATGGATAGGATCAATATTCAAAGGGAGCTGTTGTATAGATATAGCAGTGACAGTGGCAGTGTCAAAGGCAACAATAAAAAGGACAACAATGCAGCAGATTAGTGGCAGTGTCTAGAGATCAGCAGCATAGAGGGTGCTTCAAAAGCAGAGCAACATGCAGTAGGCATATTGTTGGAACACCTTCCTCGCTAACAGGGAGTGTTGATTTTTGTAGCATTCGGAAGTGTTCCAAGTCTCAAACTTTGCAGGGAGGCTTGGACAACAACATTCCAAAGAACCCATAAACTGTTTGTGGAAATTCCACTCGGTTCATGACTTATTAAAATAATTAATTATTTTAATGAAGACCCTAAGTCTAAACTTAGGGAAATGAAATAATTAAAGGGTATTAATAAGTTAGAGTGTGAATCTTCTAGAAAACAAGGATCAAGTCAAGTTTTAATCTTAGCCATTGATTGAACTACTATTCTAGGCCATTGGTTCTCCAACGAGAAGATTATAGAAGAAGGCTTGAGGGTCATTTGGAAAACAAGCCAGGCATACACTCAGTACGTGAAGGAGATCGATTCTGAAGTAAGAGAATTCGATTTCAGTGGGAGAGTTGTAGGGCGAAGAGTTTGTAGAAGCAGAAGGAAGAGGGAGTCAGAAGTGATCGAGGTCAGGGACAGAGGGAAGTAGTGGGCCAATGGAGGCAACTCTGGGTTACAACGCAGAGAACCCACGCAGACTCTATGCAGACTTATGCAGTCCAATGCTGGGACTACGCAGAGAAGCACGCAGACAGGCACAGGAGCTAGCAGAGGCTGATCAGGGTGTTAGAGAATTGTCTGTGAAAGCCGAAAATTCTGTCTCAGGTGTTTTAGATTTTATCTACCAATATTTTTCTTTTTAAAGATATCATTTCCCGCAGAATTAATAAAGCCCTCATCTACTGCACTAGTTTTCCCGTATTGGGTTTTTTCTGGGGAGAATTGTCCAAAAATAACTGTGTACATGTGATTTATTCTTGTGCTTATGTCCTTTACTGTTCATTTCTTTGCATATGTATTTGTGGATGTTGCAGTAGTATTTATTTCGATATTTGCCAGAAGTTTTCTGAAAAATAACTTATTGAAATAACAAGTAGGAGGAATAAATCTATCACTGCAACTGTATATTTTTCAGATTGAAAATTTCACACTTGATATCGTGGAAAGCATAAGACATGGCCTGTTGAAAGGTAGCTCCATCATTTTTTAGGCCAAAAGGCAACTTCTTGTACACAAACGTACCCCAGGGGAAATAAAAGTTGTATTGTGTTGATCTTCAGGATGGATAATTATTTGATTATATCCCAAGAAACCGTCCATGAAGGAGAATATCTCGTTTCCCACACACTCATCAATGATTTGATCAATAAAAGGAGTGGGGAAATTACTTTTCGGAAAAGCCTTATTTAAATCCCTAAAGTCAATGCGTTCTCGGATCGTTCCTTGCTTTTTATCAACCGGGACTGGATTAGAGACCCACTCAGTCAAGGGAACGAGGTATATGAAACCTACCTTAAGCAGCTTTTCAACCTCAGCTTTAAGGGCTTCATCTTTCCTAGGATTTACCAGTCGAAGATTTTGCCATATAGGTTTAACGTTTTCGTATGTGTTGATCTCATGTTGAACTATCGATGGATCGATTCCAAGCATTTCTTCATAAGACCAAGCAAACACGTCATGAAATTCCTTAAAAAGGTGGGTATAAATCTCGATTTCTTCAGGGGAACATTCAACTCCAATGAAGATGTTCACAATGACATTGGGATTCCTTGAAATGTTCACCGGAATTGTTTCCGAGATATTAAACATATTACCTTCGACAAGAACTCGTGCTGGGGCCAAAGGATTTAGAATTTTATGAACACTTCCAGTTGAAGAAGGACCAGACAAACTTGACTCAACTTCATGCAAATTAGGGAGAAAATATGACCAATGATGCAATTCATCCCATGGTCTTTTTGCACTAGTCATTGCTTCTAAGATTTCTTCTTCAGATGGTAAGACAATATCGAGGCAATCCATAACTGAGGTAGAGTCAACAGTCCTGCTTCTAAGATTTCTTCTTCAGATGGTAAGACAATATCGAAGCAATCCATAACTGAGGTAGAGTCAATAGTTTAGACCGAAGCTACATCAACATCCAAATTCTCTGGCGGGGAGGAATGGGGTCAAAATCTACAGAATTCACGATAGATTGATATGCAGTTTCCGCTGGAGATATAGGATATGCCATTCTTCCTACCTACCCCTCTTCTAATGTGGAAGTAGGGGGGGCAAAGGGCCAAGGATCAGAAAAATAATGAGTTCTAAATGAACCTTTTCGAGGAATGATCCTGGAGGTTGAATAACATTAATATGAGCGATAGGAGGAAGATCAAAAGTACCCATCAACGAGGAATACATTCCAACTCCCAAATTCTTGATAGGCTTCTCGGTGTTCTTCACCAAGGGAATGGTAGAGTCAGAAGATGCATTGGGATCATTGGGAGAATAATCCATTTGATCAACTGTAACAATTCTCCCTTCATGAGGGAAACATAGGATGCGAAATAATGATGAACAAA
Source organism: Pinus albicaulis (assembly GCA_034641835.2). Lineage (NCBI taxonomy): Eukaryota > Viridiplantae > Streptophyta > Pinopsida > Pinales > Pinaceae > Pinus > Pinus albicaulis. The sequence continues at coordinate 1,608,962,922 of CM076579.1, forward strand.
TGGCATACATTGCGTAAGCCCAATTCCAACCCAATAAAATATTATAATCAAGGTTAGCATCAACTATCTCTACCTCAATATTGACAGCCTTGTCCCCAACATAGACGGGAAAGGCTGGAATAATTCCATGATGCATATGAGAATGACAGTTGAATGTAATAAGGAGAGTAGGGGAAGGAACAACTTCTGGGGACCCGATAGCCTTCCAACATGATAACGACATGACGCATGTGGAAGCCCTTTCATCAACTACAGTTCGAAAGATAGTCTTCTTCCGATACGTAGATTTAATTTGGAAAGCCATGTGATGAGGGAGTCTCTTCTTAAGACTTGACATATCAAATGTAATAACGAGAGAGTTCTTCGAATCTACTGCCCCGATTGCTGTGAGCAATGCACTCCTTTGTGCAAGACACGATTGGAGTACCTCTAACGCTGACATCGTACAAGGGTTCTGAGCCAGATCTCCAACAATGTAATAGTTCTGAGCATCCCTAGCGTTGGGATTGTAAGTCGAATGTTTTGGAGAGCCTTTTGACATTCGAGGTATGGGCTCAACTACGGGCCTCTCGATATGGAGTGGCTCTGGAGCATCGAAAGCTACCTTAGCCTTTGAAGGTTCTGGCTCACCATAATCATGTGATCTTGTAGCAACACCAACATGAGATCTCACCATGTATACATTCGATGCGGATTCCCCATCCTGGTTGCCCCCAGAGGGGGTTCCAGTACTAGCATTCGCCCAACAAGCATTTCTTGCCCTTGGGGAAAAGGGTTAGTCAGGACAGCTTGGGAACTAGAAGAAACCTGCTGAGCTAACAAGTGCTGAGCATCCTGAATCTTAGGGAAAAGATGAGTTAAATGATCCCCACTGCATAACTTGCATGGGAATTTTACTTTCTTTTTCAATTCCCTTTTTCCCTCTCCAATATCATTACTAGGCTTGTTTGCATTACCCTTCCCAGTCTTATCTTTCTTCTTACCACATCCCTTATTCTTCCCATCAGATTGTTGGTTTCCTTTGGGATTTGGAGATTGGACAACATTAATTGCTGAAGATTGGGAAGTAATAGACATTGACGAAGTAGCCACTGCCAGAGAAGTAGATTGTAAAGACAATTGTTGTAATTGATTCAACAGGTTAGCCATATTACTATTGATTGACCCTACAATCCTGTCGGCGTGGGGTCTTGGTTTAAGTTTGGGTAGGTCGATCTTCGACCGAGGAGCATCAAGCAAAATCTTGTAAAGGATTCCAGACTGAGAATAAATGAGTTCTAATAACTGGGCTCTAAAGATAGCCTATTCTTTAGTGAAAACGCTGGAGAGTGACACATCCTTAGAAATCTCCGACTGCAAAAGTTTCAAAATCCATTCCAAAAGGAATTCATCAGGGATATATGCCTTGATAAGCCTCTTTCTTCTATGACACTCTTGGATATGGTCAGAAATATGAGTTGCCTTGTCCTACTCAAAATTGGCTAGAAGTTCAACTCCAGCATCATATCGGACATGAAACTGAAAATGGTCTAGAAACATAGTAGCCAAATCGCCAAACGTAGAAAAGGTACCCACTCTTAGCTCAAAATACCATTTTGCAGCGTTTCCACTTTGGGTGCGCTGGAATAGTCTCAACCTGATCGAATCATCGATTAAGGAGTTAGATGAGCACCACAAATGAAACATGGTTATATGATTAGTTGGATCCTCCCCAGACTCCTGTAATATTCCAAGTAGAAATAAACAACAATATAAAGCACATAAACAAAGACAAACAACAACTAGAGAGATATCACATGAATAATAACCAATATGGAGAACGCTGAGCCATTTTATTAATACTGAAAGATAGAAATGAGTACAAAGGTGATCAGAATGATGGCAACTTGGCTTGCACTGGGCAAGCGTAAAAATACTCTTAGAATATGACCGGGAATGGCTGCAAGCTCAAGACTGCGTAATCTCTAGTGTTGCTGGTGCTGCTACTGCTACTGCTACTGCTGGAATGAAAGGATGATTTGGGGCTGTTCCCCTCGGAAAATTATGAAACTTTGGAAATGGCCTCTCCACACAAAACCCAGAAAAACCTAGAAAGCTTTCTGGAAATGGCTGACCCTTGAAAATACCTCCCTTGAGGCACTACGCTATCCCCCAAGGAGAAACGCTGCCCCTGAATGCTCTGATGCAAATGGTGGTCTTCGTCTTTGTCAAAATGATAGAATATGGAAGGGCTAATCCCTCTCCAACTCCTCTGGGCTGAATCCCATGATAAACCTTCAATCTGGAACTCCCTCTATCCAAAGAATGGGTCCTCCCTCTCACTGACCGCGTTGTCTCTTCCAAGGAATGCTCCCAACTGTGGATGTTGCTATCCTCTCCAGCAAAACATGATGGAACCCCTCACTTGAGCAAGCACTCGAAGTGTCCCGGGGCTGAGGTTGGGATCTCTGCATGGAGACACCTGGTGTACTGAACAGTACGTGCAGACTTTTCTAAACAACAAGCGAGCTCAATGTCAAAAGACAAATATCAAAGATGCATAATCAGAATGAATCCAAATGAAGAGACCCTCTCCCTTTTTATGCTTGGAGAGCCTTGCTCTCACCTAGGCCCCACCATTAACTGCGTTGTCCCTTGGAGCCATGTTGTCCATCTCTCTCTGCACTGGCTTGGTCCCACACTGCCCACACTATCCCTTTTTCCTGCGCTGCCACTTGGCCTCTAGGCCCCATGCTGCCAATTAATCATGCTCCTCAAGTGACTTTAGGAAATACTCTTTTATCCTAAGTGTGAGTAAGTGTCCCCTTCACCCACTTTATTTCTAATTTAACTTATTAAAGTAAAAGTAATCAAAATTAATATTTCCAATTAGCTATTGCCTAAGTCACAGGACATGTCCTCCAGGGTCACGTGTCCCGTATTTCACGTGTTGGACACGAAATACGACCTAAAACGTGTCCAATATGTTTTTGGTTGTGTCATCCGAAACCGAATACGTACCCTCCATTTTTGCATTCGTGTCCTTGGATAGAATACTCGTGTCCTAGGTTTGGAATACTTGCCCTAACGTATTCCTCGCGTTTGGACACGTTTTCCACGAAAAATACAAAAAAGACTAAAAATTTGTCAATTTGACATTTTCGTTCGCTGTGGTTGTGCTGCTGCCGTTGCTGTGGTTGCCACTGAACCTTCGTGCCTTTGTTCCTGTCGTGGGTGTGGTTGAGTGCCCATTGCCAAGTTTCCATTGCCCGCCGCATTCCAAGTTCCGGTTGCTGTTCGGCATTAACATTGCTGCCCCGCCTGTCTCGATGGAGGAACGCGTTACAAACTTACACAGGTATGTATAAATGGCAGGGAAATGTCATATAATATAAGTTTATAAATTATAAATTTATAACCTAAACTTAAATGTATAAATTTATAATTATAAATCGTTGACAGTTCATCGAATATATCTATCTCTCCATTGAGTTCTGGAATGACCGAACGGAACTCGAGCAACATCACAAAAAATCAACAGACCAAATGGCAAAAACGCAAGGGTATCTCAATCGCAAATATGGAGTGATTCTGCAGCTCGTTCACCAGACCTTTCCAAATATTTTAATGTGCTTAATTATCTAGCATTGCACAATTTTCATATTCAGAACGAATTGTAGAAGGAACACTAACCTTAGAGTAATGAAGAGATTTTGGTTATCAACTTATCATGTATACAGTATCTGAGTATGCCAATGTTCAACAATTGTAGATGAGATGGAGGAAGAATCTGTATTAAATTAATGAATTAACTTAGCAGTATTGTAGCCAAAAAACACCCAACAAATATGAAGTATACATTAAGCAATCCCAAATGTTCGTGCACTAAAAGATATTTTAACCAAGTGAACTTGGTTTATCAAGTTGTAAAATTTAAATTAGTGATCTGCTTAGAAAGCTATCAAAAGGAGTTGGATGGCATATATGCCAGATATGTTCATGACTAGACCTAATTTCAGACAATCCCCATTCTAACACAGAAGTTAGGAGAGAACAAGTTTAGTGCATAAATTCTCTTTATTGGCATGGCATTCTTCATCAGACAGATAACATTTAAAAGCACCTTTGAATTAGTTTGGATACTTAAGAAACAAGATCCATCCTAACAGACTTCACCCCATTTCTATGGATTAAAAAAACAGGAGTAAACCTCTTGCTGTTAGAAAGATTCAGGATTAAGATGGGTCTATGACTCTATACTTTTTTACATGATGGTAATTTAAAAATTTCTAAAATTTTGTTGGCCTTTTCTTTTTACGTTAGCTTAGACCTCAAGTTTATTAGAATTATCCACATCCACTAATGGACATGCCACTTATCTTATGACAGTGCACCCTCACTTCTCTCAGTACAATAAATCTCAGTACCCAGATGGCAGAAACAAGTTCCAAAAATATTTGTAAATGGGTTTTGTTGGATTTTATCTGTTATTTACAGAGTTGTGATATTGCCTTTCGGCTTGGAACCAACCATGCCATGATGTATGAATGCATGTGATTTGTTACATCATACATGTAGTGGGGTAGATTATTGCCATTGTTGAATTATACTGTTAGGCTGGTAGGCTGGTAGGTGGTAGCCCTTTTTTTCTGGGAAAAGGATACATGATAAAGCATAACAACTGGCAGCATCATCCAAACCTATACTTACTACTCACTGGTTCATTTTCCCGATTAATAGATATTAGATACCATCTCCTTGTTAAACTAGTGCACAGTTTCTTCTGCCATGAACTCTCCCTGAATGAGTTAACTGAAATTTCCCTGTTTTGATCTCTTCAACGTAATTCTTAAATATGGATTGTCATAAAATTAAAAAGTTAAAAACTTAAAAGTTAAAACTTAAAACAGTAATTTAAAAATACCTGAAATAATGAACATTGAAATTTAGTATTAAATTTACTAATTGTTTAATTGATTTTAAATTTTTACCTGGAATAATGAAATTTAGTATGAAATTTACTAATTGACAAATTTTTTAATTGATTTTTTTTGTAGGTGACAGATTGGCTCATTGGCTCATTGACTAATGACCCATTGACTATTGTTATAACTTATGGACCATGGTTTTAATGACTATTTAGTATTTCTTATGTGCTTGTAGCCTTGAAGTTGTAAGTTGTAAGTTGTATAATTGTAATTTACTAATTTGTTAATATTAATTTATTATATATATATATATATTAAAATTTAAAATTTAATATATATATATATATATATATATATATATATATATAAAACAGGACACGATGTTTTATATATATATATATATATATATATATATATATATATATATATATATATATATAAAATATAAATAAAACGTGTCCCTCGTGTCCTATTTACGAGGTCATGGTGTCTCGTGTCGAATACTCGTATTTACGTGTCCTCGTGTCATGTGACTTAGGCTATTGCTAATTGGGAATATTACAGTCCTCCCCAGAAAAACGTTGCTTGTCCTCAAGCAACTGCAATGATGGATGCTGCAATATCTTCTCACACTCCCAGGTGACATCCTCATTCGGTAAATTCCTCCATCTCACCAGGTACTCCCTGACTGTCCTGCTCTGCAGCTGCCTCTCCCTAGTGTCAATAATGGCCTCCAACTGTAGTACCAGATGCCCCTCATCATCTGTGGGTGGAAGCTCCTCCATTGCAGTCACCTGCTGTCCTAGTGCCTTCTTCAGGCATGACACATGAAAAATGTTATGAATTCGGCTACCGATGGGCAGCTCCAACTCATATGCAACTTCCCCAACTCTGTGTGTCACCCTGTATGGTCCATAAAAACGGGTCTTGAGCTTTTCAGCCCCCTTCTGCTTCAGCGTAGATTGCCGATATGGCTGCAACCGTAGGTAGACCAATTCCCCTACCTCAAACTGTCTCTCAATCTGTCCCCTGTTGGCATACAGCTTCTGTCGATTCTGTGCTAAAGCCATGTTGTCCTTGAGAGCTCGGAGTATGTCCTGACTCTCTTGGATCCAATCCTTGGCCATAGGGGCCTTGCTAGCACCAAACATCATGTCAGCAAAAGATAAAGCATGATACCCATATAAAACATAAAATGGTGACATACCGATGGACATATGATAAGTGGTGTTGTAGCAGTACTCCCCCAAGTGCAACCACCATAACCATGCCTTCTGCTGCCCGCTGACATAGTTATGAAAGTAGCCTTCCAGCCACTTGTTCACTATCTCTATCTGCTCGTCCGTCTGTGGGTGGTAACTAGTACTTAGTCAACTCAGTGCCCACCAAGTGAAAAAGCTCCTGCCAAAACCCGCCCATGAAGCGACTATCTCTGTCATTGATGATGGTCTTTGGAAGGCCATGCAATCTAAAGACATCCCTGAAAAATAACTCCGCCACCTGTGCTGCTGTATGACGTGCTGATATGGCGAAGAAGTGTGCATATTTTGTTAGCCGATCAACAACTACAAATATGCAATCCTTGCCCTGTACAGTGGGCAACCCTGTGATGAAATCCATCGAGATGCTCTCCCATTTCCCCTCAGGTATGGAAAGAGGCTGCAGTAACCTGGCCGGATGGTTCATCTCCCCCTTGTTGCACTAGCAAACTTCGCACTCCTTGACATGTCGGAGTACGTCCTCCTTGAGGCCCTTCCATGAGAACCTCTCTCTGATGGCTCGATAGGTCTTGGTGAACCCCTGGTGGCCTGATAACGGTGAGTCATGCGAGGCATGCAATATCTTCTCCTTGACCTTGGACCTCTCAGTCAAGAAGATCCTGTCCCTATAGTAGATCACCTCATCCATCACCCGGTACCTGTCATCTGTAACCTGTCTGTCCAAAACCTCACAAGCAAAATGGTCCTTAGAGTACTCTACCAGAAGTTGAGCCCTCTAGTCCGTCTCCAAACTCATCAAGGACAACGCTGCCGGTCTACGTGAAAGTGCATCTGCCACAACGTTGTTCTTCCCCTTGACATACTCGATGTCAAAGTCATAAGCCTGGATCCTGCTGACCCACTTCTGCTGCCTCTCCTGCAACTGCTTCTGCTCTAGAAAGAATTGGAGGCTGTTGTGATCCGTCCTCACCCTGAATCTGTTCCCTACTAGGTATTGCCGAAAATTGGCCAAAGCATGCATGATGGCCAACATCTCCTTGTCGTTTATAGCATACAACCTCTCATGTGGCAATAGCTTCCGGCTCTCGAAAGCTATGGGATGGCCTCCCTGCATCAAAACTGCGCCTATCCCCTCCCCTGATGCATTACACTCCAAGACAAAGGGTTGTGTAAAATCTGGCAATGCTAACACCGGACAACTGCTCATCACCTCCTTGAGCCTGTCAAAAGACCTCTGCGCTGTATCCGTCCAACTGAATGCCCACTTTTTGGTAAGGTCTGTAAGGGGTGCAGCAAGCTGGGAAAATCCCTTGACGAACTTTCGGTAGTAGGTGCAGATCCCTACAAATCCCCGAAGTTCCGTCACTTTCTTCGGCTCTGGCCAATCCCTGATGGCCCTAATCTTCTCCTCGTGGACCCTCACTCCGTCCACCCCGATGATGTGCCCCATGTAGAGCATCTCTGTCAGCCCAAACTCGCATTTGGAGAGCTTCGCATAGAATTCTTGCTCTTCCAAAATGTGCAATACAGCCTCTATATGTTGGAGGTGCTCCTCCCATGTCCTGCTGTAGATCAAAATGTCGTCAAAAAACACTAATACACACTTCCTCAAGTGACCGCGGAAGATGTGATTCATGCATGATTGAAAAGTGGCCGGGGCATTGGTTAGCCCATAAGGCATCACCAAAAACTCAAAATGGCCGTAATGACACCTGAAAGTGGTCTTGGGAATGTCTTGCTCCCTCACGCGAATCTAATGGTACCTGGAACTCAAATCAATCTTTGTGAAGAACTTGGACCCCCTCAGCTCATCCATCAGCTCATCGATCCGTGGGATGGGGTACCGGTTCTTCATGGTCTTCTTGTTCAGGGCCCTGTAATCAATGCACATCCTCAACGTGTCGTCCTTCTTCTTCACTAGTACTACTGAAGAAGCAAAGGGGCTAGTGCTAGGACGAATGTGTCCAAGAGCTAGGAGCTCATGGTTAGCCCTCTCAACTCATCCCGATAGGCTTTTGGATGCCTATAGGGTGTAGTGATGACAGCCTGGATGCCCTACTCCAGCTCGATCGTGTGCTCAAACCTCCGATCTGGTGGCTGCCTTGGTGGTATCTCTCCAAAAACTGTGGCATAGTTGTCTAGAATAGACTGTACATTTGGGTGCACGGCCTGCCCTGTAGATCCTGCCTCTGAAACATGCAACTCCATTGCCCACTCTATGTCTCCCTTCCGGAAACCTGCCTCCATCCGGTGCACTGAAACTGTTTGCGGTGGGTAGGTGTGCATACCCCGAATCTTCTCATGCCTCCCAGTCTTCTTATCCGTCCACTCCATCTCCAAATTCTTCCAATCAGTGGTGACCTTCCCCAACGTGATCAGCCATTGTGCCCCTAGTATCACGTTGGTGTCTGGAATGTCCACCATGAAGAAGTGATCTGTTAGGGTGTATGTCCCCATAGTCACTGCCAAAGCGGGCACATACCTGGCACATTGCATAGTCTGGTCACTAGGAACCAGTACCGAAAATCCATCAAAGCTCTCCGTCGGTATGCCTCTCCGCTCTACCAGCTGGGCATCAATGAAATTGTGGGTGGCCCCACTGTCCACTAATACTGAGACACGCTGTCCCCTCACTGTGCCTCAGACACGCAGTGTCAAGTATTTGGGAACTCCCCGCAAAGATGCAAGGGTTCCCTCGGTAGGTGCAAAGGTTGCACCTCCTGCTCCTGGTGGTGGAGGTGGCAGATGATCTCCTCTTTGCGCTGTGCTGTTGCCTCCTGCCTCTATCTTCTCGTACTCCTCCTCTTCCCCGCTACTTTCGGAGGAGACCTCAAGGTAATGTGCCTTCCCTGCGGCACAATGGTGTCTCGGTGCTCAAGGCTCCTGGCATGTGAAACATAGCCTCTTCCACCTCAAATCTCTCCTAGTATCATCATCCAGAGGCCCTCTGTCCTGGTTCCCCTTTGGAGGTGGAACCCTCATGTCCTTCCCCTTCAGCTGAAATGCTGGTCTCTAGGAAAAAGGAGCTCTAGTCCGGGGTAATGCATCCTGCAAATCCCAAGTCCTACCAACTGCGTCATGGAGTGTGGCTGGCCTCGTCGACCTTACTAACCCCTGAAGAGGCTCTGCCAATCCGTCGATGAACATATAGATCATCCGGGCTGCGGATAAATCAGGCACCATCACGGAAAGTCCCAAGAACTCTGAGATATAAGTATTCGGGCTTTCGGTCTGCTTGAGCTTGGTCAGCTCAACAAAGTGCTCCTCTAGATCCCTCCGATCAAACTGCTCTATCACTCTTCGTGTGAACTCGGCATATGCTGTCACTCCTAAGTGCCCCAGTGTAGCCATCCCATGAAACCACCAATCATGGGCCTCACTATCCAAGTGCAGTGCTGCCACCTTGATCGCCATCTGGTTAAGCTGGAAATATATATCCAACTTTTCCACCCAAGCCTTCGCCGAACTCTTGGCCGATCCATCAAATGTCGGCAAGTAGAATCTGCCTATAGTGCGCTGCATATCCCCATCATGTGAATGCCTGTTCCCCCTATGATGGTTGCGGGGTCTGCTGTCTCGCTTGAGCTGGACATCTCTGAACTCCTGACCGTAGGACTAGTACTCCACAAAATAATCTCCCATATGAGCTGGCTCCTGCTCTTGCTGTGCTCCTTCCCCAGTGTTTGTGGCAAGGAAGGTAGGCATCGTGGAACATGGAGGTGTGTGTGATGCCATCTGCTATGCTGTGATGTGCTCCTGTAAATGATGGGATGTGCCCGAGCCCTCTCCAATATGGAAACCCCTTGGGGTCTCACGCTGTCTAGACTCTGCCGTGAATCTCTGCCCCATCTCCTTCATCTGTCTTGACAGATCTTGCATTGATTTGAGGAGAAGTTCCTTGAACTCCTTCCCAGCATCTCTTTCCTCCGCCATTGGTTCCTCTCCCTCTGCGTCCACTACTGGGACGCTGTCACCTTTCTCGAAAGTGAGCTCTAACCTCTGTTCTTGGTCTTTATACTTTCTTCCCCGGTAGGTGATGTGCGGTTTTCCTGTTGGTGTCATAGAAAATCTGCTCCACAGGCTGAGCCAAGTCTATGAGCTCTGATACCACTGTAATATTCCAAGTAGAAATAAACAACAATATAAAGCACATAAACAAAGACAAACAACAACTAGAGAGATATCACATGAATAATAACCAATATGGAGAACACTAAGCCATTTTATTAATACTGAAAGATAGAAATGAGTACAAAGGTGATCAGAATGATGGCACCTTGGCTTGCACTGGGCAAGCGTAGAAATACTCTTAGGATATGACCTGGAATGGCTGCTAGCTCAAGACTGCATAATCTCCAGTGCTGCTGGCGCCATAGTTATTAAAACCGGAACCAGTGACCGGACCGGTGGAGCTAATGAACTGGGTTTCGAACCGAAACCGGTCTAACCGGTAGCGGTCAGATCTCAATGAACCGGTTTTAAAAAAATACATTAAATAATTATTTTTTAATAAAAAAAACTACTTTTAAGATTTGAAACCATGATTCCAAGCCAATAGAGACAAAATATGCAAAGTTTGCTCATTTATATACCATGCAAAGGTGAATATATCAAAATGGCACTGAGTGCAATACATATCATCGAAAAATACATAAGCAATGAGGCTCCAAATGACCCATAAAGTCCAAAAACAATGCTACAAGCTATGAGGCCATTGGCCTAATACAAGACTACACATGAATGATGATCAATCATCAAATTCATCACCGCTACTAGACACAGGATCAACATCTGTTGCTCATCTTAATTCTATTCACTCTCGTAATGTCAACGTCCTTCTCATTAGTCCAGGAAGCGCTGAGGTCGAAACTCCCCATCCCCACACTATAGAACTCCGCGTTGGCCTTCTCGGGGATGCAGTCACAGTGTGACACTAAACATTTGCAGGCTCTCCTTCACCAAGTAGGGGAGGATGCATTTGCACGGTCTCCTTCACCAAGTCGTTTAAAAAAAACATTATTTCTGTGTGCAGCTTTGGAGAGGAGAATCAAAATTAATTTAACTTGTGAACATCATAATCAAAATCCTCATTATATAACTCTGCCTCGCAGCTTTTTTAATCAACGGCTAATTTGTGAGTGGCTGTGCCACGTCCTCCTTAGCCGTTTGGTTTCTAGCCGTTTGAAGGGATAGCAGCACATCATTTCTACCTATTTAGATTTTTTGTTCATTGTTAAAAGGAATATAACAATCCACTTTCTAATATTGTTTTCATAACTACATTCTATCCACTTACATGGTCATCAACATCAATTATGGTGATGGGATAAGGCAGGTAGTTATTATGAAGTCACGGAATAAACCATAAAATTTTTCATTTATTGAGCTTGGTTAGGGCTATTTTTTGAATATAAAAGAATTATTAAAAAATTATAATATTGATATAAAATTATAATATTTCTATTAAAAAATAATGGTAAGAGTTGTTGCATATGTTGATAGGGACAGAACAATAAAGTTATTGAAATGTAAAATAGCATTACATTGTACTTAAACATAACAGATTTAATAATATTATAATTTTATCATTTAGTTCTAATTAAAATATATTTGTTTTAAATAATATATGAACTTTTTAGTTTAAATATTATAAAAACAAACTAATATGGTCATTAAATTTAATATAAAGTGGATTAAAATAATAATTCTAAGGTTATATTGATTATAGATAGAAAAAAAAATTAAAATAATAAGACCTAAGTTTAATATATTATGGACCATAGATATTAAGGATTATGTATGATATGTATTTGTTATAACTATCTTATTACTAAAACAAAGTACCTCCAATTGTGTTAGGAATGGTTTTATAAAGCTTACTATATGAAAATTTGTGTCACAACATTGTATGATAATATTGTGAATTTTTAAGGAATTTTTATTTGATTGCCCAAAATGGGTGTACAAATTTTGAACCTCCACTCTCTTAATTGGGATCTGCCACTAGCTTAAAAGGTACTACCTGAATAAAAACACCTAACATATGCCGCACAAAAGTGGAAATAGACATGTTAGTGACCAATGGATTAAAAGTGGACATAATTTTATTCCCAATATAATATAATCTCTATTATATGATTTTTTTTAATAGAAGTGAAGCCCTTTTACATAATAGAAGTGAAGCCGTTTTACATAGACCTCCATAAATACTAGGTGGCCTTGACATCAAAAGTCACCAGGTTTAGCTAATATTATCCTCCAAATTCCAAAATTGTGAACCTAATATGAATTCAGATATATTTAATTTAATTTTCCATAAACGTCAATCTATAATGAAATATATGACTGCTAGAAAAACTATGAATAGCGGTTGAAGTTCAACAGAATTTGACCCACAATTTTTTTTTTTTTTTTATTTAAAAGAGGGTGAAGCTTAGCGATATTTGAGAACTCTTTGTTAGCTTTTGAAAAACTCCATACTCACTCATTGTAATGACCTCGACAATGTTATTTTAGTGACATCACCATCAGTCCTTGATTGGTTCCATAACACTAAAATCGGTACAACGTATAGATACAATTTAATTTAATAATTTCAATATGAACTAATTTTTGTATAAACATAAATATTAAATTTTAAATATTAATTTTTAAATATTTTTAGTCTAAATTACATCTGGTTTACATTATATAAATCAAATTAATTAATTCTTTTATAATTATTAAAATATTTAAATAACATTTTTTTTTTTTATAAATAAGAATAATATTTAAAAAAAATCATAATTTTATAATAACTTATTATTTTTATTATGTTTTGAAAATTTTGAAATCCTACCAAATTATTATTAAAATTAGATGATCTAGATTACAAGTGATATTTTTATCATATATTTAGGGAGAATACATAATTTTATCTCTCACACACACACACACACATGAATTAGGTGACTTAGTTGACAACTACTTGCTATCCATGAGTGATTTTAGTTTTATGCAAGAACATAACAAGGTTGTAAACATAGTAAAAGAAATCAAAATCAATCATGAATAACAATGAATATATTTTTTATGTGGATACTATGGAATTTAAAGTGAAACAAAGAACTAGATTGTGGTCAAACTATTATGGAAGACCTTTGTGTGTGTTTAAGCTTATGTTTGACTAAAAGAATATATAGTGTGTGAGAATAATGCATTTTTATATAAAAAAATGGGATATGCAAGGTTCATATGAACTTTATGATGTGAAAGAGTGGAACATAAAGTTGTAGTGGTCAATTCCTACACATTAGTTAAACACCTATTAAATATTTATCAAAATTTGACTTATATAAGCCCAACAATAAGATTAGGAGAATCAATTTAAAAATATTAGAGTTTGTCACACATAGACATTGATACTAGTAATCATCCATTAAATAATTAAAGTTGAAAACAAAAACTATATTTAATCATAGCTTTTATAATCATTACACAAAGAGGCCCTCTACAACCCAATATTGAGTAGATGTGTAGACATTGCATCTTACATGCTAGAAACTAGACGTAAATATTTTTTAATTTCAGTTTTTTTTATTTATTGTAATTTTGTTTCTAATTAATAAAATTACTAACATTTCTTTTAGATAAAATAAAATCATATCCCATTAAAATATATAACATATTGATAGTAGTTATAAATTAACATCGATTTTACCATATAAATTAAAATGTCACATCTTCTCTTCATATATCACACATTATTTTTTTTTTTAAACTTCCTTACTAATCATTTGTATATGTTATTGCATGGCATATAATTCCTATATTTTCTTATTGTATTTGGTAAATAGTTGATCTTGATGAATTATATCTATGCACTTATTTTTTTTTCTGGGTAAAACTAAATCTATTTATAAAACATAATAGTACAAAATTGCTCTAGTTTCAGTTGTGTGAGCCTGAGAACTGGGCTTGATTTCCAAGCTTAACCTTAGCAACTGAACTGCCCAGAGTGGAAAACCAGCTCTTTTAAAATAAATTCCACCGCCCTTAGAAGGGAAATGAGTAAAATAGTAAAAGTACTGTGATACAAGAAGAGACAGTAAACTGGAATAGAACCAAAAAATTCTTTCATGAGGTCGAAAATTTGTACCAAAGCAAGCTGAGGGGGATCAAAGTCACCGTTTAGGAGTAGGGGAATCCAATTCTTCCACGATCCTGCAACCAAACTCAGCTTCTCCATCATCATTGTCCTTCTCTGGCGCGCCACTCTTGCTGAAGAAGTCCACCTGCAAATTTTTCATTCCAAGAATGGAATGACCAATGCTGACTAGCTCAACAGGGGCTCGAATGTCAATATTTGCATGTGAGGGATAAGGGTTAGGTGGAATAGGGGCAGGGCGGGGCATTGAAGCTGGCGCTGGGATAGGGGATTCTTTGCAAACAGTAACAGTGATGAAAGCAGTGAGAACAGACATGTTTGAGGAGCAATTGAAGCGGAATTCCGCCCTTTGTGAAGACTGGAAGAGGGCTTGGTTGGTGGGCAAATTAGAAGTAGGGGAGGTAGGCTGAGAGACAGGCGGAGGAGGCTGTGAAGGCAGAACAAAGTGAGTGCTTCCAGGAGGGTAGGAGATGCCTCTCCAATGCCCAAAATCCAAATGCAAACTCCAATCTACGTCCTCCTCAGAAGATTTCGAGGGTGAGCTAATGGAAGGGCGAGGGTGGGAAGAGCACCCTATGCTCGTTCTGTGCCTGCAACGCATTCTCTGCCTAAGCCAAGGCATCGAAGCCGCATGAAGCCGGTAGTGCTTGGGGTAGAAGGAGGAGTCGGGATGCAACGAAGATCTCTGAAAATCAGCTGCGTGAGAAGGCAAACAGAAATTGAGATGACAGTAGCTGGTCTGGGTGAAGTGGAAACCTGGAAGAGTTTCCAAGCATCCCAAGATGGAGCAACGTCGACCTGTTTGGGTGCGTTCACTTGGAACAGTGCAAGCAGGGGGGCAACTACCACAGACGGGAGAAGGAGGACTAAAAAAAACACAATGAGTAGACGAATTCTCCAGAATGAAATCCATAGCCAAATGAACCAGCAAGGCGAGGTAGATGACAAGCGCGGTGAACGGTGTTAAAGCATAACAGGTTGGTGAAGTTAATGTGTGAGTAATGGCACTGCAGGGGGCCATATGGCCGCAACAAGCGAACACCCTCGGCATCCACCAAGGGGCAGAAGTCCCATCACTCCGAGCCATCATCCACATCAGAAGTATATCTATGCACTTATTACCTAATGTTTCATGCATGTTTAATTTCCCCAATGATTATAATTGGATCATTTTCAGAATTACCATATGGAAGAATCATCTCCCTAGATGAATCTTATAACATTTAAACCTAACTATCCAACCCCCATTTCTTATTTATTTCTCCAAGTAATATGGTCATTTATTAATTCCTATACCATTAGGTCATATCACATAAATTATGTATGGTAACTCGCCACATGACAAGTACATTACCCCTAATGCGTCCATGCGGCCAACGCTATCCCATCTAATGAGCGAATGATAACACATGATGAGCACAAGGTATGGTATGACTACGTGAAGAGTGTAGATTCGTTGTCCCCATGTAATGGTTCTTATCTTTCCACCCGAACCTTAAGCCTGTATAGACATTTCCTGTGAACTAATCGACATTTTCTCCTGGTGTTCGTATCGTTGTCATCACTCTATTTTTTCTCTCCTGTGATTGGAAACTAGTAATAGCCACAAATCTACCAACGCTATTTTTACAACCCAACAATAGTGCACTATTTATGGAGCCCAGGTATTATGGTTCAATAGACTATTTAATGTTTTTTTCATTTTCCACAGTAAGGGTTCTACACTTGGTCGTTTTGTAAATTTAAATTTTCTAAGAGTGGTTATTATCACTTTGAAATTCGGTTCCTTGGTTTTCCATATCCTCCTAAAGATGTGAAATTATGGTCATCAATAATCAGTTTCTAATGTATAGGTTAACACGTCGATGTGTCTTTTTGGGTTCATTGGTTCATCTCCAAGAACCATGGCTACATAAGGTGACGAATTCGCTTCTTCCCTCTTCGTATGTACTAGTGAGTTACTAATTGAATTTTTATGCCTATTCTGCTTTAAATTTCCATTAGAACAATATTTACTCTTACAAGCACCAGGGTTTTATATATGCCAAAGGAAAATTCCACAAAGTTCAATTCTTTCCCGATAACAATTTTACTCGGCCTTGCAGGGTGTCTCTATAGCCATAAGACCCAATCACCGCACAAAGGCATCAATCCTTTGTTTTACTTTACTTTCTTAGGTAATTTAATGGCTCTTCCTACTGCATGTATGCGTGTATGGTTGTTTTTCATTACATATTCTTTTGGATATGGTTTTCCTACCTCAGAGCTAACTTATATTCCATTTTCAGCAACATGGTGAAGAATGCAAGCTCCATTGACATATACTTGGGTAATATAAATGGGAATTCCCTGGCTAATTATTTACTAATGCACATTATTTTTTTTTCTCCAACATCATTCTCGTTTGTTGACTGTGAGATCTACTTTGTAGGTACACATGCTACCCTCAAACCCTGTCTTAGACTATGGAGGTTTTGGACCCATCTTCAACTCACTTGACATAGAGTTTTTCAAGTCGATTATTTTAGTACTTCTCCTCAAGTTTCACCTTTCAACACTTGATTTTTTCAAGTTTCCGATCTGGTGGAAAATATGAATAACCCAATTGTGTTTTGTTCTTCTATTTTTTGTTTAATGGTTGTGTAATTATGGCTTATTTTTATTCATTGGGTAGTTTATTCCCTTTGGTTTGATATTTTTTCTTCCTTCTATTTAAATTTTTCACTATGGAATTTTTTTGATATTCTTTATGAGCTATATTGTTTTCATGGGTTCATAAGAGATCCTATAACTGTGTGTTCTTGCTTACTAGAAGGGCAATTTATTTGTATATGAATGCATATTGTGATAGTTATATGGCTTTTTACAGTATATATGTGTATGGTATTTATATTACAAGTCCATGATAAATTCATTTGATTAACTCGTAGTGAATTAACTTAGCTCATAATAATACCGATGGTTGAAACTAGGTTCACTGGTCAATTTGTTAAGATATCAATATCAATTTACTAACAAAGTATTTCTACAGAGGTTATGTTTATGGATGTTCTTTGAATATAGTAGTTAACTTATTCTAGTACTCAAATTTCTATAATTTTATTTTCCTAAAAATTATTTCATTTAATTATCTAATTTTTTGATATAACAAAATAAATTAAAAGCTATTAATAAAATTGTAAATATAAAAAGAATTATTTAAAATAATTTGAATGTATGAAAATACAATTTAAAATTATTGAATTAAAAAAAAAAAATAATGTAAAAACAAAATCTAACACAAGTTATAAGATATAAATGAAAAATTATTTTTAAATGAAAAACATAATTGAAAATTATTTTAAGAAATCAAATAATCTCATCTAAATCATTAGAAAATATATTTTTTTTTACC
This sequence comes from Pinus albicaulis, assembly GCA_034641835.2. NCBI lineage: Eukaryota > Viridiplantae > Streptophyta > Pinopsida > Pinales > Pinaceae > Pinus > Pinus albicaulis. The sequence continues at coordinate 1,608,980,589 of CM076579.1, forward strand.
AGGAAAGGTCATCCAGAACTGATTTTGAGGAGCACATGTTAAGTCAACTAATATTTTTAATTAAAAAAAAAAATCACAAAATTATAAAGCTAATCAACCAATACTTGTGATTTGACTTTATGGTTATTAGAAGGCTCCTAAAAAAAATTATTTAAAAAAAAAATGAATTATTTCTACTTAAGAATAGAATAATTTATCAATAAAATGGAATTATTTGGACATACTAGTGGAATTTTTCAATTTGACTATTTTCTTTTCTAATTAAATCCAATTTCCAATTCAATTTGTTTTATAGAAAAGATACCTAATTATTTCATATTTGACCCAATTTCCAATACAATTAGGTGCTCAATTTATTAGACAGAAAAAATTACCTAATTATTTCATAGATTCCTTTGTAAAATTTCCACCATAATGTTTATTATTTTATTAATCTATAAATATTATAAATATTATTTTATTAATCTATAAATAATCTAAATATTTTTATTTGGAAAGAAATAAATATTATATAATTTATAAAATCAAAATCCTCAAACCATAATTGAAAAAACATAAAAAAAAACTATAAAGCTAATCATTCAATACCAATGTTTATGCTTTGATGTTATGGTTATTAAGAGACTCCTAAAAAATAATTTATAAATAAAATGGAATTATTTGGACGTACTAATGGAATTCTAGGTATTTTCTTCTCCCATTTGACCCAATTTGAAAGACGAAGATACCTAAAATAGAATCAAATTACGTATTTTGCAACCCTTCAATTTGTTTTAAAGACGAAGATACCTAATTATTTCATAGGTTCATTTGTAAAATTTTGAGTACAATGCTTATTATTTTATTATTTTATAAATATTTTGAATATTATATTTATTATTTTATACCTATTCCAAAGCTATTATTCTCACTTTCTCCATTATTTGACATATTTACATGAGAAGGGAATGCTTGTGGATCTATTTGTCATAGAGCTAACATTCTTCACTTGAAATCCATTGTTCTTGATCTTGTTACTTCAACTCACCTCATTCTCATATTTGGTTTTCTAACTTGTGTATTTTTATCTATTAGAAAATGTAGAAATGAAAAGGTTTTTAATTAGAGCAATCTCAAGTCTTCCTTAATGTGATCCACTACCGAATTATTTTCTTCTTATACAGTGATTCAAGGTGAATTTCCTCTATCAATACTTGTTTCCCTTAATTCTCTATGAATTCAACCTCACTTTGACTTACTAGTTGCTTGTTTACTCCTCCATGGTAACCTTGGTAATTTCTATTCTGACTTTAACTTTGCATTCAACCAATTGTCACTACAAGGTTGATTTCACATTTCTACCTAGGGTTTTTATCCTTGAAACCCTAAATGTTATTTATTGATTTTTTTTTTATTCTAGTAATGACCATGCCTTTTGAGGCTTGAAATATTTTCTTAATTATCAATGTAGATCACCTAATTCTTATATTCTTGGCAGAAAATAGTTACACTCTCTTCATGGTTTTTAATTATTAAACCCTAATTCTTCCATTATTTTTATTCTCTCTTTTGAAATGGTTATTTAAAGTATTATTACTTATAAATTTGTTGCACCATTCATTAATTTGATATAGAGTTCTTCACTCCTAAAAAATAATTACCCTCTTTTTTCACTTACCCTCTTTCTTTAAGATATTATGCTAACATTTATTTGTTGTTGAACTTTACAAGGTAATAGAAATGGATGCACCACATTCAATCTTGAGAATATATACTTTGGGTTCATTCTCTATTAAAGTAAATCATCATTTGTTCTGATAAATACAATCACGTCCTTTTACACTTGTTTAAATTCCATGTTTTTTACTCTCATATAGGTATCGATTCAATCGAGTGCATTTGTACTATACTTTTGCTATCTCGTGACTCTTTTCGACAATCAAGACTAAGTTAGTTCCTTTCTCATCCTTACAGTTCATTCGTATATGCTTAATTAAGTACATTTCATCTATATGTTTGAGACGTGTTGGTCTATGATTTCCCTGGAAAGGAAAAATGCCTTTATATTATGGGTCATCTTATTTTGAACAAAATATTATTCTTCCTTCAAACGATTTTATGCAATAGGTTGCTTAACCTATGTATTAGGTATATATGGTCGAGATCTTATAATTTTTCAAGTCCTTATAGACCTTGTGATTGTATATATGTCTCTTTTAATTGTTGGGTTGATATACCATTTCCACATTTTTATTTTCTAAGAACCTAATTGTATACTTGTTTTCCTCTGTAATGTGTGGATAGTAAACGCATAGTTTATTGTTATCTTTCTATGGCTAGTATGTAATTATGCTCTACCACTGTTTTATATATTTTTCATATATACTTGTATTCATTATATGTAATTGACCAACAATTTATCTTTAAAAAAAAATAGGAAGGCTACACCCAACATGGGTTCTTTTCTTTCAATTTATTTTCTACAAAATATAAATCTATTGTTCAATATTTAATAGAAGTTAAAGGCACGTGTCATATTAAATTTGTATTGGCTAGGCCTTAACTTTTCTAAGAGTATTTTTCCTATCCTAAAGTTATATTCCCTCATTGTGAGTATTTGTTAGGTTTTTTTTTTTCCATTATAATCCACATAATTTACCTATGTAATTTAAAGTAATTGCAGTAAGAAAATAATTTTCTAAAATTTCAAATACACATCTTAATATGAAATTTATTATACTGTTTAAATACAAAGCTTTCCCTGGTTGCTTCATGGTCTCTAATCCTTTGTACTAGTCCCTTTACCTCTTATAGGGGTTCTTCATGAAATTTAATATTTAAGTGTTTGTATACAAATTCATGCATATATATGCTAATTATGATTATGTATACATACTTTAAACTACTATTTATTCTATTAAAACTAAGTTAAAGTATCTACTCTAGTATAATTTACTAAGATAAGGATTTTGTTAGTATAAAAAATTTAGTATACTTTTTCCACTCCTAATCAAGATATTTAACCATACTCACAAAAAACCTTAATGTAAATGGTATACAATAATATTAAATATATTCCATGCTTCCTTATCTAAAATAATTGCCCATATTCATTTATAAGAATTCTCAATAGTTCCACTTCATTTTTTTTCAACTCACTCTTAAGTGGAAGTTTTACCTTATTTATTTTAGTTTTAATTTGTACTCTCTATGTATGCATTTAATATTGAGGGTTAACCCTATTCCTTTTTATATTAGATACTCTAAGAATCTAGTTATTTAGATTCTCTTTCCAAAGCCTAAGTTAGAATTATCTCAAACTCAAAATATAACTTAGAAAATATAACACAGGAATATGAAATTATAGCCATAATAATTTACTCTATTTAATTCCATGCAAATTCCTCATATAAGTCAGCTAGTTTAACATAACTTATAGAAATTAACATAACTCATTTTAACCTAACCTAGCCTAACCTACCGTAACATAACCTATCCTAATCTAGCATATCCTAACTTAACCTACCCCAACTTAGCCTAACCGATAGCCTACCCTTGCCTAGCCTAACCAAGCCATGCCTAGCCTAGCCTACCTTACCCTAACCAAGCCGAGCATAACCTAGCCTATCCTAGCCTAACCTAGCCATGCCTAGCCATGCCTAACCTACCCTAACCTAGCAAAACCTAACCTAGCAAAACCTAACCTAGCCTAACCTATCGTAGCCTAGCCTAGATTAACCTAGCCATGTCTAACATAACCTAACCTAGCCTACTCTAGCCTAGCTTGGCCTAACCTAGCCTGGCCAAGCCTAACCTAGCCTTGCCAAACATATCCTAAGCTTTCTTAACCTAGCTTTGCCTAACATAGCCTAACCTAACCAAACCTAATGAAAACCTAACCTAACCTATCATAACCTAGCCTAGCCTAACCTAGCCTAACCCTTCCTAACCTAACCTTCCTTATCCTAGCCTAACCTAACCTACACTAGCCTAACTTAACATAGCCTTGCCTAACTTAGCCAAACCTAGCCTAGCCTAACCTAACCTAACTTCTCCTACCCTAGCCTAGCCTAGCCTGACCTAACCTAGCATCTCCTAGCCTAGCCTAGCCTAGCCTAACCTATCCAAGACTGTCATATATAGCCTAACCTAGCCTAACCATGACCAACCATGCATAGCCTACCCTAACCTAGCCTAACCTAACCTAACGAAGCCTAACCTAGCCATGCCTATCTATCCTAGCTTAACCTAGCTTAGCATAACCTAGCATAAACTAGCCCAACCTAGCCTAAAATATCCTAACCTAACCTATCCTAACATAGCCTACACTAGCATACACTAGCCTAGCCTAGCCTCCCTAGCCTAACCTATCCTATCATAGCCTACACTATCTTACACTAGCCTAGCCTAGCCTCGCCTCCAACCTATCCTAACATAGCCTAGCCTAACCTAACCTAACCTAACCTAACCTAGCCTTACCTAAACTAATGTAGCCTAACCCAGCCTAACCTAGCTTAACCTAGCCTAGCCTAACCTAGCCTAACCTAACCTAACCTATCCTAACCTAACCTAGACGAACCTAGCCTAGCCTAGCCTAGCCTAACCTCGCCTAGCCTAGCCTAGCCTCGCCTAACCTAGCCTTGCCTAGACTAGCCTAGCCTAGCCTTGCCTAGCCTAGCGTAACCTTCACTAACCTAGCTTTGCCTAGCCTAGCCTAGCCTATCCTAGCTTAGCCTAACATCGCCTAGCCTAGCCTAGCCCAGCATTTCCTAACCTAACCTAGCCTAACCTAACATAACCTACTGGAACCTACCCTACCCTACCCTACCCTACCCTACCCAACCCTACCCATACACTACCCTAGCCTAACATAGCCTAGCCTAACCTAACATAACCTAACCTAACCTAGCTTAACCTAATCTAACCTAGCCTAACCTAGCCTAGCCTCACCCAACCTTACCCAACCTAACCTAACCTATCCTAGCCTAGCCTAACCTTACCTAGCCTAGCCTAGCCCAACCTAGCCTAACCTAACCGAGCCTAGCGTAGCCCACCCTAGCGTAGCCCATCTTAGACCATCCTAATGTACCCTTACCTACCCTACCCTATCCTAGCCTAACCTACCCTAATCTATCCTACCCTACGCTAGCCTACCCTACCCTACCCTAGCCTAACCTATCCTACAATAGCCTACCGTAGCCTTGCCTAACCTACCATACCCTAGCGTAGCCTAGCCCAGCCTAACCCTAGCCTAACCTATCGTATCCTAACCTAACCTAACCTATACTATCCTAACCTAACCTAACCTATCCTAACCTACTTAGCCTAGCCTAACCTAGCTTAGCCTAGCCTAGTCTAGCCTAAGCTAGCCTAGCCTAGCCTAATGTAGCCTAACCTAACCTAAACTAACCTAAACTAGCCTAATCTATCCTACCCTACCCTAACCTAACCTATCCTATTCTAGCCTATCTTATCCTTGCCTATCCTATCCTAACCTAACCTAACCTAACCTAACATAGCCTAGCCTAACCCAGCCTAACCTAAGCTAACATAGCCTAACCTAACCTAACCTAACCTAGGCTAACCTAGCCTAGCCTAACATAACCTAGCTTAACATAGTGTACTCTTACCTAGCCTAGCTTAACATAGTATAACCTATCCTAGCCTAGCCTATCCTAGCCTATCCTAAGATACCCTAACCTACCCTATCTTGACCTAACCTAGCCTAACCTAGTCTATCCTACGCTATAGTAGCCTAACCTAGCCTCGCCTAGCCTATCCTAGCTTAACATAGCCTCCCCTAGCCTAGCTTAACCTACCCTAGTCTAACCTAGCCTACTATAGCCTACCCTAGCATACACTAGCCTAACCTACTCTAACCTAGCCTATCCTAGTCTACTCTAGCCTATCCTAAGCTACTCTTGCCAATTCTAGCCTAACCTAGCCTACTCTAGCTTAACTTAGTCTATCCTTTAGTAGCTTAGGCTAGGCTACTAAGCTTATGGTACTTACTCTATATTAGAATATTAATGAAGAAATCATTCAAAAAATAAATTAATTAAAAGCTATTAATAAAAGTTTAAATATAAGAAAAAATCTTTAAAATAATTTAAATGTATGAAAATACAATTTAAAATACATTGAATTTAACCAAAGTAATAATGTGAAAATAAAATCTAACATAAATTATAAGACATAAATGAAAAAAATATTTGTAAATCATAAAAACATAATTGAAAATCATTTTAAGAAATCCAATAATCTCATTTAAATCACCTAAATCATCTAATCTCATAGAGTAAGCAATTAAAAGAAAGCCCAAATCCTATCAATCAAATCTTTTAATAATATGGTTAATCCTACAATTAATCTCATAAAACTATACATCAATGGAAAAAAAAGAATAGAGATCATGTTTGTGTGCTACCAGAATTCTTAAAAATTGATCATAAAAATATGCAATATAAATGAATATTTCGCACTTGGAAGAAATCCAAAAATGGCACCCTACTAGAAAACGAATCGAAACAGAGAAAAATAATCAAATCAGAGAGCCAGAGAGAACCTCAAATAGATTTGCGTCGGTGGAAGCAGCGCAGCTCGATGTCGATGTCGCATATGAAAGGCATATACCGTCGATACTTTGCCTCCGCAAATTCCCAATGCAAGCATCACCGCCTGCATTACACAGTAGTAATGGAACATGGGGACTTCGAGCGCCGCTCTCCATTCGTTCAGATTCTTTCTGGTGGATTCTTCGTGACAACAGTGAAAGCATACTGCTCCTCCATATTACACACATCCATATCCAACACATACATAAGATATTTGATTTTATATTTGATAGATCTAACAAAGAAATATTAAAGTATAACCAAGAAATTTGAGACAAAGAGATTACAACTGGCTGAAATGAATTAAAAAGAAACTATGGCGAGCCGAGGAAACCATAAAGAAAATGGAATAATAAAACTAATATGAATAAACTGGGTTTGGTTTAAACACCGAAAATAGAGTTGTAATAGAAAAAATAGGTGCTATTACTAACACGGTATTAATCCAAAAATTATAAAACCACTTGAAAATGAAGAAAAGGGTTTACTTCAAGAAATACAAAATGAAGAGGTAGAAACTTACCTTTCTTGTCTAGCGGGAACTAGGTTTCTTTTGGGCCTTATTTACTTCCAATGATCCAATTTGTTGTAATCTTATCTTGTCGTGGGATACCCTGCGTATTGAATTGGACAGACATCGGCTTAAAATAAAGCAATTAAAAGAAGGCGCAAACCTTATCCTGATTAAAAGAAGGTGTAAACCCTATCAATCAAATCTTTTAATAATATGATTAATCCGAAGATTAATCTCATAAAACTATACATTAATGGAAACAAGAATAGAGATCATGTCTGTGTGCTACCATATTTCTTAGAAATTGATCATAAAAATATGCAATATAAATGAATATTTCACACCTCCGAGAAATCGAAAAATGGCACCTACTAGAAAACGAATCGAATCAGAGAGCCAGAGAGAACCTCATAAATAGATTTGCACCGGTGGAAGCAGCTCGATGTCGGCCTCACTTAGGAAAGCTATATACAGTCGATACTTTGCCTCCGCAAATCCCCGCGCTACATTCCACAGGAGTAATGGAACATGGGGACTTCTGGTGGATTCTTTGTGACAACAGTGAAAGCATACTACTCCTCCATATTGCACGCATCCATAAGATGATTAGATTGATGTGGTGAGTGCCGATGGCTAGATCCTCCTCCCAGCACCGAAGGGCATCATCTTAATTCTATTCATTCTCGTAATGTCAACGTCCTTCTCCTAGTCCAGGAAGCGCTAGGGTCGAAACTCCCCAACTTCTCTCCTAAGAAATCCCCCTCACCACACTGTAGAACTCCACGTTGGCCTTCACCGGGATGTAGTCACAGTGTGACACGAAACATTTGCAGGCTCTCCTTCACCAAGTAGGGGAGGATCCATTCGCACGGTCTCCTTCACCAAGTGTTTTAAAAAAAACATTATTTCTGTGTCGAGCTTTGCAGAGGAGAATCAAAAGTAATTTAACTTGTGAACATCATAATCAAAATCCTTATTATATAACTCTGCCTCGCAGCTTTTTTAATCAACGACTAATTTGTGAGTGGCCGTACCATGTCCTCCCTAGCCGTTTGATTTCTAGCCGTTTGAAGGGATATCATCACATCATTTCTACCTGTTTGGATTTTTTGTTCATTGTTAAAAGGAATATAATAATCCACTTTCTAATATTGTTTTCATAACTACATTCTATCCACTTACATGGTCATCAACATCAATTATGGTGATGGGATAAGGCATGTAGTTATTATGAAGTCACGGAACAAAGCATAAAATTTTCCATCTCAATAATGTGAGCTTGCTTAGTGCTATTTTTAGAATATAAAAGAATTATTATAAAATTATAATATTTATATTAAAATTATAATATTTCTATTAAAAAATAATGGTAAGATTTGTTGCATATGTTGATAGGGACACATGAATAAAGGTATTGAAATGTAAAATAGCATTACATTGTACTTAAACATATTAGATTTTATAATATTACAATTTTATCATTTAGTTCTAATTAAAATATATTTGTTTTAAATAATATATATGAAACTTTTAGTTTAAATATTATAAAAACAAACTAATATGGTCATTAAATTTAATACAAACCGATTAAAATAATAAGTCTAAGGTTATATCGATTATGGATAGAAACGAAAATTAAAATAAGAAGACCTAACTTTAATAGATTATGGACCATAGATATTAAGGATTATGTATGATATATATTTGTTATAACTATCTTATTACTAAAACAAGGTACCTCAAATTGTGGTAGGAATGGTTTTATAAAGCTTACTATATGAAAAATTGTGTCACAACATTGTATGATAATATTGTGAATTTTTAAGGAATTTTTATTTGATTGCCCAAAATGGTTGTACAAATTTTGAACCTCCACTCTCTTAATTGGGATCTGTGACTAGCTTAAAAGGTACTATCCTAATAAAAACACTTAACATGTGCAGCACAAAAGCGGAAATAGACATGTAAGTGACCAATGGATTAAAAGTAGACATAATGTTATTCCAAATATGAGATAATCTCTATTATATGATTTTTTTTAAGTTAAAAAAAATAATAGAAGTGAAGCCATTTTACATAGACCTCCATAAATACTAGGCGGCCTTGACATCAAAAGTCACCAGGATCAGCTAATATTACCCTCCAAATTCGAAAATTATGAACCTAATATGAATTTAGAAATATTTATGTTGTAAAGCGTTCTTATTTGAAAACAACTTTCCTCAAATGCCACATGTACTATTGTGTAACGTTGATTTGGATGTTAGACGATTGAAACACTATGGACTTTACGATTAAATATGGTTATTAATTAGTTAAAATAAGAAAATCGTTAAACAAGTGAAGTGTGGCCATGAAATTGAAAGAAATGTCTAAGAATCCTTTGATTTCTCCAAAATCTTTGATACCAGAGTTTCTACCTTCATGTTCTGTGCCTCTCCTTCGATTTCGACCCGAGGGAGTTGGACGAAGCGGATATCGAGGGAGCTGGACGAAGTGGATGTCAAAACCCTGACACAACAGTCTCATCAGCCAGGATGCCAAGATACGATTCAGGCAGCGCAGAAGGTTGCAGCATGCCAATCCACTTGTGCAGCTCCATCTGTGTGTGGTTCTATGTTTTGGGGCTACAAAGATGAACTTGGTTCCTACGATTTTCATTCACGGATCCTATAAATACAACTTTGGTTCCTATAAATACAACCCACCCTTCCCGTGATCTTCATAGGCGCGCTTGGGTTTTCTATCTCATTGTGAATATTTTCCACAACTTTTATTTACAGGTATGGCAACTTAGCCTTCTTTATTTCTTTATAAGATTGGATTGCTATGTGTTTGGGAAGAATATTTGTTGCTTCTCCTTAAATTTTGACAAATTTGAAACATTATGGCTGAGCATTATTAGGGTAACTGTGTTGTTTTTCTCATGTTGTTTTTCTCATGACGTACCCATGACTGTTATTGGAAAAACCAATATCTACACTGTCTTATTCCAGAGTATTGTAATCCTATAAATTTTATAAAGTTTTGATAATTTAGGTATTTTATGGTTTTTGTAGAAGTACATTTATTTTTCAATTTTTTAGGGTTTGTAATTTAGGATAAAATATTTTTGAGGGTTTGTAATTTAGCATAAAAAAGTTTTCTTGATTTCCTGTAAAGCTATGAACTTGGATATTTTTTACTATGTTAGGTTTCATTTATTGTTTCTGATGCCTTGATTTTGGTCATGGTTGCAATATTTTTAAGATGTCTTCAAATGCAAATTTCGTTGTGTGTTGTCTCTTGATCTTTGGTTTCATGGTGACTATGTTATTCCTTTTATATATTTTTCTTCAAGAAAGTTCAATTGTGCTGAGAATAAAAGAGGAACTATAGCATTATGCCGGAAAGTTCAACTGTGCTGTATAGCATTATGCCGGAATTGTGTGGTAATGGATGAAATGTACGCACTGAATCATACTGCACTTTCAGAGATAAAGACTAATGGAATGACAATGGTTTAGTAATTGTATTTTTTTTTGGTTAAAGTTGTTTTATTTTTCTTTGAAGATGAGCTAATATATAATTGTTAATAAAATAGAAGTTTATTTTTTAAAAACTTTAAAAATATTTTTCTTAAATTTAAAAATTACTTATAACTAAAATAATGGTTATATGTAAATAAATAAATAAAATTTAAAGGTTCGTTATAATTAAAATAGTTGCTATATATCACAAAATAAATATTTATTTGTTGAGGTGTTTTTTTTTCTTATTTATTAATTTATTGTTTCATTAATAATCTATATTATTTATATGTATTTTTTAATTTAATTTACATCTTAAATACGTATTATCATATATTTTAAGATATCTAAAATACTCAATATTATAAATATTTTCTGAAAATTTTACTATATGTTCCATATATACATTATTTATAGTTTTATGTAAATAATATCTCTAAAAAACATATGATTATATGATTATAAACATTTAAATGAGTTTTATAAAAGTAAAAACATGTAGTTTTTTAATTTAATGTCTCACTTATCATAATTGATTTAAACTAAATTTGTGTTAAGGTAAGTATATAGACTTCATATTTTAACATAGATTGAATCATAGCTACTTAATATAAAATATTTTCAATATAATTTAATATTGTAATATATTTTATAATTTAATGTTAAAATTATCTATCAAAAACCTAAATTTAGTTGATAATTATATTAAAATTTCTTTACATATTTTGAATTAAATAAAATTAAGTAGACTAACTTCAACTAACATCAATAAATATCAATTAATTATATATATTCAAAAATTTATATATTTATATAAGATAATGCACCTTAACAAAACCATGCTTGATTTTTATAATTGAGCCTTTCTTTTTTCCTACATCCTATTTATTTTAATGAATTATAAGTCAACTTGACTTCCACATTGAGAGAGTAACACATTTCAAACAATATAAAAAAATAGTGACAAAAGAATATTTATATATATAGGTCTTACACCTTGATTATCATCAGTTGTGTCATGCAGTTGTGTCATGTGAGAGAATTATTCATCCTTGAGTAAATCCAATACCAATGGCACTGAGTATACCATTATCATTGGTTTCTCAACTACAATTCGCGAGTATGAGAGGGTTTATAATAGAAAGAATCTAAGAGCGCTAGTTCTTAAAAAAAATCCATGCGCATTAGATGTTTACAATTACATATAGACAGATTTTGGATGCATCAAAGTAAATTAAAATGATAAATAAAATGATATTCCCATATTATCTTCCACCCTAAAATATAGGGTCCAATCTTTCATTGTGAACAACATGCATTAGATAAATTACTCTCGCAATAAATAGATGTTATTTGAAGATAAAATTATCACGTCATAAAACTTTTCTAGTAATGAAATACAATAAAATTCTATCACAATAGCAAAATGATTGTAGAATATAATAACTAATGAAAGTAAATTCGTAGAAGCTTTCACTTGATTAACGACAAAGATAAGGGACTGAATTTCCAAGCTGATCCGCCCAATATTACCTGGATTAGAATACAGTATCCACACTACATGCTAGAACCCTCGAAGTTCATCTAGAATTTTTAAAATTCTTTCTTTTAAGAGTGGTTATTATCACTTCTAAAATTGCTCTTGGTTTCATATCCTTCCTAAAGGTGAAATTATGGTCACTTAATATCAATTTCGACAGATAGTTAACAGTCGATGTGTTCATAGATCTATTGGGTTCATCTCCAAGAACCATGGCTGTTATTGGCGACAAATTCGCTTCTTCCTTTTTGTGTACTAGTGAGCACATCAGAATTTTTATGCTTATCGCTTTAAATTTCCATTAGAAAAATATTTTACTCTTATAAGCAACGTGGTTTATATATCATTTCATGGAAATTTTCAATAGATTCTTTCCTAATAAATAATTTCCATTTGGCTTGCAAGGTGTCTAAAGTGCAGTCATAAGACTGACCATTGTACAAAAGGCATCAACTTTTGTTTATATTTTACTTCTTAGGTAATTTAATGGATCTTTCCAACTGTATGTATGCATGTATGGTTGTTTTTCATTACATATTCTTTGGATATGGTTTTTCCTACCTTGTAGCTAACTTATATTCCATTTTCAGCAAAATGGTGAAGAACAGTTTAAGCTCCATTGATTCATACTCTAGTAATATAAATGTGGAATTCTCGCTTAACATACTAATGCATATTATTGTTTTTCTCCAACATCATTCTCATTTGTTGGTTGTGACATCTACTTCTTTTATGTGCATACCCGTATACCTTCAAACCCTATCTCCGAATTTTGTATGGAGGTTTTGCACCCATCTTCAATCATCTACATAGAGTTTTTTTCAAGTCGATGATTTTAGTACTTCTCCCTGTTTCACTCTGGGTCACCCTTCATTTTTTCATGTCTAATTCGGTGGAAAATATGAATAACTCAACTTGGTTTTGTTCTTTTATTTTGTTTAATGGTTGTAATTATACTAATTTTTTATTCATTGGGTAGTCTATTCCCTTTGTTTGTTGATGTTTTCTTTTCTATTTAAATTTTTTGCTATGGATTTTTTTGATATTCCTATGAGCTATCTTTTTTACATGGGTTCATAAGAGATCCTATAACTGTGTTCTTGCTCACTAGAAGGGAAATTTATTTGTATATGGATGCATATTGTGATAGTTATATGGTTTTGTATAGTATATATGTGTATTGCATTTATATTACATCAATGATCAATTCAATTTGATTAACCCAGAAAGAATAACTGCCCATACTAATACCGATGTATTGAAACTAGGTTCAGACTGGTCAATTTGTTAAGATATAAAATACTACCTAACTGTCATATTTTCGCAGGTTATGTTTATGTAAGTGTTCTTTGGAATACGTAGTTAATCACTTAAAACAATTTTTATAATTTTATTTTCCAAAAAATTATTTCATTTAATAATCTAATTTTTTGATATATTACCGTAATATCCATCCTTTCTGCCTAAAAATATATCCCTAGTTTTTTGTATCGCAGTGAAGGTATTCATACTCATTATTAATTTAATTTCATATAATATCTTTTATCTTCCAAATAACCCAATTTTCCTAATCATATTTACAATGACACAATCAAGTTGCACCGTAAATACTTAATCATTTCTTTTAAATTCATCATGCTCCTATGTTATTCTCACGCCTAGGTTTAACTTTTGGACATTTTAGAAATTAGGATACACCTCGTGTTATAAGTGCACTACTTAACTATCAAAATCTATTTACTCTAACCGCACTATATTTTTATTAATTATAAACTAAATAAAAATAGTTAAAGCTCAATCGTATTCACCAATAATATTAAAAATAGTAATAATAAACAATTTATTAACAGATCATACTCCCCAGACAAGGATAAAACACACAAATTAACCAAAATGACATTTAAAATCCTTTCAACCTATATATATTAATCACAAAAAAATATACCCTACCACTACAAAGAATTTACCCGTATACAAACTCTTTAGCCATGAAAATATATTGTCTACACCATTTGTACATAACAATTTCTATAATAATACATATTTTCTACACTAAATTGTATCTTGTTCTTTCAATAGAGAGAGAGCATGTTTACTTGCCAACCTAATTACCATTTTAAATTAATCCATTCCTTCAATACACAATATGCCTACCTATTCATCAACAAAATAAAATCTCAGAATTTCTGTCAAAGAGAACTGTGGAATCACTAAATGAGTACACTTTCCCACCAACCATGAATTAATCACCAGCCTCCCAATCAAGATTATCATGACATCTCATTCAGCAACCCTTCATCTCCTCCCTAGGTGTTTTATACTTTTCTTCCTTAATTAACTTTCTCTATTAGCATTGTCCTGCTAAGGGAAGTACTTTTTGTTATTAAAGCCTTTTTTATCTTCAGAGTTCTTATCTTCAATGTGAATTTGAAGTTTTTCCATTAGTATATTTAATATATTTGTCTCCTCTATACATTGAATTTTTTTATTTAGAAACATCTATTTATCAGAATATTTATCTCACTCTTATCTATGGTTGAGATTAGAATTATCTTCTTAGTGCAGTGTCTCATTTCAAGTAATTTTCCGTTCCCATTAATTTATAACGTAATTATCGATTTCACAACCATATGTATATTGTTCCTATTTACATAAGTTGGTGGAATCACCATTAATCCTACATAGTTTAATTCTCAAAAATATAAAAATATTAATTATTTCCAAAAAAACATGTGGATATCACATCTTCCAATCTCCTTTTAACTATATTTTCCTCGCATGTTAATCTCAGTTTTTTCTCCAGAAAGGCCTTGAATAATGGGCACCGTGATCTTCGGCCTCCATGTAGCCTTCCTTTGTAGTAAAGTTCTTCCATTTGTACGAATAAGTGAAAAAATACTTATTTCGTAGCTAGATCTTTCTCAGGAATATAGGAGATGTTCTTCGAGGGAGTCTCCTTTGAATTCTAGCTAGAGAATTTTCCAATAAATAATGTAGAACTATCATATATATTTCTTAAGTAAAAGAATCAGTGAAAATATCAGAATTTTAGAATGTTGTTGGGTAAATCTAATTGATAGAGTTATTGGTCCAGAACTTAGTCCAACCAGTCCTGTTTCAAATTATTCAATAAGATTGTAGAAGTTAATTTGATAGGTTTCCATCCAAATACTTTTCTTTTGGTTTTTAAAAGAGTCCATGTATTTCTTACCAGGAATGTTGCACCTGTGGGCTGATATACTACTACCGTTCTTATGTTCTTAAAATAACATGTGAAAGTATATACACAATGATGTATTCTACTCGAAAATATCCCTTCGATTCCTGCCATGTAAGCAGTTTCTAGGGTTTCAATAAGTCTTCCACACTTCCTGATTTGGGACCTAATCTTACCATTAATCAAAAACCATTACTTTATTAACTTACTCAAATGACTATTCTGGCAAAGCAAGAAATATATCTAATGCCATTCTTTGGCCAAGGAAATAGATTTATGATTTAAACTTCACAAGAAATAGAAGGCAAACTAGGTATCTTCATGATAAACACACTGAAATTATGGTATGAAGCCTTCATGATTGTCTCCATTTAACCCATATTAGGTGACTGGAAGCATGACAAGCCTAATCACTATCTCCACTAGCAAGAAAAGACTATAATATAATTTAAATGAAAGAGTATGATCTTAATAAGGATAAATAGGTGGCAAGCACCCCTCCAGAATTATACCTAATGATGATCATCATTTGTCAGCCTCTCACAAATTTTTGCTCATCCTCTAAGAAACTTGGGCCTCATTCTCTGGAGATATCTTTTCAAATACTAATGAACCTCTTAACTTCACAAGGAAGAAGTGGGATTCCTTAAGGGGTAAAATCCATCATTCTATCTCTTCTTCCTACCATAATTTTTTCTACTCATCTTGGTTTTTCCCGTCACCAAGTCCCAAAATAAGGGTGGACTAAGCTCAAACTAGGCCACCGAATATTCTCGTCCCGCATGGCCTCTGTATAGTGGTGGCCTTTCTAGAGAAATTCCTAATCTTTTTTGATGGTAGTCCATGTTTATATGTAGTGAGGGAGGCTATCTTATCCTTGACTAGCCATTATGCATTCATCTCCCAAAAACCTAGAAGCATCTACCCCAAAATGGGCTCATGGTTTGTACTTTGTGTGTTGAGGTACTTACAAGTGCATCATCCTTTTCTAATCTTTAGATGGTTTTTCATGATGCCTACGACTAAATATTTTTTCCTAATATGTATATGCTCCCTATTTTCCTCATGACCCTCCTTACTTATTGTGCTCTAGCTTCCTCTGCTAACCATCTAAGAGGCTAATCTTCAACCGTATGTCTCCCATTCTACGATTATGGTCCCAAATGTTCAAGTTTTCCAACAAAATATTGTGTAATGCAGAATCTTACCATATTTCCTTTCCTGGTAGCCAGCATACTCTAATCGGTTGAAAATTTCAATGAATCTCATTAGTTATGAAAATAAGGAAACCACAGGAGGCTAGCATTATGATTTTAGATAGATCCATTTTTCTTCGAGGTAGAAAGTGCATAGTATGATGGGTATCTATGTTTAATGGCTCCATGCACAAATCTTCCATGGTAGCCATTTCTTTTTTCTTTTGTTGAAGTTGATATTGCAATCTTGAATTCTATGCTTGAGCTTCCTAAAGCTGCTCTTCAACATGGAATATTTGATCCTAATATCAGCACCCTCTAACCTGGCCCCTTTTTCCTCCATGATCCCTATGTCATACACTTTATCTAAGGGTATATAACATTTTGGATCACAATCTGATCACTTCACATCGATGCACTTGGTGGAAAAGAGGGTAAGGATGATAGGGTAGTGATGGAGAGCATCCATTACTTGATATGTTCTTCTTGACTTGGGTTTCCAAGCATGAGAAGGAGGATCTTCATGTAACACATAGTCTATTCCTTTTCATGGATGCATAACAAACCAAAGAATATGAGGACTCATTTTATGGACCCATGTGTCATCTTATCAAAAAGATATGTTGCAAGAATCCACTATTAATACTGTCAACACAATAATTTCATGATCTTAACATTACTATGCAAGCATTTTCTTCCACAAGAGGGCAAGAAAGCTAAATATTGTTCCATGATCAAAAATTAAATGCAATCATATGACATAATAAATATTCATGTTTTATGTGGCCTTGGCAAAATGTTTATCATTAC
This sequence comes from Pinus albicaulis, assembly GCA_034641835.2. Taxonomy (NCBI): domain Eukaryota; kingdom Viridiplantae; phylum Streptophyta; class Pinopsida; order Pinales; family Pinaceae; genus Pinus; species Pinus albicaulis. The sequence goes on from CM076579.1 coordinate 1,608,997,968, forward strand.
ATGTATGTTTATTTTTTGCACCCAACCATTTATCATATGATGATACATGTATGATTGACCATGTACCAAGAAACATTTTTCCATGTAAATTTCCGGGCTAAAGAAGCTTGTAAGACTCTAAGACTTGGGATAGCTATTGGTATTCAAGTTAATCACATGAAGCCATCGCATCTCCTTCATTCTTGTACCGATCATGACTTTACTTGCTAATATTGTTTCTATTCTTGTTGAGAGCATGATTGGGGGAATGACATGAGTTGGATGCTTCCTGAGAGACTTACATTTTTTGCATTGTACTTTGGAATAGAGCATGGGAGGAGATATGTCCAACATAATACACATTTGTTTTCAATGGGCCATGAGTTTTATAGCTTCATTCACTCTATAACCATGGTTAAGTGTTTGGATCATGTATTATTGACACATTCAACGATTATTTCATTCATATAGATGTGATGATTTTTTTATATTACTTCTACAGTTAATTTTTGAAGCAGAAGATGAGATCTGCTGTGTCCTTTGAGATTGTTTATATCATGCATCATCATGCAAATCCTTCAAAGATACTCTCCCATTTGGATACTCTATGATGACCATGTCCTATTCACCAGTGGATGAAATGTTTTGGGCCACCTTGTTCTCCAATGCTGAAGGGAGATCTGAGGATTGTTCTTACTCTTGCAATTTATGAATACTATCAACCCGAGATAATAGCCACAGCCTATACTTATCAAAAGTGGAGAGGAGGATAGCGTGGGGTAGGCTAGTGATGCTTACTCATATGAAAATTTTCAGTCCACTCCTCATTTTTTGTTTTTTTAAGTTTGAATACTGAGATTTGTTGGAGCTGCCATGCTGGTAACTCACTTTGTATGGAGATGATATATTTGGGATGGGAGATTCATATGGCTTTGGTAAATCCCAATTCATGTCAAATATCATGCCTCAAAAAGGCTCTAGAAAAGCCAATTTTTTCCTCCATAGATGTTTATTTTACATGATAGCTATTTGGGATGCTCACCAAAAGCTACGCATGTTGAGGAAAACGGAGATGCATTGATGAGATAATTTTAGATCTCTTTGAGGATTTTATCTTAAGGTAGTTTTTGAGGACAAGCAACAGCTGGGAGTGAGATTCAGATCCCACCCAGCATGCGCCTAAATGGAATATTATTTTTTTGTTGTTTATCAAGGAAATGACAATGGGTAAGGAGGCCCAGGCATCTGTAAATAGGATTAAAATCCTCTTCGTATGAGATAAGACTGCAGAGGGAGTTGGATTTCACCCTCATGTGTGAAAGAGGAAATTTGCATAAAGACAAGGTCAAGTTTGACTAAGTCAAGAAGGAAAGATATACATGTTAGAGATCATTCAGGGCACAAAGAAATATGAGGGAATTTCTATAAAGGAAAACCCTAATGAGCGGGACCCATGGAGGGAGCTTGCATTTGTTTAAAAGGGGAGGGCAAGGCATCCATTGTAACTCATGTGTTACATTTAGTTATTTCTTAGTTTTGTTTAACTATTCGCAGCCTATTGCTTATCGATTTTTAGTAAGTGTTTTAAGATAAGAATTTTCTGATCTATTCTCTTAAATATACCCTCTAGTGGATGGCCATCTTCTCCACATTCATGCTCAAGGCCAGCCACCTCCTTCAACTACAAGTCTTATTTCGCTTAATTATAACATCGTGTTGCAGGTGCTGCAAGTGGAGGTTCCAAACACCATTTCGTCTTGTTCTTCTGTGAGGAGAGAGACTTATTTCCTTTCGGGGACTCATGTGAGGATCACAGCATCTGGTGATCTTGAACTGCCTACATTTTTATTCCACTCACAGCAGAGACTTTTAGTGACTATTTTATTTTCAGTACATTTCCGCAGGGGGTTTGCAATGCTGATCGGAGGGTAAGATCTTCTGCTGATAGGATCATCTTTCACTTGGAAGATCCAGCTAGAGGAGATATACTCATATTTGTGCATCATCTTTAACTATCTCCATCTAGTTCCAAATTCTCTATGCTGCATCATGCACGTAACCTGACATTTCCCTCGTTAGCTTTTTCCATTTTATATTTTGCATAACTTGAAGGATTGTTGTATATTGCTTTCATGGGGGTTGAGAACTTTCTCCCGCACATTTCTTGAGCCATATATTGTTATATATTTGTATTATCATTCAACATAAAGATCTTCCCTATAAACTTTGAAAATACAGTTTCAGGGCATTCTCAAAGGTAGCAAAGATATTTCAAGCAGGCCACCTCCACCTATTCCATTTGGACCAGCACTATCAATTCTCAGCCTTCTTCTATCCAAGACAACTGTCACATTTTTGGTATGCTGTGGCCTCCACTTAGGAGCCATTTGGGAGCTTAATAATCTAGGTGGATATCGGTGGCCACCCACCTATTCCCCGTTTGAACCTCCATCTCCAGCTTCTTTCAATGTTTCCTGGGCTGCTGCATGGAACTTACTATTTTTAGCAAGCTGTGTCCAGTCTTCCAAGCGTTTAGTGTTCCTAAATGATGTTTTTTTTCAGTCCAAAACTTCGACGCTGGAGGCTCAGCGATGTTGGGTATTGTTTTACGTTTTGTCTGGATCATCCACCCGTCTCGAAAGTTTGTGGTCCTGAGATCTTTCTAACGAGCTACTGAGCTGGCTGTCCCAGAGACTGGATGCCAAAGTTACGCCCTGAAGTTGAACCACCACTTACCCCAAAATGGGCGCCATGTTTTGGCGCTCATCTCCTACGCTTAGGTTTTTTGATGTTTCGGATTCTACATTATTTCAATATAATAGTGCCTCTAGCCCATTGTAACATATTTCGAGGGTTTAGATGATCTTTTCATAGATAATAATGTTATTCCCCGGGTATTTTGTTTTCATTATGTCTCGTAAGCATATTTTTGAGATTAGATATTAATAAAACGTATCGCATTATTTCCATTTAATTTATTTATAAGGTATTCTGTATTTTGCCGCATTCCCGCATAAATCCCACGTGTATCGGGGTCCGCTCTTTCTTTGTTTTTTCTTTGTATGTCCCTAACGCGGCCGGGCAAGAGTTGGGGTTTCATTCAGTTGAACTTTGCAAGACGCCTGAACCCCGACGGACTTCCCATAAGTAAGAGAAAAGAAAGACGAGGGAGCAGGAGATCCTATCAAAATACCTATTTTATATACACCGAGAAACAAATAACGCAATAATGGATAACTTTATTCAGTCCGAACGACCGCCCACATATGGCGCATCCGCATCCAACAAACACCCTGATGGCAGCACCACTCCTTCAAGGCAAACGTGACATTCCTATATTTGAAGGAAAAAATAGATGCGTATCGCCGTGTACATGGTTAAATGCCCAGGGTGGCTTTAATCCAGTGACTCTCCTTCCACCGAGAAAAAGATTATTTTTCACTCAGCTTCGCCCCAGTGTCAGACCCGTGGGAAACCACTGTATTAAAGAGTGGGCGAAGGGGAACCTCCTTCTGCTTCACACACCCACTTGGAATTCATTCCGAGATGGCATCAAGGAACAATATTACCTCGTGGCGAGCTATCGTGACAAATATGACCGCAATGGACCATACTACGTGCAAACAAGATCAAGATGTGATGAATCAATGACCAGTTCTTAGGCATCCCCATGCACAAAGTTGGGTAGCTAAAGATCTGGGAGAGAGACGGTGCTCAAGGACCATGCTATCTGCATGTTAAACAAATTTAGAGAAATGGAGTTCCTCGACATTACATCGTTTCTGGCACAACATATCACTATGGATGCATATCAGAAAGCAGAAATTGAAGGGAGACAGAGATTTTGGATCTCAGAATCCTAAAGGTGCCCCCAACCCTAAGAACAAGGGGGTGGTACAAAGAAGGATTCTAAAACACTACAAATACAAAGAAGGACATAGTGGAAGTGGTGTGAATTTCATAACAGCCCCACTCATAGCACAAATGAGTGTCGGGCCAAATAGTCTTCAGGCCGAACTAAAGGTCTCCAACTCGGCGATTTCGATCCTGTTAGAACTAGACAAAGCAGCAATGACAAAGGAGGCATCATCAATGCGGATCCTGGGTGGCTGAGACAAGCAGCCACCACTCAAGATCCGGGAAGATGGTCCAGAGGATCCAGAGAGGGGCGCCTTTCCACCAAGGCCGTGGGTGTGCTAGCCCCGCCGCAATTTCGTCGATAGCTTGCCAAAGAACTTGACCCCAAGCAGAGGTCGTGAAGCTTGCTTGGTCGAACACGATAGCTCCACCTGCAGAGCCGCACCACTGTACTCCACCTGGGTGAGATCTCCATCTCAAACACACACCTTCCGTACAAAAGATCAAGCCAAAATTCACGGATGAGGGCTTGTGTGATGTTGTCTTCTGACAATGGAGGCATTATTGGGCCAACCATACTTTGCTGGAGGCTGAATATGTCGTGTATGAGTCTAGGCCCTCGTGTCGTTATTACTTTGGGAAATAACTAAATAAGAGCATCGAAGTAGTACCGCCTCCCCGTCATCTCTTGACTACCGGCAAACAAAAGCAAGAAGATCGTTTCCAAACCAGAAATTCATTTTCCTTACGTACTCACCGTTGCGGGTGCTAGTTAGTTATTGTGGCCACAACCCTGAAATAGGGCTCTCACGCCGCAGCAGATGGACAAAATGATTAAGGACAATTTCCGCCAGAGGTTCCTCTACACTTAATGTGGACAAGTACCCAGACAATCACTCCCAACGCACCACCGCCCTGATGTTGCCATACATCCCGTGAATCTAAGGCATGTTTAATCCAAACATGTACTTTCTAAGGCCGATAAAGAAAACAAATTTACTAAATTTATCCAAGATACTCGCTTAAATGTATCGTTCTGTCTGAGGATCTCAATGCAATGGGGACTATTTCTTCCTAAGGAAGGAGGAATGATCCTAGTGGATACTTCCGTGTCACCCACCTATTCCATTTGGACCAAAGACCATCAATTGGCAATTTTTCACATTCCGCACAACTTTACTATTTTTAGCACGTTTTTCAAAATCCTCCAATTTTAGAGCCATTTTGGGGGGCTAATAATCCAGTGGGATACCGTGTGGCCACCCACCTATTCCGTTTGAACCCCCATCTCCAGCTCTTTCTGTTTTGGCTAAAGATAACTTACTATTTTTAGTGCCTTTTCTGGTCTTGAACTTCCTGAGCCACGTCTGAGCCCCAACGACGTTGGTATCATTTTATCAATGACTGATCATCCAATTCCTCTCAACACGTCCTCATAGATCTTTCTAACGAGTTGCTGAGCGCATGAACTGAGATCGAGCGTTGTTTCCCGAGAATTTGAACCACCAATTCATCAAATCCAAGGCCTGTGGGGTTTGCTCACTCTAGAAGTTAGGTTTTTGGATCGTTTTTGACTTTTACATGTTTCAACACAAATAAGCCCTCAGGCCCATTGAGGAATGACAGTTTATAATAGCTTGCCAGATCTCTTCTTGGAGATACACAAGACTCTAATAATTTTATTCTTCAATATGTCCGTAGCTACTTATGCTATTTGATATTAAATAAACATCTGACATTTCCACCGTATCTTACGTTTATGGTTTATTTAATTGTTTATCTCCGCATAAATCCACTTACCTTCTGCCAAGGAATCAGATTCTTTGTTTTAATATATTGTATAAATTTTTTCATACCTAGGATTCTTCAGTGTATCTCGGCTCATAAAAATAACGTCATAATTATCCTTTGTCATAGCATGAGTGTACCTTCATCAAAGGTCTTTTTCAAGATAACTAGGTGTAGACTGTCAACCCACCTAGAGGATTTACAACCTCCTCTGAATTTCAAATATGTGACATATCATCTAAGAGATCCAGTCTGTTTCAAATCCTAGAGACATTCCTCAAAAATGTACCAGCATCCCTTGTCTATGTCTCATTTTCTGGGATATTACACCTAGCCTAGCCTAGCTTACTGTGCCTAAAATAGCCTACCTCCTATACTAATAAATCTACCTTATCCTAACTATGAGCCTAACATACCAACTAGTATACCCAATGATAACAACCTCCAATGATACTCTGTCACTTCCAGCTCAACTTAGATTCAACTTTCAACATAGCCTAGCCCAACCTAAAACTAACCTAACCTAGGCCTACCTAAACTAACCACAGCCCTATTACTGCCTAACCAAGCAACCTGACCTAGCCTAACTTCCTTTAACCTAACCTAACCTATCCTAACTGCTAGACTAACTGACGCACTAGCCTAGCTGGCATCCCTTGGCCTGGCTGGCCTGGCCTGGCCTCGACCCCGGCCTGGCCTTGCCTGGCCTGGCCGAGCCAGGCTGCTGTTCATCTTGGCCTTCTGGCTGGCCTGGCTGACTGCTTCAGCCTGGCCTGGTCTTGAGCAGCCTGACACTGCTTCCAGCCTGCTTCAGCCTGGCCTGCTTCCCTGACCTGGCATTGCCTGGCCAACCTGGCCTGACGCAAGCATGACCCCACCGCCAACCTGCCTGCCCTGCCCTGCGGTGACATGGCCTGGCCTGCACGGCCTGGCATGGCCTGGCCTGGCCTGAAAGCAGCCTGGCACAGCCAGCCTGGCCTGGCTTTCTTCAGCCTAGCACTCTTGACCTTGTGCCCAGCCTAACCTAGCCTGTCTGTTAACCCCAGCAGCAGCTGGCCTGGCGTGGCCAGCCTGGCCTGGCCTGGCCGGGCTGGCTGTTGCCTGGCCTGGCTGCACCTAGACCATCCTGTCCTGGCTGCAGCCTGAATGGCCTGTACAGCCTGGCCCTGGCTTTCTTCCCTGCCCTGCTACCATGGTAGGCCTGCTCTGGCCCTGGCCTGGGGTAATGCCACCTAGACTGCCTGGCCTGGCCTGCCCTGGCCTGGCCTGGCCTGGCTCCCTGGCCTGCCTTCTCTGCCTTGAAACGCTGGCCTGGCCTGGCCTGCCTGGCCCTGGCCTGTCTGGCCTGGCCTGCCTGTGCTGGCTTCCTAGCTGCCACTACTGCTGACCCAACCATAGCCTAACCTAGCGTATCCTAACCTACCCTAACCTAGCCTACCCTAGCTTATCCTAGTCTAACCTACCCTTACCTACCCTACCCTATCCTACCCTATCCTAGCCTAAGCTACCCTAACCTATCCTACCCTATTCTAGCCTACCCTACCCTACCCTATCCTAACCTAGCCTACACTACCCTACCCTAGGCTTGCCTAACCTACCCTATCCTAGCATAGCCTAGCCCAGCCAAACCCTAACCTAACCTATAATTTCCTAACCTACGTAGCCTAACCTAACCTTACCTAGCCTAGCCTAATCTAGCCTAAGCTAGCCTAGCCTAGCCTAATGTATCCTAACCTAAACTAACCTATCCTAACCTATCTAGCCTAGCCTACCCTAGCCTAGACTAGCCTAGCCAAGCCTAGCCTAACTTAGCCTAGCTTATCTTAGCCTAAACTATCCTAGCCTAATCAATCTCATCCCAACCCAACCTACTATCTGTTCCTAGCTCAATTTATCCCAGCTCAGTCTATCCTATCTTATCTCATCACATCCCAACCCAACCTAGCCCAACCTAACCCAGCTTAGCTTTCTCTAGCCTAGCCTAACCTAACCCAACCTAGCCTAGCATAGCATAGCCTAACCTAACCTAGCCTAACCTATCTTATCCTAACCTAGCCTATCTTATCGTGGCCCAACCTCGACTAGCCTAATCTATCCTACCCTAACCTAACCTAACCTAGCGTAACCTAGCTTCCTTACCAGGTGTAGCTCATTCCATCTCTAAATTATCCTCCATCTCTAACCTAACCTAACCTAACCTAACATAGCCTGGCCTAACTGAGCCTAACTTAAGCTAACATAGCCTAGCCTAGCCTAACCTAACCTAACCTAACCTAACCTAACCTAGGCTAACCTAGCCTAGCCTAACGTACCCTAGCCTAACATAGTGTACTCTTACCTAGCCTAGCTAAACATAGTCTGACCTATCCTAGCCTAGCCTATCCTAGCCTAGCCTAAGATACCCTAACCTACCCTATCTTGACCTAACCTAGCCTAACCTAGTCTTTCCTACACTATAGTAGCCTAACCTAGCCTCCTAGCTCAGCCTAGCCATCTTAGCCTCTCTCAGCTCAGCTTAACCAGCCCCTTGTCTAACCCAGCCTACCTGAGCTCACCCTAGCATACCAGCTTAACCTAGCTTCCAACTCCACCTATCCTAGTTCAGTTCATCCTGCCCTAAGTTACTCTTGCCTATTCTAGCCTAACCCAGCCTTTTCAACTTACCTTAGTCTATCCCCTTAGTAGCTTCATTAGCTACTCAAGCTATGGTACTTTACTCTATATCGTATTAGCTAATGAAGAAAATCAATTCAAAAAATAAATTAATTAAAAGCTATTAATAAAAGTTTAAATATAATAAAACTTCTTTAAAGTAATTTAAATGTATGAAAATACAATTTAAAATACATTGAATTTAACCAAAGTAATAATGTGAAAATAAAATCTAACATAAATTATAAGACAAATGAAAAACATATTTGTAAATCATAGAAACATAATTGAAAATCATTTTAAGAAATCCAGTAATCTCATCTAAATCATCTAATCTCATAGAGTAAGAAATTAAAAGAAAGGCCCAAACTCTATCCTGACTAAAAAAAGGCCCAAACCCTATCAATCAAATCTTTTAATAACATGGTTAATCCTACAATTAATCTCATAAATCTATACATCAATGGAAAAAAAATTAGAAAACTATACATCAATGGAAAAAAAAAGAATAGAGATCATGTTTGTGTGCTACTAGAATTCTTAGAAATTTATCATAAAAATATGCAATATAAATGAATATTTCTCAAAATTGGAAGAAATCCAAAATTGCATCCTTACTAGAAAATGAATCGAAATGTATAGGAAAAGAATCAAATCAAAGAGCTACAGAGAACTCCGATAACAGATTTGCACTTGCAAGCAAAGGCACCGTATTTCGATGTCGCCTACGAAAGGCATATACAGTCGATAAATTATAAGACAAATGAAAAACATATTTGTAAATCATAAAAACATAATTGAAAATCATTTTAATAAATCCAGTAATCTCATCTAAATCATCTAATCTCATAGAGTAAGAAATTAAAAGAAGGCCCAAACTCTATCCTGATTAAAAAAAGGCCCAAACCCTATCAATCAAATCTTTTAATAACATGGTTAATCCTACAATTAATCTCATAAATCTATACATCAATGGAAAAAAAAAATTAGAAAACTATACATCAATGGAAAAAAAAGAATAGATATCATGTTTGTGTGCTACCAGAATTCTTAGAAATTTATCATAAAAATATGCAATATAAATGAATATTTCGCACTTGGAAGAAATCCAAAAATTGCATCCTACTAGAAAACGAATCGATACAGAGAAAAAGAATCAAATCAAAGAGCCATAGAGAACCTCATAAATAGATTTGCATTGGTGGAAGCAGCGCAGCTCGATTTCGATGTCGTTACATTTAAAGGCATATATACAATGATACTTGCTCGCGTAAATCTTCAATGGGCATCATCATCAGATTCCACAGGAGTAATGGAACATGGGGACTTCGAGCGTCGCTCTCCATTCGTCCAGATTCTTTCTGGTGGATTCTTCGTGACAACAGTGAAAGCATACTACTCCTCCATATTACACACATCCATATCCCACACATCCATAAGAGATTTGATTTGATAGATCTAACAAAGAAATATCTAAATTATAACCAAGAAATTTGAGACAAAGAGATTACAACTGGCTGAAATGAATTAAAAAGAAACTATGGCGAGCCTAGGAAACCATAAAGAAAATGGAATACTAAAACTAAGATGAATAAACTGGGTTTGGTTTAGACACCGAAAATAGAGTTCTAATAGAAAAAATAGGTGCTATTACTAACACCGTATTAATCCAAAAATTATAAAACCACTTGAAAATGAAGAAAAGGGTTTACTTCAAGAAATACAAAATGAAGAGGCAGAAACTTACCTTTCTTGTCTCGTGGGAACTAGGTTTTTTTAGGGCCTTATTTCCTTCCAATGATCCAATTTGTTGTAATCTTATCTTGTCGTGGGAGACCCTGCGTATTGAATTGGACTGACATCGGCTTAAAATAAAGCAATTAAAAGAAGGCGCAAACCTTATCCTGATTAAAAGAAGGTGCAAACCCTATCAATCAAATCTTTTAATAATATGATTAATCTGAAAATTAATCTCATAAAACTATACATTAATGGAAATAAGAATAGAGATCATGTTTGTGTGCTACCATATTTCTTAGAAATTGATCATAAAAATATGAAATATAAATGAATATTTCACACCTCCCAGAAATCCAAAAATGGCACCTACTAGAAAACGAATCGAATCAAAGAGCCAGAGAGAACCTCATAAATAGATTTACACCAGTGGAAGCAGCTCGATGTCGGCCTCACTTAGGAAAGGTATATACAATCGATACTTTTCCTCCGCAAATCCCCGCACTGCATTCCACAGGAGTAATGGAACATGGGGACTTCTGGTGGATTATTTGTGACAACAGTCAAAGCATACTAGTCCATATTGCATGCATCCATAAGATGATTAGATTGATTTGATGAGTGCCAATGGCCAGATCCTCCTCCCAGCACTGAAGGGCATCATCTTAATTCTATTCACTCTCGTAATGTCAACGTCCTTCTCATTAGTCCAGGAAGCGCTGGGGTCGAAACTCCCCATCCCCACACTGTAGAACTCCACGTTGGTCTTCGCGGGGATGTAGTCACAGTGTGACACGAAACATTTGCAGGCTCTCCTTCACCAAGTAGGGGAGGATGCATTCGCACTAAAAAAACGTTATTTCTGTGTCCAGCTTTGAAGAGGAGAATCAAAAGTAATTTAAATTGTGAACATCATAATCAAAATCCTCATTATATAACTCTGCCTCACAGCTTTTTTTAATCAATGGCTAATTTGTGAGTGGCTGTGCCATGTCCTCCCTGGCCGTTTGGTTTCTAGCCGCTTGAAGGGATAGCAGCACATCATTTCTACCTGTTTGGATTTTTTGTTCATTGTTAAAAGGAATATAACAATCCACTTTCTAATATTGTTTTCATAACTACATTCTATCCACTTACATAGTCATCAACATCCATTATGGTGATGGGATAAGGCAGGTAGTTATTATGAAGTCACGGAACAAACCATAAAATTTTCCATCTCAATAATGTGAGCTTGGTTAGGGCTATTTTTAGAATATAAAGAATTATTAAAAAATTATAATATTTATATTAAAATTATAATATTTCAATTCAAAGATAATGGTAAGAGTTGTTGCATATGTTGATAGGGACACAAGAATAAAGTTATTGAAATGTAAAATAGCATTACATTGTACTTAAGCATAATAGATTTAATAATATTACAATTTTATCATTTAATTCTAATTAAAATATATTTGTTTTAAATAATATATGAACTTTTTAGTTTAAATATTATAAAAACAAACTAATATGGTCATTAAATTTAATACAAAGTGGATTAAAATAGTAAGTCTAGGGTTATATTGATTATGGATAGAAACGAAAATTAAAATAATAAGACCTAAGTTTAATAGATTATGGACCATAGATATTAAGGATTATGTATGATATGTATTTGTTATAACTATCTTATTACTAAAACAAAGTACCTCCAATTGTGTTAGGAATGGTTTTATAAAGCTTACTATATGAAAAATTGTGTCACAACATTGTATGATAATATTGTGAATTTTAAAGGAATTTTTATTCGATTGCCCAAAATGGGTGTACAAATTTTGAACCTCCACTCTCTCAATTGGGATCTGCCACTAGCTTAAAAGGTACTACCCGAATAAAAACACCTAACATATGTAGCACAAAAGTGGAAATAGACATGTTAGTGACCAATGGATTAAAAGTGGACATAATGTTATTCCAAATATAAGATAATCTCTATTATATGATTTTTTTTTAAGTTAAAAAAATATAATAGAAGTGAAGCAGTTTTACATAGACCTCCATAAATACTAGGTGGCCTTGACATCAAAAGTCACCAGGTTTAGCTAATATTATCCTCCAAATTCCAAAATTGTGAACCTAATATGAATTCAAATATATTTAATTTAATTTTCCATAAACCTCAAAATATAATGAAATCCATATATGAATGCTAGAAAAACTATGAAGAGCGGTTGAAGTTCAACAAAATTTGACCCACAATTTTTTTTTTTTTTTAATTAAAAAGAGGGTGAAGCTTAGTGATATTTGAGACCGCTTTGTTAGCTTTTGAACAGCTCCATACTCACTCATTGTAATGACCTTGACAATGTTATTTTAGTGACATCACCATGAGTCCTTGATTGGTTCCATAACACTAAAATCCGTACAACGTATAGATACAATTTAATTTAATAATTTCAATATGAATTAATTTTTGTATAAACATAAATATTAATTTTTAAATATTAATTTTTAAATATTTTTAGTCTAAATTAAGTATGGTTTACATTATATAAATCAAATTAATTAATTCTTTTATTATTATTAAAATATTTAAATAATAATTTTTTTTTATAAATAAGAATAATATTTAAAAAAATCATAATTTTATAATAACTTATTATTTTTATTATGTTTTGAAGTTTTTAAAATCCTACTAAATTATTATTAAAATTAGATGATCTAGATTACAAGTGATATTTTTATCATATGTTTAGGGAGAATACATAATTTTATCTCACACACACACACACATATATTCTCAAACTTGAATACTAACATGAATTAGGTGACTTAGTTGACAACTACTTGCTATCCATGAGTGAGTTTAGTTTTATGAAAGAACATAACAAGCTTGTAAACATAATAAAAGAAATCAAAATCAGTCATGAATAACAATGAATATATTTTTTATGTGGATACTATGGAATTTAAAGTGAAACAAAGAACTAGATTGTGGTCAAACTATTATGGAAGACCTTTGTGTGTGTTTAAGCTTATGTTTGACTGAAAGAATATATAGTGTGAGAATAATGCATTTTTATATAAAAAAATGGGATATACAAGGTTCATATGAACTTTATGATGTGAAAGAGTGGAACATAAAGTTGTAGTGGTCAATTCCTACACATTAGTTAAACACCTATTAAATATTTATCAAAATTTGACTTATATAAGCCCAATAATAAGATTAGGAGAATCAATTTAAAAATATTAGAGTTTTTCACACATAGACATGGATACTAGTAATCATCCATTAAATAATTAAAGTTGAAAATGAAAACTATATTTAATCATAGCTTTTATAATCATTACACACAGAGGCCCTCTACAACCCAATATTGAGTAGATGTGTAGACATTGCATCTTACATGCTAGAAGCTAGATGTAAATATTTTTTAATTTCAGTTTTTTTTATTGTAATTTTGTTTCTAATTAATAAAATTACTAACATTTCTTTTAGATAAAATAAAATCGTATCCCATTAAAATATATAACATATAGATAGTAGTTATAAATTAACATCGATTTTACCCTATAAATTAAAATGTCACATCTGCTCTTCATATATCACACATTATTTTATTTTTTTAACTTCCTTACTAATCATTTGTATATGTTATTGCATGGCATATAATTCCTATATTTTCTTATTGTATTTGGTAAATAGTTGATCTTGATGAATTATATCTATGCACTTTTTTTTTTTCTCGGTAAAACTAAATCTATTTATAAAACATAATAGTACAAAACTGCGCTAGTTTCGGTTGTGTGAGCCTGAAAACTGGGCTTGATGTCCAAGCTTAACCTTAGCAACTGAACTTCCGAGAGTGGGAAACCAGTTCTTTTAAAATAAATTCCACCACCCTTAGAAGGGAAACCGGTAAAATAGTAAAAGAACTGTGATACAACAAGAGACAGTAAACTAGAATAGCCTATATCTTTTACAGTTGAATATAAACTCAAAAAACCAAAAAATTCTTCCATGAGGTCGAAAATTTATACCAAAGCATGCTGAGCGGGATCAAAGTCACCGTTCAGGAGTAGGGGACTCCAGTTCTTCCACGATCCTGGAACCAAACTCAGCTTCTCCATCATCCTTGTCCTTCTCTGGCGCGCCACTCTTGCTGAAGAAGTCCACCTGCAAATTTTCCATTCCAAGAATGGAATGACCAATGCTGACTGGCTCAACAGGGGCTGGAATGTCAATATTTGCATGTGAGGGCTAAGGGTTAGGTGGAATAGGGGCAGGGCGGGGCATTGAAGCTGGCGCTAGGATAGGGGATTCTTCGCAAACAGTAACAGTGATGAAAGCAGTGATAACATGCATGTTTGAGGAGAAATTGAAGAGAAATTCCGCCCTTTGTGAAGACTGGCAGAGGGCTGGGTTGGTGGGCAAATTAGAAGCAGGGGAGGCAGGCTCAGAGACATACGGAGGAGGCTGTGAAGGTGGAACAAAGTGAGTGCTTCCAAGAGGGTAGGAGATGCCTCTCCGATGCCCAAAATCCAAATGCAAGCTCCAATCTACGTCCTCCTCAGAAGATGTCGACGACGAGCTAATGGAAGGGCGAGGGCGGGAAGAGCGCCCTCTGCTCGTTCTGTGCCTCCAACGCATTCTCGGCCTGAGCCAAGGAATCGAAGCCGCATGAAGCCAGGAGTGCTTGGGGCAGAAGGAGTAGTCGGGATGCAACAAATATCTCTGAAAATTAGCTGCGTGAGAAGGCAAATAGAAATTGAGATGACAGTAGCTAGTCTGGGTGAAGTGGAAACCTAGAAGAGTTTCCAAGCATCCCAGGATGGAGCAACGTCGACCTGTTTGGGTGCGTTCACTTGGAACAGTGCAAGCAGGGGAGCAACTACCACAGAAGGGAGAAGGATGACTACAAAAAACACAATGAGCAAACGAATTATCCAGAATGAAATCCATAGCCAAATGAACCAGCAAGGTGAGGTAAATGATAGGCGTGGTGAACGGTGTTAAAGTAGAACAGGTTGGCGAAGTTAATGTGTGAGTAATGGCACTGTAGGGGGCCATATGGCCGCAGCAAGCGAACTCCCTTGGGATCCACCAAGGGGCGGAAGTCCCATCACTCCGAGCCATCATCCGCATCTGAAGTATATCTGTGCACTTATTACCTAATGTTTCATGCATGTTTAATTTCCCCTATGATTATAATTGGATCATTTTCAGAATTACTATATGGAAGAATCATCTCCCTAGATGAATCTTATAACATTTAAACCTAACAATCTGTAACACCCCCAATTTGTGTGTTGAATTTTTTTTTAAAAGTTAGACATTGAACTTTAATCCTAAGGGGGTGGACCCAAGGGATGAGTATGGTGTGAATGTAATTGCATATTTTATTTGAGGAAATAAATAAAATGATTGTGCATTTTGACCAAAAAGAGAAATTGAGATCACTTGCCAAATCCATGAGGATTGCTACAACAACCTGCACCTTCAAAATTCTTGTTAAATTAATTTAGATTTGAGGAGGAATCTAAATTTCCCCAATGAAGAGGAGTAGTTGAGAAGAGGTGAGAAAAAGCTGGAAAAGCTGAGGAAAAGCTTAAAGCAGCTTTAAAGAATCCCAAGATGGGAAGCCTAGGCTAAACAGGAAAGAAAGCATCCTGCTATTCTGGACGCAGAATTAGAAACATGCTTGGGGAATTTTGAGCTTAAATAAGCTGCTCCTAGACTGATCAGAGGTTGATCTGTGCTAGGAGGTGATCTCTGCTCGGGGGTGAATCCTGGGAGATAAAGAGGATTCTAAGGTTGGGAGGTTGGTCATTTGCAGACAGTGGTATGTTCTGAAACTTTTGTTAGTCTAGGTTTCTATGGTATGAATTGGCTACATATAGAAAATTTAATTAATGGTGGGATTGATATTAGTACTACATTTAACAGTGTCCATCTTAGGGTAATCACCCTCCAGATTCCGTTTTGTTGTAGACTAGAATCTCCATAGAGTAGAAACTTCAGAATCTCTAAACCAAGTTCGGTTTAAATCTGAAGCTACTAACCTCTACAAATGACCAATTATTGTTATTTCGGAGAGGCACAAAGGTGATATTTCATACTGATGAGAATGCTAGAAGAATATTATAGCAGCACTAAAGTAAAACGATATAAATACCACCAGTTGTAGGTATAAAAAGAAAAAAAATATATATAAATATACTTCTACTCTATCTGCTTGATACTACAAGTTATAAATGATTAAAATTTCCAATGATATAGAAAGACTTTACTTCTGCTCTATTTACATGATATAGCAAGTTATAATTGGTTATTTTGTATTCAGGAAATTTTCTAAATTGTTGAATACAAGTATCATAGCAAAAGAATTACATTTATAATTACATTCCTTTAGTGCAATAATTACTGTGCATATAGAACTAGAAAGCATTGAAAAGCCAAGTAAGCCAAATTGTTAAGAGAAGGAAAACTTAGAGCAAGAGATTCAAATTATGATAAAATATCAATTGACTTTGTATGAGATGAGGGCTACACTGGAGAGTAGAAAATTTTAGAGTGAAACTATAATTTAACTCATAACTAAACCCTATAACCAACCCTTAGGTAATTAGGATAAAATATCCACAATGATATCCTAATCTCATTATCACTTCTATAATGATCCGCACTTGAAAATCAAGGAGAATAGACATATTAATAAGTCTCGGCCTTATAGTAATCTGAAACCTTTTGGTATCAAAATACAAATGCGCAATAAACATATAGATAACTACAAATTATAGGATAACCGCGTTATATAACGACCCAAATCACATAGTCAAAGGAGGTATATCAAAAAGGGACTATACCTGTGCATCGTTTATATATATACAATCATACATTCCAAACCGAAAACAATATCATAACTAATCAACGTAATATGAATGGGTAATCATAATGTTAGCTGGGAAATTGTATAATGTTTGGCACACACAAGAAATCATGAAACTACTATATGCATAAACCTTATTCCAATCATTGTCCTCTGTTGGTGCTAGTGATAATTGCCACTGCATCGTGAGCATCTTCACTAAAAGTAATTGCTAATCTAATAGGCCGAACAACACAATAAAACAATGCGAAACCGAAGAGTTGAAATTAAAATCCTCACGCCAGAGCGAAGAGAACTACACAGTTTTCACAAGAATTTCTACGAGACGGAAATTAGTGCCACAGGGTTGAATATCCAAATCCACTCTATATATTAGTTGTGGTGCAGAATAGTCAGATTCGTAGATATACGGTGGATTTAAAATACTACAGAAACTCAGAACACCAATCATCCTTACCTACGTCATCGTGAACGCTGTCAATCTTCCAGATCTGGGCACAAATGACATCGTATTAGGGTACAGAAAAAGGTTGAGGTGAGGGTGAGTATCCATAGCGATTAAAATGAAACTGAATAAATGGAAACATGATAAATGAACCGGTCATTTACACTCGGCCACAGTCCAGCGAAAGATAGTTAGCCAAACGCCGAAACATAATCATGTTACGAAAACCTAGTTCTTCATACACTCAATTTATAATAGCTGCAAAAATAGAATAGGCTGAAGTAATTTTACGCTGGGTGTACAGGGGTAGCAAGAGATAAAAATCTCTGACTCGTTCCTACAAATCCCCAAAGGCCGAAGCCAGAGTTCTGACGAGAGTAGAGAAAAACAAAGGAAGCACCCTCACTCGTAGCCGAATGAAATTTCCTCATTTCCGAATAATCTGCGAACCTGCAACATTGCCATGAATTAAACAATAGACCCGTCCAAAGCATTACGAGAATAAAGCAGACCAATGCAATTCTAGAAAAGAAAAACAAACCGAAAGGAATGAATAACGCATTCTACGATAAAAGAAACTTGTGAATCGCAGAATGACCAGGTAAGTGCGTCGACAGTAGAGGGCGAGCCGGGGATTAAAACCTCGCAGCCATGAATCAATGCGACTTGGATCAACGAAAGAAAGAAATCAGATAGCAATATGGATTGGGACGGTGAAGGGTTAATAAGGAACCCCAAAACCCTAAAACAAAAGCGTTACAAGTACTGGAAACCCAGTTCGCAGAGTTAACCAGGTAGCCTTCAGTTAAGTCGAATGGGTGCAAAATCCCGGAAAGGATTTCCAGAGCAACAATGCGCGACACCCTGGGTACCCTTGTGTCCGGTCAAAATTTCTTTATGCCAGCTCACTGTACGTGAGAGGCCGGCTGCAGAGGAAGTCAGGAGAGGTGGCACCTCGAAAAGAAGTTCCCTCTCGGTGGTGAATTGCGTTGGGGCATGAGTTGCCACAGTTAGGTAAACTGTCACACGCCACCGGAAACTTGTGGCCGCCATTAAAGTCTGTCATCTGTACACAAAGCCAGAAAAAATGAAATCATATGCGTGCGAATAGACATAGGGTAGACTAGGGTTCAATTCGACCATGGTAATCTGAAAACCACTTTGTGATGGAGGCGCCACCTATGCGGACGGATAACTGTCACGCCAGGGTTATACACCCTACCCTACGTCAATGACAACCACATGGATGGCGGTATAATTAAAATGTTCGCGCATGGCATGCGGTTGACTTATACGAAAATACCTGAATGGAGTTTCAACGGAGGTTTGTGAATTCGTGCGTGCTAGCTATATAGTAGTAATCAACTTTAACATACAAGGGAGTTTGACACTCATTATGAGAATAGATGATCTATACGTATAAAATGCCACGAAATTAAAACAACCGAGATTTGCATGCGCCAGAGTATATATATATAACATCCAATCAATAATAATAGTTAAATTACCGTGGATATATACATATTCGATTTGGAAGAAAAACAAAATGACCTAAAGGGATATATATATATATTGGAAATGGAAAAAGGGTCTTAATATGTCTATCGAATGGGATTAATAGAAGTTCCCTAGGTATATATGTTACATTAAATATATATAAAAAAAAGGAGGCTTGGTTATAGTTATGTTATATATGTATATATATATAGAGGGACTATATATATATATATACACATAAGGAAAATTATATATCGTAATGAATAGACATGCAAGTAGTGCATGGGGAGTAGGTTAATATAATTGGACTATGTAGGTATTAGATAAGAGTATCCCAAGACGTGTTAAACCTATATATATTTATAGATGGTTACATGGGGTATGTAAACATGGTTGAAGTATTTTGTTTAGAGATGTACTTCACATATAATGGTTAGGGGGTTATAAATACTCCAAAGGTGATGGGTGATCAAGGTATGTTGAACATATATGTTATATAAAGATATATATATTTATATCTGTGGGTTACATATATATATATATATATATATATATATATATATCCTCAGCTAATCGTGGGGATTACAAAAAAAAAATAAAAAAATTTCCCTAAACTGGAGGTGTGACAAATGGTATCGGAGCCCTAGTTACAACAAATTGGGCTGTTGTTTTGTGCTCAATGTTTATTTCATATTTTGTTTTTCTGAAGTTTATTAACTTTGCTAATCTGTGTTGTAAGTGTGTACAGTTGAAATGGCTGAAGGTGAAGGGATTTATGTGGATCTGCGGGATGAGTTTGCTACTCTAGATCCCAATGCCCCGGTACTGGCTATGTTGCACCGGATGCAACGAGAGTTGGCTGAATTAAGAAGCCAAAATGACATGTTGTCAACAGCCAGTAAGGAGCAGGAAAAGCTCATCAGAGAGCTAACTTCCCGGAACATCCAGGAGGGCGAAGGTTCTGGAAAAAGAAAGATGGATGAATCTGAGGATGAGGATGCAGCTAGAAATCAACATAAGCAGAAAAGAGAGTTGCAAGGGGAATTTAGAAAGATCAAACCTTCCTCCTATGATGGAGAGAAGGAGGAGGATGTTGAAGCTTGGTTGCTGAACATGATCAAGTATTTCCAAGTCTATGAATATGAGAGCAATCTGAAGGCTAGATTAGCTGTGTACCAACTACAAGGAAAAGCTACACTCTGGTGGGAAGAGACAAAAATGGTGCATGCCATTGATGAAAAGACAATTACTTGGGAAGATTTTCAGACTAAGTTCAAAAGTCGTTATTTGAATGAACATTATTATGACGATAAAGCAAAATAATTCCATGAACTTAGGCTAGGGCAGCTCACTATTGATGAGTTTGTCACTAAGTTTACTAATTTACTGAGGTATGTTCCTTACATTAGGGAAGAAAAGGCAAAAGTGCAAAGGTTTTTAAATTGTTTGCCTACTGTTTACAAGGAGAAAATTGAATTTGACAACCCAAAGACCATGGATGAAGCTGTTAGAAAAGCAAGGTTATGCTATCAGCAGTTTAAAGGTAAAGCAGAACAAGGGAAGAGCTGGTTGAACAAGGGTGAGTTCAAAGGTAAAAGACCAAAACCAGCATATTTAAGGAATTTTGGCAGAGATCATCAAAAGAAAAAAGTTCAGTAAACCAAAGGAAAGTCAAACTGCTCAGTCCCAAGTGGTGTCAAAACCAGTAGAAGGAAACAATAAAAAGGAAGGGACAGTTAGAATGAAGGAACCTCTGAAATGTTGGGGCTGCGGAGAACCCCATATGATGAGGGACTGTCCCCATCGAAATATACACATGATCAGCAGAGAGCGAGAGGCAACAACAGTCAATGACATAGCCAGAAACATACCAACCATCAGTGCAGCCCTAGAAAATCGACAGGCAGAACATCAAGCAACCATGGTGGAAATGGAGGGTAAGATTTCTGACCTACCTGTTACTGTTTTGATTGATCCAGGTGCTTCTTTGAGTTATGTTAGTCCTGGAATTGTAGAAAAATGTAAAATCAAACCTGAAAAATTTCAGCAGTCATGGTTGGTACAGCTAGCCACTGGAACTAAGAGAAAAGTCACTCATAAGTTGCCCAAAACAGCGATACAATTAAATGGTTTTTCAACCGAAGTAAACTTGAACATATTGCCATTAGGATCCTATGATCTGCTGATAGGAATGGATTGGCTGGAAAAAAAGAAATCCCTTATGAACTGCTAGGATAAAACTCTGCATTGTGTAGATGACGAAGGGAAACCTTTTACCTTAAAAGGGAAACCAAAACCCATTGTGGTAAGACAAATATCAGCCTTACAATTGAAAAGAACAGCTAGAAAAGAATACCAAGTTTATGCAGTGCATGTAGAAGAAATAGAGCAGAAAACTGAGGAAGAATTACTTGATGCTATACCAGTCATCAGAGAGTTTAAGGAAATATTTCCCAAGGAAATCCCTCATCTTCCCCCCAAAAGGGAGATTGACTTTTCTATAGATCTGGTGCCAGGAGCTACACCTATTTCCCGAGCTCCTTATCGGATGAGTCCGCCAGAACTAATAGAGCTAAAAATGCAGCTGCAAGAATTATTGGATAAAGGGTATATTAGACCAAGTGTGTCTCCATGGGGAGCACCTGTGTTATTTGTTAAAAAGAAGGATGGAAATTTTAGAATGTGCATTGACTATCGTCAACTGAACAAGTTGACCATTAAGAATAGGTATCCACTTCCTAGAATTGATGATCTTTTTGATCAAGTGAGAGGAGCTTCAGTCTTCTCCAAGATAGAACTAAGGACGGGGTATCACCAGCTTAGAATAAAAGAAGAAGACATCAGCAAAACAGCATTTCGAACCAGGTATGGGCACTACGAATTTGTAGTCCTACCTTTTGGTTTGACAAATGCCCCTGCCACATTTATGTGTCTGATGAATAGTGTGCTGAATAATTATTTGGACAAATTTGTTCTTGTGTTCATAGATGATATCTTAGTTTACTCCAAAAATGAGGAAGAACATAAGGAACACCTGAGAATAGTGTTGCAAACTTTGAAATAAAATCAGCTATATGCCAAGTTCAGTAAATGTGAATTTTATAAAGATAAAATTCAATATTTGGGTCATATAATCTCTGAAAAAGGGTTGGCAGTTGACCCTGAAAAGATAAGAGCCATTGAAGAATGGCCAGTTCCCACTGATGTCTCAGTAGTAAGATCATTTATGGGAATTGCAGGCTATTATTGCAGATTTGTGGAGAGATTTTCTGCTATAGAAAATCCCATAACCTCACTACAAAGGAAGGGTGTTAAGTTCATGTGGACTGAGAAATGTCAAAACAGTTTCGAACAATTGAAACAGAAACTTATTTCAGCTCCTATATTAAAAATTGCTGATCCTGATAAAGAGTTTGTGGTATGTACAGATGCTTGCAGAGAGGGGCTAGGAGGAGTCTTATTGCAAGAAAATTCAGTTATTGCCTATGAGTCTAGGAAATTGAAAACTCATGAACAGAATTATAGTGCATATGATTTGGAGTTTGCAGCTGTTATTCATGCTTTAAAAATGTGGAGGCACTATCTGCTGGGGAAGAAGTTCACATTAATGACTGATCATATTAGCCTCAAATATTTTTTCTCCCAAACTGACCTGAATGCAAGACAAGCCAGATGGCTGTCCTTTCTAAGTGAATTTGACATGGACATAAAGCATATCAAGGGGAAGGAGAATAAAGTTGCTGATGCCTTAAGTAGAAATGCTTGTCAACATTTAAACAGCAGTGGGAGCAGTGCCCAGATGGAGATAGAGGAATTGGTGAGAAAGGCAGCAACTCAAGATCCCAACTATGAAGCACTCTTGGTGAAATTACAGACAAGGGATAAAACAGATTTCACTAAAAACCCACAAGGGCTTCTCTATTACAAAAATAGGTTCTATATTCCAAATATAGAGTCATTGAAAAGAGAAATACTAGATGAATATCACAAACAACCCTATGCAGGACATCCAGGGTACCAGAAGATGTTAACAACCTTGAAAAAGAAGCTGTTCTGGCCAGGAATGAGGAGAGATGTGGCAGAGTATCTAAGTAAATGTATGGAGTGTCAACTAGTCAAAGTTGAGCATCAACACCCAGCAGGGCTTTTAAATCCCCTGCCAGTCGCAGAATGGAAATGGGACACGGTTTCCATGGATTTTATAATAGGACTACCCAAAACCAAATACCAACATGATTCAGTAATGGTAGTAGTAGACACTTTAACCAAAGCTCCTCACTTTATACCTGTCAAGTCTACTTTCGGAACAGCCCAAGTGGCAAATGTTTTCCTGAAGGAGATAGTAAGGCTTCATGGGGTGCCCAAAGTAATTGTCTTAGATAGAGATGCTAAGTTTACAACAGCATTTTGGAAAGGGTTGTTTGGAGGTATGGGCACTAAGATGAATTTTAGTACTGCCTATCACCCTCAAACAGATGGGCATACAGAAAGAACGAATCAAGTATTGGAGGATATGTTGCGAATGTATGTGATGGATAGACCATCAAAATGGGAAGAGTATCTGCATTTAGCTGAGTTTGCCTATAATAAGAGCTACCAATCCTCTATTAAGATGAGTCCGTTTGAGGCACTTTATGGGAGAAAGTGCCGCACTCCCTTGAGTTGGAGTCAACCAGAGGATAAACTGGTATTGGGACCAGATGCACTACAAGAGATGGAAAGAATTGTTAAACAAATACAGAGAAATATAAAGATAACACAGGACCGACAGAAGAGCTATTCTGATAAGAAAAGGGTGCACCGAGAATTCAAAGTGGGGGATCATGTGTATTTGTGCATTAAACCCAAAAAGAGCACACTTTATGCAGGAAGTTGTGCAAAACTGGCTCCTAGATATTGTGGGCCTTTTGAGGTGTTAGAAAGGGTGGGACCAGTGGCTTACAAGCTGGCCTTACCACCTCATGTTAGAGTGCATAATGTATTTCATGTTTCATTATTAAAAAGATATGTGCATGATGCTTCTCACATAGTTGATTGGAATGTTGTACAGGTGGAACCAGAAGGGGAGTTTCTGCCATAACCGCTTCAAATATTGGAGCGGGAAGAAATTGAATTGAGAAACAGAACAGTGGCCAGAGTAAAAGTGCAGTGGAAGCACTTTACTGCTGAAGAAGCCACCTGGGAAAGGGAAGCTGAAATGATGGAGCAATATCCATTTTTGTTTAAATGAACTCTAGCAGTTGAATAAGAACACCGAGGACGGTGTTTATTTTCAGAGGGGGAATATGTAACACCCCCAATTTGTGTGTTGAATTTTTTTAAAGGATAAGTATGGTGTGAATGTATTTGCATATTTTATTTGAGGAAATAAATAAAATGATTGTGCATTTTGACCAAGATGAGAATTAGAGATCACTTGCCAAATCCATGAGGATGGATAAGGCAACAAATCCCCAAAATATTTCAAAAAATCCTTGAAAGAAATTAATTTAGATTTGAGGAGAAATCTAAAATTCCCCAATGAAGAGGAGTAGTTGGGAAGAGGGTGAGAAAAAAGGCACAGAAAAGCCAGGAAAAGCAGCGACTTCAAGTCGAATGGGAAGCCTGGGCTAACTTGAAAGAAAACTATTTATTACCGGGCCTTAATTAGAAAGCACATGCTTTGGGGAAGGTGAAACAAATGGTGCTCTAAAGCGGTCAGAGGTTGATACATGCTGGAGGTGATCTCTCACTTTCGGGGGGTGAATCTGGGAGATAAAGGTCAAAATTAGGAGGTTAGTCATTTACGAGCAATTAAATATGTTGAAACTTATTAATCAAGTTTTCTATAGTATGAATTGGCTACATATAGAAAATTTAATTAATAATTGATTTATATTAATTACTACATTTAACGGTGTCCAATCTTAGGGTAATCACACATAGGATTATTATTAATGACTAGAATCTCCATAGAGTAGAAACTTCAGAATCTCTAAACCAAGTTCGGTTTAAATCTGAAGCTACTAACCTCTACAAATGACCAATTATTGTTATTTCGGAGAGGCACAAAGGTGCTATTTCATACTGATGAGAATGCTAGAAGAATATTATAGCAGCACTAAAGTAAAACGATATAAATACCACCAGCTGTAGGTATAAAAAGAAAAAAAATATATATAAATATACTTCTACTCTATCTGCTTGATACTACAAGTTATAAATGATTAAAATTTCCAATGATATAGAAAGACTTTACTTCTGCTCTATTTACATGATATAGCAAGTTATAATTGGTTATTTTGTATTCAGGAAATTTTCTAAATTGTTGAATACAAGTATCATAGCAAAAGAATTACATTTATAATTACATTCCTTTAGTGCAATACCATTGTGTACATATAGGTGTACATTGAAAGCCAAATTGAAGTTAAGAGGAAAGAAAACTTTAGAGAAGATATTCTAAATTCTTATTAAAACATCAATTGACTTTGCATGAGATGAGGGCTATACCCATATAGAAAATTTTAGAGTAAACTATAATTTAACTCTATAACTAAACCTTATAACCAACCTTAGGGAAATCGAGATAAAATATGCGCAAAGTATATCCTTAATCTCGTTATCGATTTTCTATAATGATCCGCACTTGAAGATCAAGGAGAATAGACATATTAATAAGTCTCGGCCTTATAGTCATCTGAAACCTTTTGGTATCAAAATACAAATGCGCAATAGACATATAGATAACTACAAATTATAGGATAACCGCGTTATATAACGACCCAAATCACATAGTCAAAGGAGGTATATCAAAAAGGGAATATACATGTGCATCGTTTATATATATACAATCATACATTCCAAACCGAAAACAATATCATAACGAATCAACGTAATATGTGAATGGGTAATCATTAGCGCAATTGGAACAGAGGTATGGTCAAGTAATAATAATGCGGAGAAATCATGAAAACTACTATATGCATAAAAACCTTATTCAACGTATCAATCTGATGGGTGTGACCTCCTACACCACGGCACCGTGGAGACCAGTCAAAAGTAATTGCGACCAGACAGAGGGGCCGAACGACACAATAAAACAATGCGAAACCGAAGAGTTGAAATTAAAATCCTCACGCCAGAGCGAAGAGAACTACACAGTTTTTACAAGAATTTCTACGAGACGGAAATTAGTGCCACAGGGTCGAATATCCAAATCCACTCTATATATTAGTTGTGGTGGAGAATAGTCAGATTCGTAGATATACGGTGGATTTAAAATACTACAGAAACTCAGAACACCAATCATCCTTACCTACTTCGTCCTGAACGCTGTCAATCTTCCAGATCTGTGCACAGATGACATCGTATTAGGGTACAGAAAAAGGTTGAGGTGAGGGTGAGTATCCATAGCGATTAAAATGAAACTGAATAAATGGAAACATGATAAATGAACCGGCCATTTACACTCGGCCACAGTCCAGCGAAAGATAGTTAGCCAAACGCCGAACCATAATCATGTTACGAAAACCTAGTTCTTCATACACTCCATTTATAATAGCTGCAAAAATAGAATAGGCTGAAGTAATTTTACACTGGGTGTACAGGGGTAGCAAGAGATAAAAATCTCTGACTCGTTCCTACAAATCCCCAAAGGCCGAAGCCAGAGTTCTGAATAGAGTAGAGAAAAACAAAGGAACCACCCTCACTCGTAGCCGAATGAAATTTCCTCATTTCCGAATAATCTGCGAACCTGCAACATTGCCATGAATTAAACAGTAGACCCGTCCAAAGCATTATGAGAATAAAGCAGACCAATGCAATTCTAGAAAAGAAAAACAAACTGAAAGGAATGAATAACGCATTCTACGATAAAAGAAACTTGTGAATCGCAGAATGACCAGGTAAGTGCGTCGGCAGTAGAGGGCGAGCCGGGGATTAAAACCTCGCAGCCATGAATCAATGCAACTTGGATCAACGAAAGAAAGAAATAAGATAGAAATATGGATTGGGATGGTGAAGGGTTAATAAGGAACCCCAAAACCCTAAAACAAAAGCATTACAAGTACTGGAAACCCGGTTCGCAGAGTTAACCAGGTACCCTTCAGTTAAGTCGAATGGGTGCAAAATCCCGGAGAGGATTTCCAGAGCAACAATGCGCGACACCCTGGGTACCCTTTTGTCCGGTGAAAATTTCTTTAAGCCATCTCACTGTACGTGAGAGGCGGGTTGCAGAGGAAGTCAGGAGAGGTGGCACCTCAAAAAGAAGTTCCCTCTCGGTGGTGAATTGCGTTGGGGTATGAGTTGCCACAGTTAGGTAAACTGTCACACGCCACCGGAAACATGTGGCTGCCATTAAAGTCTGTCATCTGTACACAAAGCCAGAAAAACTGAAATCATATGCGTGCGAATAGACATAGGGTAGACTAGGGTTCAATTCGACCATGGTAATCTGAAAACCGCTTTGTGATGGAGGCGCCACCTATGCGGACGGATAACTATCACGCCAGGGTTATACACCCTACCCTACGTCAATGACAACCACGTGGATGGCGGTATAATTAAAATTCTCGCGCATGGCATGTGGTCGACTTATACGAAAATACCTGAATGGAGTTTCAACGGAGGTTTGTGAATTCGTGCGTGCCAGCTATATAGTGGTAATCAACTTTAACATACAAGGGAGTTTGACAATCATTATGAGAATAGATGATCTATACGTATAAAATGCCACGAAATTAAAACAACCGAGAGTTGCATGCGCCGGAGTATATATATATAACCTCCAATCAATAATAAGAGTTAAATTACCGTGGATATATACATATTCGATTTGGAAGAAAAACAAAATGACCTAAAGGAATATATATAGATATTGGAAATGGAAAAAGGGTCTTAATATGTCTATCGAATGGGATTAATAGAAGTTCCCTAGGTATATATGTTACATTAAATAAAAAAAAAGGGAGGCTTGGTTATAGTTATGTTATATATGTATATATATATAGAGGGACTATATATATATATATACACATAAGAAAAATTATATATCGTAATGAATATACATGCAAGTAGTGCATGGGGAGTAGGTTAATATACTTGGACTATGTAGGTATTAGATAAGAGTATCCCAAGACGTGTTAAACCTATATATATTGATAGATGGTTACATGGGGTATGTAAACATGGTTGAAGTATTTTGTTTAGAGATGTACTTCACATATAATGGTTGAGATCATCATCATCTCAAAGGTGATGGGTGATCGAGTATGTTGAACATATATATTATATAAGAATATATATATTTTATATACCTTGGGTTACAATCTCTCTCTCTCTCTCTATATACTTATATATATATCCTCATTGTGAGTGGGATTTACAAAAAAAAAAAATTCCTACAGTGGAGGTGTTACAATGGTATCGGAGCCCTAGTTACAACAAATTGGGCTGTTGTTTTGTGCTCAATGTTTATTTCATATTTTGTTTTTCTGAAGTTTATTAACTTTGCTAATCTGTGTTGTAAGTGTGTACAGTTGAAATGGCTGAAGGTGAAGGGATTTATGTGGATCTGCGGGATGAGTTTGCTACTCTAGATCCCAATGCCCCGGTACTGGCTATGTTGCACCGGATGCAACGAGAGTTGGCTGAATTAAGAAGCCAAAATGACATGTTGTCATCAGCCAGTAAGGAGCAGGAAAAGCTCATCAGAGAGCTAACTTCCCGGAACAGCCAGGAGGGCGAAGGTTCTGGAAAAAGAAAGATGGATGAATCTGAGGATGAGGATGCAGCTAGACATCAACATAAGCAGAAAAGAGAGTTGCAAGGAGAATTTAGAAAGATCAAACCTCCCTCCTATGATGGGGAGAAGGAGGAGGATGCTGAAGCTTGGTTGCTGAACATCATCAAGTATTTCCAAGTTTATGAATATGAGAGCAATTTGAAGGCTAGATTAGTTGTGTACCAGCTACAAGGAAAAGCTACACTCTGGTGGGAAGAGACAAAAATGGTGCATGCCATTGATGAAAAGACAGTTACTTGGGAAGGTTTTCAGACTAAGTTCAAAAATCGTTATTTAAATGAACGTTATTATGACGATAAAGCAAAAGAATTCCATGAACTTAGGTTAGGGCAGCTCAATATTGATGAGTTTGTCACCAAGTTTACAAATTTATTGAGGTATGTTCCTTACATTAGGGAAGAAAAGGAAAAAGTGAAAAGGTTCCTTAAATTGTTTTCCTACTGTTTACAAGGAGAAAATTGAATTTGACAACCCAAAGACCATGGATGAAGCTGTTAGAAAAGCAAGGTTATGCTATCAGCAGTTTAAAGGTAAAGCGGAAGAAGGGAAGAGCTGGTTGAACAAGGGTGAGTTCAAAGGTAAAAGACCAAAACCAACATATTTAAGGAATTTTGGCAGAGATCATCAAAGGAAAAAGTTCAGTAAACCAAAGGAAAGTCAAACTGCTCAGTCCCAAGTGGTGTCAAAACCAGTAGAAGGAAACAATAAAAGGGAAGGGACAGTTAGAATGAAGGAACCTCTGAAATCTTGGGGCTGCGGAGAACCCCATATGATGAGGGACTGTCCCCATCGAAATATACACATGATCAGCAGAGAGCGAGAGGCATCAACAGTCAATGACATAGCCAAAAACATACCAACCATCAGTGCAGCCCTAGAAAATCGACAGGCAGAACATCAAGCAACCATGGTGGAAATGGAGGGTAAGATTTCTGACCTACCTGTTACTGTTTTGATTGATCTAGGTGCTTCTTTGAGTTATGTTAGTCCTGGAATTGTAGAAAAATGTAAAATCAAACCTGAAAAATTTCAGCAGTCATGGTTGGTACAGCTAGCCACTGGAACTAAGAGAAAAGTCACTCATAAGTTGACCAAAACAGCGATACAACTAAATGGTTTTTCAACCGAAGTAAACTTGAACATATTGCCATTAGGATCCTATGATCTGCTGATAGGAATGGATTGGCTGGAAAAAAGGAAAGACCTTATGAACTGCTGGGATAAAACTCTGCATTGTGTAGATGACGAAGGGAAACCTTTTACCTTAAAAGGGAAACCAAAACCCATTGTGGTAAGACAAATATCAGCCTTACAATTGAAAAGAACAGCTAGAAAAGGATACCAAGTTTATGCAGTGCATGTAGAAGAAATAGAGCAGAAAAATGAGGAAGAATTACTTGATGCTATACCAGTCATCAGAGAGTTTAAGGAAATATTTCCCAACGAAATCCTTCATCTTCCCCCCAAAAGGGAGATTGACTTTTCTATAGATCTGGTGCCAGGAGCTACACCTATTTCCCAAGCTCCTTATCGGATGAGTCCGCCAGAACTAATAGAGCTAAAAATGCAGCTGCAAGAATTATTGGATAAAGGGTATATTAGACCAAGTGTGTCTCCATGGGGAGCACCTGTGTTATTTGTTAAAAAGAAGGATGGAAATTTTAGAATGTGCATTGACTATCGTCAACTGAACAAGTTGACCATTAAGAATAGGTATCCACTTCCTAGAATTGATGATCTTTTTGATCAAGTGAGAGGAGCTTCAGTCTTCTCCAAGATAGAACTAAGGACGGGGTATCACCAGCTTAGAATAAAAGAAGAAGACATCAGCAAAACAGCATTTCGAACCAGGTATGGGCACTACGAATTTGTAGTCCTACCTTTTGGTTTGACAAATGCCCCTGCCACATTTATGTGTCTGATGAATAGTGTGCTGAATAATTATTTGGACAAATTTGTTCTTGTGTTCATAGATGATATCTTAGTTTACTCCAAAAATGAGGAAGAACATAAGGAACACCTGAGAATAGTGTTGCAAACTTTGAAAGAAAATCAACTATATGCCAAGTTCAGTAAATGTGAATTTTATAAAGATAAAATTCAATATTTAGGTCATATAATTTCTGAAAAAGGTTTGGCAGTTGACCCTGAAAAGATAAAAGCCATTAAAGAATGGCCAGTCCCCACTGACGTCTCAGCAGTAAGATCATTTATGGGAATTGCAGGCTATTATCACAGATTTGTGGAGAGATTTTCTGCGATAGCAAATCCCATAACCTCATTACAAAGGAAGGGTGTTAAGTTTGTGTGGACTGAGAAATGTCAAAACAGTTTCGAACAATTGAAACAGAAACTTATTTCAGCTCCTATATTAAAAATTACTGATCCTGATAAAGAGTTTGTGGTATGTACAGATGCTTGCAGAGAGGGGCTAGGAGGAGTTCTATTGCAAGAAAATTTAGTTATTGCCTATGAGTCTAGGAAATTGAAAACTCATGAACATAATTATAGTGCATATGATTTGGAGTTTGCAGCTATTATTCATGCTTTAAAAATGTGGAGGCACTATCTGCTGGGGAAGAAGTTCACATTAATGACTGATCATATTAGCCTCAAATATTTTTTCTCCCAAGCTGACCTGAATGCAAGACAAGCCAGATGGCTGTCCTTTCTAAGTGAATTTGACATGGACATAAAGCATATCAAGGGGAAGGAGAATAAAGTTGCTGATGCCTTAAGTAGAAATGCTTGTCAACATTTAAACAGCAGTGGGAGCAGTGCCCAGATGGAGATAGAGGGAATTGGTGGTAAAAGCAGCAAATCAAGATCCCAACTATGAAAATTTAGGCAACCGTTAGGAAAAGATAAACTATTTCACTAAAACCAAAAAGGGTTTATTTCAAAAACAGTGTTGTATATTCCAAATGTAGAATCATCAAAAGAGAAAATTCTAGATGAATATCACAAGCAACTTAGCGTGTGACATCCCAGGATACCGTAAGATAATGTTCTCTTGAAAAGAAGTCGTTTCCGGCCGGTATTAAGAAAGATGTGGCTGAGTATCCAGTAAGTGTATGGAATGTCAACTGCCGTGTGCCGAGCATCAACCACAGGTTTGTGCGAACTTTCCCACTGCAGAATTGTGAAATGGGACACAAAGATTCATGGATTTTATAACCCTTCCTTAGGTATTCACCTTCCAGATCTGTTTAGTTGTAGGATTCAGAAATTTCAGAGAAACCTGAATTTAAACCAAGGATTGGGTTCAAATCTCAGAGTTACTTCGCACTCTATAGATGATAAATTATAGATAGATACATGGTAGGAAAACTAATTGTGATATTTTATATTTACAACTGCCAGAAGAATATCACATCAATACTAGAAATATCTCAGTTTAAATACCAATTCTATGGGAAGTAAATATAACTAAGGGGACACTTAAACTTAAGCTTTAAAAAAATTAAAACATTTCCTACCACATATAATTGTACACCCAGGGAATTTTATGTTCATAGGAAATTGCAAACTATCTTAGTGTTCTATAACCATCCTAGAAATAAACCAAATATGTAGGAGTTTACATAAAGCGACCTTTGCAATCTTCAAATAAAATCTATACTAAGGAGAAACACAATATTGATAGCAAAGAGAGAGCCATTAGGTAAACAAAAAGAAATCCATTTTCCCTCCCGAATTCGAGCATCATAATCGAAGTATTATAGGCTGTATAAGTTCATTATACCACTTAATGATTATTCACCCAGCCATACAAATACCATGTGACATTTATACCTATATTTATGTTAAGAGATTATGGTAACCTAATTGTAACTCATATGACATTCACAATTATAATACCATGGTAGCAAGTATACAGATATATATATAGAGAAACTACACACAAAGTATATTACTTGTTAAAGGAATAACAAGAATCGGGAATAAACCACCATGGTTATAAATTCCATCTATGCTACGATATATCTTTACATCCACAAATTAATACGGGTACATGCATATGAACCAAAAGTCGACCCCGTAGTTAAAAATACTAAGGTCGAGACCCATCTTTACGTATCGGCATAACAAAGAGAGTTTAAATAGGAGAGTTTAAAAAAAAAAAATGGATATATCACTTAGTATCGAGTAACCCATCGAATTTAAGCCATGACCTAGACTAATAACCCGTACATATAAATCTATATTCATGCCCATATATATCTATATTTCACTGCGTACACTTGATCTATCGTGGCAATGACCTACTGAAATTATATAAATAAATAAACCTACCCATGATATGGAACAGTTACAGTTAAAAAACAAGCCGAGGTGCTATATAAAGAACGCCATAGTCTAGCTATTGAAATACGTGTATATCTTTCACCCACGCAAGTCGTATTCCGGTCATACACAGAATAATCCAAAATTCCGTATTCATATGCAAACCAAATTCGAAATACCCCGAACATATTCTTCAATGTACCGACAAATAGTAATACATACAAACGAGGGAAGCCGAAAGAATAAACACCAAAGAACGCTCAATGGAGGATGATTAAAAATTTACCTCTAAGCTGAAAAGGGAAATTAGAATAAACAAACACAATTTATGGTCCACAAAGTTAAATAGGGTTAACGAACACTGCCGTGGAAGAAAGGGGCTTCGGCATTAATCAAACCTACAATTGCATGGCTTGCCACTACTCGACTTATTTCGCCACAGAATTTTTTTTCCCGCAGTCACAATTTAAACCTAGAGACATGTATATATCAGAAAACCAAGTCACAGAAGCATCGCTAAATCAATAATTGCATAAATCGCACTACGTCCCGATTGGGATTCATCTAACTGTTTCTATTTTCAGACAGGCGAGTTTAGCAAGAAGTCATCTTACAGTCGAAGAAAGTCGGCCATTCTCAAATAAAAGCGTAGGCAGAGAAAGATTTAAATGCTGTCAGAGAGGTAGACGGCCGATATCAACAAATCGTGCCTTGCCCTCGTATGAACTATTGATATGGACCTACAACAATGAAAGGCACTGGAGATTTACCAGATACCAGAATTACCGACGCATTTGAAAATCACAAAGCAACTCAATATCGGGCAGATAATGGTAGGTAACCCGAAAGGTTTTCTTCCAGACCAGAACCCGAATGCTCGGTGGGAGACCGTACTCGCAATAACCCATACCCCAACCCGAGAGAGAACCGGAAAATCAGGGTTATCCCTATCGTGCAAAGCTGACAGTCAAGATTCACATTAAACCGTGAACAACCGAAATGTTGATATAAACACTCTTCGCTCATCAAAGATAAAAGAAGTAAACTCGAAGATCGATAATAAGTCATAGTCCTGAAAACTCCCCGTTTCCATTTCGTAGCGATGAATTAAAAAGATGATAGGTATAGGAACGAACCGCACTTGTGAGCCGTAGCATTCCCCGTAAATGAATACCTGTGGAAACCCAATCGTTTCATTCAACGTGTAGGTAGCAGAGATCTAACTCGATAACCACATCCTCGTCGCAGCGTAATACCCCGCCGCACCGAACAGGCGCAACGAAGGAGCACTCTACGTCGAAGCCATGCGTAGGAGGAATAATGTCGCCATTACAGCCCCGTATGAGAGAGAGACTGTCTCGAAAAGAAAAAAAAAAAAAATATGTACTCAAGAAAATATTATAATCGTAACTACACGCAAGACTTTTCACAAATAATGGGATAGAATTTTGCCATACGCACTAAATCTACACACCTATACGCACGACTCACAAACAACACGCGTATTCGTCGGTCTCATCAAGAATGATGGTTGGCGAGAGATAGGGAATGAGTACCTCGGGCTCGCCACCGTTTGGGACCGGATTTCGCCGTGTCGCCGCAATCCGCAGGCGCGATAAACTCAAACTCGATGGGCAACGCATCATGATTAAAGTGTCAAGTCAAAGATCAAGGAGTTATGGGAGAGGCGTATAAAAAAAAAAAAAAAATTAAACAAAACAAAGTCACACTTCTACCATCAGACACGTGTATCGACCCATCATTTTGGCCTGGTAGTTCATAAAGATAAACCAAACACATAGGCTATACTATGGTCCAAGTTAGTGAGTATATTCAAAAATCCACGGTCAATATGTAAGTACGTCAAAGTAAATCTACGATACGGCTTCATTTATTTTGGATTTTATAATGTTATGTATTAGGGGTCTAAGGTTTTAAATAGTGATATATGTCCGTATACATATATATCTAACTTATGTCAAAGAAAAGCAAGCAAACAAAAAGAAGGCATACAAGTAGGGGATGAAGTAAAATATTTGGTACATGAGGGAAACGTAGTATTTTACGTGGATAATGGTTGACCTATACTAGCATTCTAGAGAAAAAAATTTTTTTTCCAAATTGAGAGATGTGACAATAATGTATGTTTT
Organism: Pinus albicaulis; assembly: GCA_034641835.2. Taxonomy (NCBI): domain Eukaryota; kingdom Viridiplantae; phylum Streptophyta; class Pinopsida; order Pinales; family Pinaceae; genus Pinus; species Pinus albicaulis. The sequence goes on from CM076579.1 coordinate 1,609,033,020, forward strand.
GGATTTTTTATTTTGTATGTATATGAATGCATTGTTTTGAGAATTGAAATAGTGTTTTTATTAGTTGCATTGTCATAGTTAGAATATATTTGTTGTGTTTTTTATTTTTTTAATTTATCGGTGAACGAGATGTATACTTCTATATGTTGTGTGTGAATGTATTATTGAGATTTTTTGCATTATTTGTATGTACTTGTTTGAATTGTTTACTCTTCTATGTTGATGAATGTCTCATTTTGCATGCTTTTGACTATTCTTTCATTGTTTATTTGTATGTATATGTGTGTATTTCTTGAGTATGCCTTGAATGTTAGAGTAGCGGTTTTAGTGTTTCTATGTATATACATTTAATTATTTTTAAGAGTTGGTTGTATTATCTTGGATGTTTTTGAGTATTCCTTCTTTATTTGCTTTGTGTGTGTATCTTCTTTCATATGGATATTATTTACTTGTATGTGTATGAATGTATTATTTGTTGTATTTTTATGAGAATTATTTTACTTTGTATGTATTTGTTTGAAATTGTTTACCCTTCTATGTTGATGAATGTCTGACTTTGCATGATTTTGACTATTTGATTTTGAATATTCTTTCATTCTTTATTTGTATGTATATGTGTGTATTTCTTGGGTATGCCTCGAGTAGTGGTTTTAGTGTTTTCTATGTATATACATTTAATTATTTTTTAAATGTTGGTTGTATTATCTTGATTTTTTTTCGGTATTCCTTCCTTATTTGCTTTGTGTGTGTATCTTTTCAGGTATTATTTTGTATGGATATTCTTTACTTGTATGTGTATGAATGTATTAGTTTTCGTATTTGTATGAAAATTATTTACTTGTATGAGCTTTATATGTATATGAATCAATTATTTGTTGCATTTGATGTGTCTTGTTTACATGTATTCATTGTGTGCGTATGAATCTACTCTTTGCTACCTTTGTATGTGACTTATTTACTTGTATTTTTTGTATGTGTATGAATGCCTTCTTCATGTGTATATGAATATATTCTTTGGTAATGTGTATTATTTCCTTGTATTCTATGTATGTGTATGAATGTCTTCTTCATGTGTGTATGAATCTACATTCCAACATGTCTTCTTTATTTGTATTCTTTGTATGTGTATGAATATATTCTTCATGTGTATGAATACATGTATTCATTGTGTGTGTACGAATCTATTCTTTCCTACCTTTGTAAGTGACTTATTTACTTGTATTTTATGTATGTGTATGAATACCTTCTTTGTGTGTATATATGAATATATTTCTTTGGTAATGTGTCTTATTTCCTTTGTTGTAATCACAAATTCATGTGATTTCATTTTAAAGTTAGATACTTGAACTACACGATCCAAGAGTGGACCCCAAAGGATGATTATTTTGTGAATGTAATTAAACATTTGCGTGAGGAAATGAATAAATTATTGTGGTGCAAATTGACCAAAAGATGAGATGATGAGATCACTTGCACCTTTGAGGATGGATGATGCAAATAATTCCCACAAATCTTTCAAAAATCCTTTAAAGATAGTAAGTTTTCAAAATTAGATTTTGAGGAAAAATCTAGCCTCTCTCAATGATGAGGAGAAGTAGTTGAAGAGCGTAAAAAGCTGGAAAAGATGAGGAAAAGCATAAAAGCTTGACTGTAGCAGAATCCCTCAAATGAAGCCTCAGTGCAAAACTGGAATAAAAGCATCCCGATATTCGCGACGACGGAATTAGAGATAGGCTTTGTAGCAAAAGCTTAAATAAGTTAAAGCGCCTAGAAAGCAGATTGAGTGTTGAGTACCTGCTCTAGGAGATTGATCTCGGCTCGGAGGCGAGTCCTCGGGAGACGAAGGATTCTAAGGGTTGGGAGGTTGGTCATTTGCAAGAGTGGTATGTTCCTAGTTTTACGGATGTTTTATTTCATATAGTATGACTGGCTACATATAAACATCACATGGTTTACCAGGATCATAAATTCTAGCAAATTTATGACGTAGTGGCTTTATAAGAAGTTTATTCCTTGCCACTTCCGTATGGCTGTAGAATTCAATCCTTCAGGAAGCAGAATTCCACCTAGTCTCTAAACCAAAGTGAATGGGGTTAAACCTATAGCGTGAATTAATTTTACACAACATGTAGCAATAACTTAACTTTAATGCCTCGTTTCCTTATAATGATCTTAGCATGTCAGCACATATGTGTATGAAACCACTTTGAATTTTCCATCGTGTAGTGGAAAGCAATAGTAAAAGAATGGCTAATCTACCGCGCATGAAAGAGTCGACCTGATAGATTCTATGAGATCCGAGGGACGGAGAGTACGAGTTCCTTGGTGGAGTCAATTAACCCTTATAAGACTTCTAAATTTTAAGTCTAGAGTAAAATTTCCACTGCAACTTGGAATAATCCGTAATTATGAATGCCATTAGAATTCCGAAACAAAACCAAACTGCAGGAAGATACTACCGGACTATAGAACATAAGCCAACTTTATAAATCTGTCTAAAGCAACAAAAAATCTAGGCCGCGAAATACCACAACAACTAATTATGCACACCAAGAGATATATGCTAGTGAGTGCAGACGATTAATCTGATAGATTCTTCTATGCCACTATGCCACACTCTAGCCTGCGAAACACGTATAAACACGTATATATATATAAAGCAGAGTTAAAAATGCTGCCAGTATTGACTTAATATTTTAAGTTATCTGGCCCTAAAGCTTCCCCGTAAATATGAGGAAATCCAGATAAGAGTAATTGTAATTATTCTGCGGTATAAAACATTTGAGGGATTCGTATGCATCTATTGCACGGTGGTCCAAATTAAATTCACGGGAAGTTTCACATGACTTTATTAAAGGAACTGCTAACACATAGTTGCACAGTGCTTATATATATATGCGAGAAAAGATCAACATAATAAAAAGCGATAAAAACTTGCGTTGACACATCGATTTAGATCTTCTTGGAACATGTTAAACATAGACAAAACCTTAATATACTCCTTTAGCATTTAGCGAATACGTGCACGTTTACCAGATGAAAGAGAGTAAATATTAACTCAAAAGAAAGAGAAATTATAAAAGAGACTATACGCATATAATCGATTCGAGCAAAAAGGGAGGAGTCGAAATGAAAAACCCAACCAAAGGCACACGAAAGTCCGAAATGCACATGTTACATCACCCAGATTTAGAACTAATGTTAATTCATCCACGGACAAGGCGTACGCAGTATCAGCCGATGAGGGCCATAAACTAAAATAGAGATTCCACGCAGGTCACTTCCGAGATTCGGTTTCGGCCTTGGTCGGGCTCGAGTTCATATATAACCACACAGCCAGAAAGAAAATGAGCCAGAGCGAGCTTCGGCCGCAATGTTCAGATTAGAACCCACAATGGTCTTTCAACGTCTCTATACCAAACCGCATGACCGCGGTCTATAAGAAGAAACAAACAAATTTAAATACTTTCTATAGCAACATGAGGCACACGTTCGAATATCGTTGGAAAAATCGCAGAACCCGTATAATAACGAATCGAAGGAAATAAGTCGAGAATGGAAGTCGTCAGTAAAACAAACGAGGATTGAAACGCCTTGAGACCATAGAAAACTATATACCTGCCCACAAAGGAGCAGAGAAAATTTCTGTTAGCAGAAATCTTTGATCCCTAATAGAAAGTGTCCGACCGAACGATGATTTGAGGTGTGCAAACGCCACGGGGTGGCGAGAGAATCGCCGGACCAACACTTCTGGAATGAACACGAGTCGAGAGTTAAATGCAATTGCGCATGACAAAATAGAAGGCAACCCTTACAAAAGCGGGTAGCGCATGCCAAAGTCGGATGGCTACTCTTGTCACGCCACGAATCGGACCGAAAGCCTTAAAGCCTTCAGCATGAAAAGCACGATTTCTCCATCGTGAATTCTGGGAGGACACCCAAGTATTTCAAGGTTAATACCTCGTTTTATTCAAGACAGGATGCAAATTGCACGTATTAGCCGACCCATATCTTATTTTCCGGTAGCTTTTCCATTCAACCCACGACAAACGAAAATATGTGCAGACTGGAGAAGAAAACCCGGTGATTAAGACGATACACCTCATTTATGTGCAGCAATACCGTGAATACTTTCGGGAATGCCATCGTGAGGATTTCCTCCCGTACACGATTCTTACGTAGTGTGAGAAACGGAGAGGCGGCGATCAGGCGAGACAGCCACTCGCCACTCAAATTCTGTTCCACACGCAATCTGCTGATAGCCGGATGAAAAACAAACCATACTAACTATGGTCAAATGCATGAGATCGCTTGGTAGAAACCCTCCTGACGCGCCCGTGCACAGTGCAAACGCCGCTAGGAGAAAACGACGATTACGCCACCAGAGCAAAAATGAAGTTCTGGAATGAAAAGGCAGGAACTAATAATGGGCTTCGAAGCACACCCGAACTCCATTAAAATCGAGCCGTCCACGTGTAGAGAGAGAATCAAGAGGGAATGACTCGCTTTGGGATCGCGTCCGAATAAGTGAGGGAGTAGTACATCCAAAAGATCTCTAGAGACGGGATTGTAACATTAAACTCATACATAGCGTGGATCCTGAACGACATATTTATCGAAACCCGAGGGGGAGTATTTAAATTATTTAATCAAGCACCCAATGGTACACCGCATCGCGTGATGTGTAATCCGAAAGTTCGGACTTCGTAGTACTTCGCGCCAACCAAAATTTATGGAGAAACCCAGAAAGTGAATGCGGATAGTTCATACCGTGTCCGATTTATAAATCTATTATTCAAACCCTACCCTATGGGTCCAAACAATATCACTCATATACCGAATAAAAATGCCCGGCGCATCCAAGTGGAGTAAGACACGGCTTGGGCCAACGTCGACCTATGATAAATGATGACAAGGTCAATTTAGGGTTTCGATCCCATTTGATTTAACAATGAGAGGGCTCCATGTTATAATAAGCAAAGTCCAATACCTCGACTAAATCGTATATAACATTCAATAGCTAATTAAAATGGGAAAACATGGTAAAAAGGTACTATGAGGATGATCATATGATTAATTGCCCTAGAACAAGAAAGGGGATGAACCACAATGGATAAATGTATGTAGTTAATATTGTCAAGGTGTTAGAAGATTATTATTAAATCTTATGTCTCTTCACCAAAGGAAGAAGATGGCAGTGTAAAAATAAAGATGAACCAAGTTAAATTACACCTGCAAAAAAAAAAAAAATTATGAGGACGAGAAAGGGAGATGTGACAAATGGTATCAGAGCCCAAGTTATAAAACTGGGCTGGTGACTTTGTGCTCACGATTGCTGTGTACTCACTATGTAAATTTATTGCTGTAGCAAAAGTTCTGTTTTGTTGTTTTGTTCTTTTTTTCTGTTCACTGACCTATGCTATGTAGTGTACAGTGAGGTGATAGAATGGAAGAAGGTGGTGGAATTTATGTAGATCTGCAGGGTGAGCCAGATCCCAATGCGGCCATGATGGCTATGTTGCAGAATTTGCAACAGGAATTGGCTGGTATAAAAAGCCAGAATCACAGATTGTCATTAGCCAGTGAGGAGCAGGAAAGGCTCATCAGAGAATTAACCTCACGGAACAGCCACGAAGGCGAAGGTTCCGGGAAGAGGAAAACTGATGAATCTGATGAGGAATATGCTATTCGACATCAGAATAAGCATCAAAGGGAATTACAAGGGGAATTCCGAAAAATCAAACCTCCCTCCTATGATGGAGAAAAGGAGGAGGATGCAGAAGCCTGGTTGCTGAATATGATTAAGTATTTCCAGGTTTATGAATATGAAAGCAATCTGAAGGCCAGATTAGCTGTCTACCAGCTACAAGGTAAAGCTACCTTGTGGTGGGAGGAGACAAAGATGGTGCATGCCATAGATGAAAAGACAGTTACTTGGGAAGATTTCCAGGCAAAATTCGAGAATCGCTACTTGAATGAGCGGTACTATGATGACAAAGCAAAAGAATTTCATGAGCTTAGATTGGGACAGCTCACTATCGATGAGTTTGTCACTAAATTCACCAATTTATTAAGATATGTACCTTACATAAGGGAAGAAAAGGAAAAGGTACAGAGGTTTCTGAATTGTTTGCCTATGGTATACAAAGAGAAAATTGAATTTGACAACCCAAAAACAATGGACGAAGCTGTTAGAAAAGCTAGATTGTGTTATCAACAGTTCAAAGGAAAAAGTGATCAAGGAAAAAGTTGGGTAATTAAGAATGAATTCAAAGGAAGAAAACAGAAACGTGCCTATCTAAAAAATTTTGGCAGAGATCATTAGCGGAAAAGGTTTAGTAAACCCAAAGAAAGTCAAACTGCACAGTCTCAAGTGGCATCGAAACCAATAGATGGAAACAGTAAAAAGGAGGGAACAGTCAGAATGAAGGAGCCCTTGAAATGTTGGGGCTGTGGAGAACCCCATCTTTTGAGGGACTGCCCCCATAGGAATGTTCATATGCTCCTAAGGGATCGGGAAGCGACAACAGTAAATGATATAGCCAGAAACATACCAACTATTAGTGCAGCCCTAGAAAATCGGCAAGCAGAACATCAAGCAACCATGGTGGAAATGGAGGGTAAGATTTTTGACCTACCTGTTTCTGTTCTGATTGATCCAGGTGCTTCTTTGAGATACATTAGTCCAAATATTGTAGAAAAATGTAACTTAAAAACTGAAAATTTTCAACAGTCATGGTTGGTACAGCTGGCCACTGGAACAAAAAGAAAGGTAACCCATAAACTGCCCAGAACAGAAATCCAATTAAATGAGTTTAGAACAGAAGTAAATTTGAACATTCTACCCTTAGGGTCATATGATCTATTGATAGGAATGGACTGGCTGGAAAAGAAGAAAGCTTTGATGAATTGCTGGGATAAGACCTTGCATTGTGTAGATGAGGAAGGAAAAATCTTTACTCTAAAAGGGAAACCAAAACCAATTTCTGTCAGACAAATTTCAGCTTTACAATTGAAAAGAACAGCTAGAAAAGGTTATCAGGTTTATGCAGTGCATGTGGAAGAGATAGAACAGAAAACTGAAGAAGAATTACTGGATACTGTACCAGTAATAAGAGAATTCAAGGAAGTTTTTCCCAAGGAAATCCCTCATCTTCCTCCCAAAAGAGAGATTGACTTCTCAATCGATTTGGTGCCAGGAGCAACACCTGTTTCACGAGCACCTTATCGAATGAGTCCTCCTGAACTTATAGAATTGAAGATGCAACTGCAGGAACTGCTAGACAAAGGATATATTAGACCAAGTGTATCTCCTTGGGGAGCACCAGTGCTGTTCGTGAAAAAGAAAGATGGAACTTTTAGGATGTGCATTGATTATAGGCAACTAAATAAGTTGACCATTAAAAATAGATATCCTTTGCCTAGAATTGATGATCTTTTTTATCAGGTGAGAGGAGCTTCAGTATTCTCCAAAATTGACTTAAGAACTGGTTACCACCAGCTCAGAATTAAAGAGGAAGACATCAGCAAAACAGCTTTTAGAACCAGGTATGGTCACTACGAATTTGTAGTTCTACCTTTCGGGTTGACAAACGCCCCTGCCACATTTATGTGTCTGATGAACAGTGTGTTAAACAAGTACTTGGATAAATTTGTCCTTGTGTTCATAGATGATATTTTAGTATCCTCAAACAGTGAAGAGGAACACAAAGAACACTTAAGGATAGTGTTGCAAACTCTAAAGGAAAATCAGCTATACGTTAAATTTAGCAAATGTGAGTTCTATAAGGACAAGACCCAATACTTGGGTCATATTATTTTTGAACAAGGTCTTGCTGTTGATCCGGAAAAGATAAAGGCTATAAAAGAATGGCCAGTGCCCTCTGATGTTTCAGCAGTTAGATCATTCATGGGGATTGCCGGCTATTATCGCAGATTTGTGGAGAGATTTTCTGCCATAGCACATCCCATCACTTCCTTACAAAGGAAAGGTGTCAAGTTTGTATGGACTGAAAAATGTCAAAACAGTTTTGACCAATTAAAGCTGAAACTTACTACAACCCCTATATTGAAGATTGCAGATCCTGATAAGGAATTCGTGGTATGCACAGATGCATGTGGAGAAGGATTGGGAGGAGTTCTTCTGTAGGAAAATTCAGTGATTGCCTATGAATCTAGAAAATTGAAAATACATGAACAGAATTATAGTGCCTATGATTTAGAATTAGCAGCTGTTATCCATGCTTTAAAAATGTGGCGGCACTATTTGCTTGGAAAAAGATTTACATTGATGACTGATCATATTAGTCTCAAATATTTCTTTTCTCAAACTGAATTGAATGCCAGACAAGCCAGATGGCTGTCCTTTTTAAGTGAGTTTGACATGGATATAAAACATATTAGAGGAAAGGAGAATAAAGTTGCTGATGCATTGAGCAGAAATGCTTGTCAGAATATCAATAATATTGGAAGTAGCGCTCAGATAGATATAGAAGAATTGGTGAAGAAGGCAGCAAATCAGGACCCAAATTATGAAACACTCCTGGTAAAACTACAGAAAAAGGAGAAAACTGATTTTTTCCAAAACCAAAAAGGGCTGATTTGTTATAAGAACAGATTGTATATTCCCAATGTGGAGTCTTTAAAAAGAGAAATTCTGGATGAGTATCACAAACAACCTTATGCAGGACACCCAGGGTATCAGAAAATGTTAACAGCCCTGAAAAAGAAGTTGTTTTGGCCAGGAATGAAGAGAGAGGTAGCAGAATATTTAAGTAGATGCATGGAATGTCAATTAGTTAAGGTGGAACATCAGCATCCTGCCGGCCTTCTGAACCCTTTTCCCATTGCAGAATGGAAGTGGGACACCGTTTCCATGGACTTCATTACAGGATTACCCAAAACCAAATACCAGCATGATTCTGTAATGGTAGTGGTAGACACTTTAACCAAAGCTGCTCACTTTATACCAGTGAAATCTACCTTTGGAACAACTCAAGTGGCGAATGTATTCCTGAAGGAGATAGTAAGGCTCCATGGAGTTCCTAAGGTAATTGTGTCTGATAGGGATGCTAAGTTTACAGCAGCCTTTTGGAAGGGGTTATTTGGAGGAATGGGCACCAAGTTGAATTTTAGCACCGCCTACCACCCTCAGACTGATGGTCAAACGGAAAGAACAAATCAAATTTTGGACATGCTGAGAATGTATGTAATGGATAGACCCTCAAAGTGGGAATATTTCTTACATTTAGCTGAATTTGCCTACAATAACAGCTATCAATCTTCCATTAAAATGAGTCTGTTTGAGGCACTGTATGGAAGGAAGTGTCGTACCCCCTTGAGCTGGAGTCAGCCAGAAGACAAACTGATGTTGGGACCCGATGCTTTACAAGAAATGGAAGGAATTGTCAAACAGATACAAAAGAACATCAAGACAGCACAAGATCGCCAGAAGAGTTATGCAGATAAGAAAAGAGTGCATAGAGAATTTAAAGTTGGGGAGCATGTATATTTGCGTATTAAACCCAAAAAGAGCACCCTTTATGCTAGGAGTTGTGCTAAATTATCCCCTCGATATTGTGGTCCCTTTGAAATATTAGATAGGGTGGGACCAGTGGCTTACAAGCTGGCCTTACCACCCCATGTTAGAGTTCATGATGTATTTCATGTTTCATTGCTAAAAAGATATGTGCATGATGCTTCTCACATAGTTGATTGGAATGTTGTACAGGTGGAACCAGAAGGGGAGTTTCTGCCAGAACCGCTTCAAATATTGGAGCGGGAATAAATTGAATTGAGAAGCAGAACAGTAGCCAGAGTAAAGGTGCAGTGGAAGCACTTTACTGCTGAAGAAGCTACTTGGGAATGAGAGACTGAAATGATGGAAAAATATCCATTTTTATTTGCAAAATAAACTCTAGTAGTTGAATAATAACACCGAGGACGGTGTTTATTTCAGAGGGGGAATATGTAACACCCCAAAATTCATGTGATTGCATTTTAAAGTTAGATACTTGAACTTTACATCCTAAGGGGAGTGGACCCCAAAGGATTGTGACTGTAATTAAACATTTGATTGAGGAAATGAATAAAGTATTGTGATGCAAATTGACCAAAAATGAGATGATGAGATCACTTGCTAAATCTGTGAGGATGGATGAGGCAAATATGTCCCCACAATCTTCCAAAAATCCTTGGAAGATAGTAAGTTTTAAATTTAGATTTTTGAGGAAAAATCTGAATTTCCCCAATGATGAGGAGAGTAGTTGGGAAGAGGTAAAAAAGTCGGAAAAAGCCGAGGAAAAGCATAAAACAAAGCTTTTAAAGAATCCCTAAGTGGGAAGCCTAGGCAAACAGAATAAAAGCATCCCGATATTCCCGGATGCGGAAATTAGAAACAGTGTTTTGGGGAGTAAAAGCTTAAATAAGTCGCCCTAGAACGGATTGAGGTTGGTTTGTTCTAGGAGATTGATCTCACTTCTGGGGTGAGTCCTAGGAGACTGAAGGATTCTAAGGTTGGGAGGTTGGTCATTTGCAAGAGTGGTATGTTCTTAATTTTACGTATGTTTTACTTCATATAGTATGAATTGGCTACATATAAAATCTCATGATATACTAGATCATAAATTCTACATTTAACAAAGTTGCTTATAAGAAGTTTATCCTTGCCACTTCGTATGGTTGTAGAATTCAATCGTGAAGTAGAATTCCACATAGTATATAAACCAATGATTGGGTTAAACCTTAGATAATTAACTTTACACGTAACATGAATCAATAACTTAACTTTAATCTGCTTCGTTTCTTATAATGATTTTTGTATCCGCATCTATGTGCATGAAAGAATGACCTGGATAGATTTTATGAATTCGAGGACAGAGTACAAGTTCCTTGGTGGGGTCAATTAAACCTTATTGACTTCTAACTTTTAAGTCCGGAGAACAATTTTCCCTGTAAAACTTGGAGTAACCGTGATTATCGCCATTAGAATTCCGAAACAAAATAAACTTCGAGAAGATACTACTAGACTATACAACATAAGCCAGATTTTCAACTTGTCTAGGCAACAAAGAATCTATGCTCTGCACAAATACCACAACAAACTAATGATGCACACCAAGAGATATTTGGTAGTGGATGAACAACTAATATTTTAATATAAACCTCTCGTATATAAATGAGAATACAAAAAAGTGCACAGGTATTGACTTAATATTTTAAGTTATCTCGTCCTAGGGCTTCCACTGAAATATGAGGAAAATCCAGATAAGAGTATTTGTAACTATTATGCAAAGATCAAACAATTTATGATTTTATTCACCATCACAGTGGTCCAATTAAATTCAAAGCAACCTTTACCATTATTAAAGGAACTTCTAACATATAGTTGCACAAGTGCTTATATATGCAGAGTTGAATCAAAGCATATTAAAGGAAATAAAACTTCGTTGACATCGTTTAATATCTTCTTGGAATATTAAACATAGACACCCATTCAAATACTCCTTTAGTATTTAGCGAATAAGTACGCTCTGAGATGATAAACATTAATTCAAAAGAATGTGAAAATATAAAAGAGACTTCTCTACATATAATAGATTCGAGCAAAAAGGGAGGAGTCAAACGAAAAACCCAACCAAAGGCACATGAAACGAGATGAAAATAGTATACGACTTCGTTCGTAATTAATATTAACTCATCCCGAAACGAGGCAGCTTACGTATCAACAAGTAAAAAATAAGTGCAAAATTTAAAATAGAAATTCCATGAGCCACTTTTGAGATTCAGTTCACATAGTCTGACTGAGCTCGTACATAAACACGCACGAGAGAAAATGGAACCGAGCGAGCTTAGTCGCAATGTTCAAAGTGAAACTCATAAGGGTTCAACGTCTCTATACCAACCGCATGACCGCAGCTATATGAATAAAAACAAATTTAAATACTTTCTATAGTAACATTAGACAATCTGTGCGGAAATCATTGGAAAAATTGGAGAACCCGTACAATAACGAATGAAGGAAATAAGTCGAGTGAAGTCGTCGTAAAACAATGAAAAGGGTTGTACGCCTTCGACCATAGCGAGACTTTATTTACCCGCACCGAACGGAGAATATTTATATTAGAAAATTTCTAATCCATAATAGAAAGTGTCTACCGAACAAAGCAAAAACGAAGTATGCTGTATACCTGGGGTAGCGCGAGAATCGCCATATCAACACTTCCTGGAACGAACACAACGTGAAGAGGAGAGTTAAATACAATTGCGCATGACAAAATATAAGTCAACCCTACAAAACTGAACTTCGCGTCAAACTTGATGGCTACCTTGTCACGACGCGAATGGACCAGGCCTTTCGCCTTCATACGAAAGCTTCTATTCTCCATCGTGAGCTCTGTGAGAACACCCAAGTCGTTGGGGTTAATAAATCATTTTATCCGGAAAGTAGGAGCGTAAAAGGGCAATGGTATTAAACCGAGCCATATACTCGTTCCGAGTTCTCTCTTCAACCCACAAAGAAACAAAAATATGTAAGACGGAGAGCGAGAAAACCATTGATTAAAAACAATAATACCTATTTCGCTGAAGCAATACTGTATATAAAGTCAGGAATGCCATCGTGAGGATTCCCCTCCTCCACGATTGCCATAGTATGAAACCAAACTATGGAAACAAGTCGAGAAGCCTCGTCACTAAAATTGTTCCATAACATAATTCAATAGCCAGATGAAAAACAAAACATACTTACTATGATCATATGGACGAGCACTTCGTAGAAACCCTCGACGCGCCATTCTATGCAAAATAGTCCAGAGAGCAAACGACGAACGCCACCAGAGCAAAATGAAGTTCTGGAATGAAAAAGATAGGAACTAATAATGGAGCAGGAAACCCTAACTCCATTAAAATCGAGCCGTCCACGTGTAGGGAGATAACCGTAGGAATGAACTCGGTTTGGGATTGGCGTCTGAATAAATAAGGGAGAGTACATCCAAAGATCCCGAGAGGGATCGTAACATTTAAACTCATACATAGCGTGATCTGAACGAAATAATAATCAAACTCGAGGGGGGATAGTTTAAATTATTTATTCAACCCATTGTACACCAAATCGCATGATGGATGCCCGCGAGTTCGGACTCGTAGTACTTCGCGTCAATCAAAATTTATGGAGAAACAATAAATTGAATGCCGATAGGTCATAGCGCCCCATTTGATCAATCGATATTCGAACCCTACCCTATGGGTCGAACATATCAGTCCCTACACGAATAAAATGCCGTTGTCTCGATGGGAGTAATATGTGGCATGGACCAACGTCGACTTATGATAATTGATGATAGGGTCAATTTATGGTTATCGATTTCATTTGATTGTAACAATAAAATGAGTGGGTCGATTTTATAATGTACAAGTTCAAGATCTTGATTCATTCTTATGTAACGTCCAATGGAAAATTAAAAATGGGAAAACATTAGTGTAGAGGTAATATATGAGGATCATCATATGCTTAATTGCTTCTAGGACTAAGGAAAAAAAAAAAAGATGAAACCCAATGATAAATGTATGTAGTTAATATTGTCAAGGTGTTAGAAGATTATTATTAAATCTTATGTCTCTTCACCAAAGGAAGAAGATGGCAGTGTAAAAATAAAGATGAACCAAGTTAAATTACACCTGCAAAAAAAAAAAAAATTATGAGGACGAGAAAGGGAGATGTGACAATATTAACAGTATTTTTGGAACTGTTTAATTTCCAATGTCTGTTCTATGGGAAAACTAGTCAGGACAGTTTTAACCCTGGTAAATAAGATTTGCATGTTTTTCTATTTAAGCTATAGAATCTTGTAGCAGTTTCTCTGAGGTCGTACTTTGATAGAATATTAAATTTTCATTGATTGGTTTGATTCTCGTGTAGCTTAATTATTACTTCTATATTGCACCATGACTCTCCTTCCACCATTTTCAAGTGGCTAGGTGATAGAGGGACTGGAATTCGACCCTTCCGATGGGTCGAATCCTAAACCCTCGACCCATAACGATAAAAGTCACTAAGTGTAAAAGTAAACATACTTCTATGGTGTCTATCCGATAATTCAAATAATTATTAAGTTACTTTATTGTTTTTCCGAGAGCCAGTTTAATCTATAGTTGTGATTTTTTTAAGCTAAAATGTTGAGTTTACAAAGTTGTACGATCAAGTTTACATTTTGAATTTTTACTCTTTCGTTGTTTTTTCTATGTGGATTGCTTTAACTAATTGAAGTGTTTTCTTTAGTTTTTTCTTGTAGATATTCCAACTATATAATTTCAAGTATAGTAAAAAAAGAGCTTATTATGGAGTTCTTGGTTCAAGCGTAGAATTTATATACTCTTTATCACTACTTCCCCCCATATGTTGTTCTCAATATATTTTCACGTATTCCACGAGTTCTAGCATATTTTCCTTTTTTCGCAAATGCATATAAATTTCCGTATAAAAGCTATAGATTTCTCTATTCTTATGGTAAAATATACACGACTATATTTTCTCTGGTGCATAAAATGGAATGTAGGGTATTTTTTGCTTTTCTTTTACTTTTTCGTAAATGAGCAATGCAATATTTACTGTAATTAAAAAATAATAGAACTCCTAACTTCTACTTTTCTTTCCAGTAAATGAGCAATGCAGTATTTGCTCGTAATTAAAAAATAACGAACTCCTAGTTTTTTTTAGGAAATATACTTAAGGATGTAGAATTAAACCTTTAGGATAATTCAATCATAAAAAATTATACAACGAGTAAGTAAACATGACTCGAAAATACCTATTACGAGACCCGATATTCAAGTAACTATTGGTCCACCCAACCTTGAGTGAGGCTATTACGTCCTCGGCTCCCCTAGCTCCACAAGAGGTTGAGGTAATCTTCTTGAGGTAGAACTTAGACCTTAGGACTAAGTCCAACTCGATACTTCTCCCGTTGAATATTGAGTTCCACTCTGGTTCTCCCGACAGCTCAATACATCTTAGTGCAACAAGTTTGTTGCTTAATTTCACCATCCCTTCTGCACTGTAATCCCATTCCCTCCTAGGATTTTTCATTAAATCATTTTTTGGAAGGTAACCGTCGTAACTATCTCAACCTCTTCCCGGGTTTCTTGGAATATTTTACCACACGATTACTTTCACCTTTTACTCAAACAAAATTATCATTTAATTAAATCTTTTAAATAGAAGGCATGTTTTAATGTCATTAACGGATGCCTCATTCGTTTCTAATTTTTTAATATGTCTTAAAAACTCATGTAACAATAAGTAAAAAGTAAAATATTAAAAACGAGAAGTTACATCTTCCCCCCCACCGAAAGAAACAATGTCCTTGGTGTTACTCGTTTCCTCGTGAACATCTTCGGATAAGCCTCATACATAACTTTTTTCGTCTTCCCAAGTAGCCTCCTCCGGGCCAAAGTGCTTCCACTGTACCTTAATTTGCGGGATGACTCACTTACAGAGTTTTATTTCTCTCCGATCTAGGATATGCTCGTGGTTCTACTAGGAACTCGTCAGCCCTGGTTCTTCCCGCAAGTAGCAAGATTTTGAATTAGTTCAAATCAAATAATTATTGTATACATTTCAGTAGGACTTTGTCGAATTACATGAATACCCTACCAATGTATGATGTGATTGGAATCGTTTACATAACACTTCAATAAAGACACTTGAAATAGATTATGCACTAATATATGTCGTAGTAAATCCAATCAATAGGCCACCGGCCCTATCCTCTCTAAGACTTCGAAAGGGCCGCAAGTAGCGTGGAGCCAACTTAGCACAAGCATTCCATCGCGAGTGATTTTATATGGCTTAACCCTCACATACACATGGTCCCCCCACTACAAATTCCCGAAAGGTTCTTTTCCGAGTCTCGCATAAACCTTTTGTCATTCCCGAGCCGCCTTCAAATTCTACCTAACCTTCTTGACCTCCCGCTCAATCTCTTATAACATATTTGGTCCAAGCATCATCCTATTCTCTCGGCTACTCTAGTTTATAGGATTCCAAATTTGTCTGCCATTATATGCTTCGAAAGGGCTCATCTTAAGAGACTCATGATATCCGTTATTGTATGCAAACTCAACCAAGTGTAGGTACTCCTCCCATTTCTTTGGTTGTTGCATTACATACATGTGCAACATGTCTTTTAAAACTTCATTTACCCTTTCTTTTTGCCCATCCATTTGTGGGTGATAGGCAATTAAATTGTATTTGTGTTCCCAATCCACTAAATAGTGTCTTCCATAATGTTGATGTAAACTTCCCATCACGATCCGAAATGATCGCTCGGGAATACCATGCAACCTCGAAAATCTCCTTCATAAAAATGTCAGCAATTTGCACTATCTTATAGGTAAATTGAATGGGGATAAAGTGCGCCACTTTTCTAAGTCTATCGATTAACACCATAATCAAATCATTATGATTTTTTGTTTCTAGGTATTCTAGTGATAAAGTCAAGGGAAATGACTTCCCAATTCCATTCAGCACCTGGGAATTGGTTGAAGAAATCACGTAGGATGTTGATGTTCAACCTTAATTTGTCGACACTCCGGGCACTTGGTCAAGTATTCCTCTATGTCCCTTCACATTCCTCGCCAAGTGTATTATTTTCTGATTGTTTTTAACATCTTTTAGTATACTTTGGATGCCCAACATTGGGAATATATATCCCTTTTTGGAAAACAAGAACTTGTTTTTCATTGAGTTCATATTTTGAATGCTTTCCTCGTCTTTCATCATCTTTTATTTGCAAACCACAAGTTTTGATATTCTTGGTCCTCCCTTTTTGCTTCCAAAAATCTGATCTTGAAAATTAAATTCACTCTACTCAAAATAAAGTTCATAAATGCCATGTAGTTTTCTACTTAGGGCAACCGCCACCTCGTTCTCTTTTCCTTTCACATGTTGAATATCGAAATCAAATTCACTAAGAAATGCATTCCATCTCGCTTACAGTGCATTCAAATTAGCCTACATAAAGTAGTTTGTTAAGCTACTATGATCGGTTCTTGGCACGAATCTTTTTCCTAGCGAGATAATGCCTCCATATTCACTAAGCATGCACAACCTCAGTTAGCTCCAAATCATATGCTAAATATCTCTTCTCGTGATCCTTCAACTTCCGAGACTCATATGCTATGACTCTTCCTTCCTAAGTCAACACCGCTCCTACACCCTCCCTTGCATGCATCGAGTGCATATTTCAAATTCTTTACTTGGATCTCCTACCTTCAAGATTGGAGCAATGGTTAACAACTCTTTTAACAACTCAATTTTTTTTTGCATTCTTGACTCCATTTAAAAAACTCATCCTTTCCTTTGCAAAGAGCTTATAGGATAAGCTATTTTGGAGAAACCATTAATAAATCGCTCGGTAGTAACCATCCAAACCCATAAATGAGCGTATGTTTGCTATGTTGTTTGGGACCCTCCATTCCATAATTGTCTTTATCTTTTCCCAGTTCCACAACTATCCCTTCCACCGAAATTCCATGCCCCAAGTATTGGATCTTCTCTTTAAAGAAATCACATTTACTGAACTTGGCATAGAGTTGATGCTCTCTTAGCATTTTTAGCAAAATACCAGATGTTCCTTGTGCTCTTCCATATTCGTGGATTAAATTAAGATATAATCAATAAATATTAACACGAATTTATCTAAATATGGGTGAAAAATTCCATGCATTAAGCTCATAAAGGTTGCTGGTGCATCGGTTAACCTAAATGGTAACAACACAAACTCATAATGTCCATACCTGGTACGGAAAGCTCTCTTACTTATATCTTTGTCCTTGATATGTATCCGGTGGTAGCCGGACCTTAAGTCAATCTTAGAGAATATTGTAGCTCCTTTGACTTGGTCAAACATATCATTGATATGCGGTAATTGGTACTTGTTTTTAAGAGTCGACTTATTTAGTCGAGCAGTAGTCCATACAAATAGTAAATATGCATAGTAATGTATTTTTTTCCTTACAAACAACATCGGTGCTCCCCATGGGGACACACTTGGCCGAATATAGCCTTTATCCATTAATTCTCGAAATTGCATCTTTAACTTTGTTAACTATGGCACACTCATTCCCAGTATGGATTTCGGGACACATGTGCTGCCCTAGGTATTAATTCAATAGTAAAATCTATATCTCTTTTTTCTTAGCTTCCTAGAATATCTTCAGGGGAAAACATCTTGAAATTCTTCTATAATGGGGATACTTTCGAACATAACAAGTATTATCTTTTGCGTTGTTGAATCCAACTTGAATTGCATAAAGATGGAATCCCTTCCTTATAAATTTACTTAGCTGTGATGTTGTAATAGGTCGCAACTTCGAAGGTTTTTTTGATGCCATGTAGTTCTGTCATTTTCCATCATTATATTTAAAATTTATGACCTTATTCTTACAATCCACTAAGGCCTAATGTCTTTCCAGCAAATACATCCGCAACGAGTATATCATAAGACCCCAGTGGAAGAAAATTGAGTTCCATAATTATATGCTTTGGTCCCCAATACTTAATTCACAATTGGGTACCCTAGTATGAACCCGCCTTCTAGTCCCCTGTAGCCACTGGGAACCAACCATGGAATTTTAAATTTATTTTTCTTGCAACTTACTTCTTTCTACTACATGAGGGTGTATGTAACTCAAGTTGCACCAGTATCAAATAAAATAAAAACAACTCGGGTTTTAATCTTACCTTCTAATTCTATCATGGTTGGTTGGTAATCTACTTGTCTATCATCCAATGCTTGCGTTGATTCCGGGTATGTTTCGAGCTACATACCCCATCATGGATGCTTCTTGCAGATTTTTTCCCCCCTCATTCCTTCATCAATGTGGGAAGTTCTTGAAGTAATGTGCCTCTCCACATCCCCAACATTGTAACGGGGGTTTTCGGGGTTTCCCAATTTTGGGTCTACTAGAAGCTTCACTAGGCCTTTCCTCCCATGTTCACTTGGCTCTAGTTTGGATTTTTCCATTATGTTTGTCTGTGTTAATGTCTTGCGAGCATTCTTGAAATTACTTGATCTGCTATTTATATTATTGCTAAAAAAATTTATACCCCTTTCGAGGTGGCCAATTTTTCCTAGCTTCTCCTTTTGCCCCCGGATCGCTAATAGCACATTCACGCTTTCCTAATTACTTCATCCATGATTTTTGGGTTCACGAACTCGATTCTTTATTTCATGTGAATTTCCAAACGACTTTCGGGAAATGTTGCACCTTGGCTTTTTTCATCATGCACGTATGGTACATATCATAATAAAGATGTGAATTTTGTAATAAATTCGTCTATAGTCAATTCACCTAGTTTCACATCATTAAACTCTTGGGATTTCTCATCGTAAAATTTTTTCGATCAGTACTTATCTTTAAATTAATTCAAAAATTCATCTCAAGATACATTTTGATCTTCCACGCCTTGTACATTCTTCACTTCCTCCCACCATAGCGTTTCTTCCTTCGCAATTGGTAGATGGCTAGGTGGGATTTAAAATTGTTGTTATAATCATACACTTAGAAGTACTTATTCATATTTATTATCCAAGCTTCTGCCATTTCCTCTGCCTCTCCATCAAAGGTAGAAGGCTTGATCTCGCCAAAATTCTCCTTGCAATTCCACTTTATGCTTTTTTCGGATCTTGCTCTTCCATAACAATTCTAGATTCCACTTCATTATATGTACGACTTTTAGGCTTCTTAGCGTTCGAGTGTCCTCGAACATGATCATGTATTGCTTGGCATTGTTCTCTATTTTCCCGAGTGTTTCTTTCGGGACTTGGTTTTCCACTCGGGAAGGATTCTGTCTATCCGACAAACTCTTCAATATCCTCTCTTGCTCTCTCATCAACCTTTCATTATCGCTGCAAACTTTAAGGATTTCTATTTGTAACTGCTATATAGTTTCCAACAACTTGTTTGTCTGTTGTTGTTGTTATTCCATCATCCTTCTTATCTGTTGGTGTTGGTCCATAGTTACCTGTACCCACATTTCAGGACTGACCTCGAGATTAGTCATAGGATGGGACCCTCCCATGTTTTTGGGTGGGTGTTGACTTGATCCTCTTATCATGGCTGATTACAGGAACCTGTTCCTATACTTA
The DNA here is from genome assembly GCA_034641835.2 of Pinus albicaulis. NCBI lineage: Eukaryota > Viridiplantae > Streptophyta > Pinopsida > Pinales > Pinaceae > Pinus > Pinus albicaulis. The sequence continues at coordinate 1,609,053,170 of CM076579.1, forward strand.
ACAAAATATTAAATCATTAATTTTAATAGAATTAATCACACAAAAAATATAGTATGGTTCTGGCCCATTTGGCCCCAGTTTGTAACTTATGCTCCGATACCACTTGTAACATATACACCATAAAAAAAGAAATCACATCAACTAAACAGATTTGGTATAAGTACTGAACAAATGAATTATGTCACATATGTAATTATGTCATACCTGTAAACATTTCTCCATAGTCACAAACCATAGGTGAAGAGTAAGACAGATGGATATATTATTTGACATTTGAGTTAATTTACTTGGCTTATCATTATTTCTTGACTTTACATCACTCTCCTTATTGTTAATAAACCTTGTTACCCATGTGTTGTAATGTAAACACCCTCATAACCATGGGTGAAAGATGTCAATGTGATTAAATGCAGTATTAAATTCTTATATGCCATGGATTACAACTTCACGTGACCTCCATGCTGGCTGACAACGTTGGCCAGTTCTGGAGCGTCCTATATTTCCCACTTCAAATTGATGGTAGAGGATGGGAAGGGGTAGGGTTAGGGTAACTACCCACCCCAGCCCTCTCGCTAGGGTTCATTATGTTCATCATAGCTCCAAAATTCTTGCTTTGCAAGACTGTAGCTCCTCTGCGCATTTTTCTCTCAAGCGTTCCTCCTTGAAACTTAATGTGTCGCCAACGATGACCTTTAACCCTTCCTATCAACGAAAAAGTTAAGCTACCCGGTCCATTTTCAAAGTTTTCCATCTGTGAATTTTTAGCGTTTAATCCTCTTGTTACTGGACTTTATTTGGTTTAATATTTCTATTTTATCCCTTTGTTTTTCAAGGTATCATATCGCGAGTTTTGATTTTCCAGAACTGCTTTCTTAGCTTCTCACCAGGGATACATGACAGTAATGCTTGGAATGGCAGAAATGGGTAGCGGTAAGCTTCTGCTGCTTGCCTTGGTTAACTGTCGACCTCCTCGGCTACAAGGTAATAGTCATGACTTGTATTTTTTCTGTTTTCCGAGTTTTTATTTTCGTTGTATTTTATTTGTTTTCAGAGATTGACCCCCTTTTTAGTGTGCTTGTAGGTTTGCGGATTTGAACTTTAGAGCTTCGACCCTCTTGGAAGTCCTTCCCAACTATACACTGGTACGAATCCTCCTAATCAAGCTCAGTTCATTATAAATCAACAGTATTTACCCCTACAGTCTTTTTTAGTAGTTTCTCCTTGCTCTTTTATTGTAGGTAGGGTTTTTGAGTTCTCGGAGATGGTTGCGTGTCAACCCAGATATTTAGTTTTCTTGTAAATCCAACAATTAAGGTCAAAAGTCTCAAATGGGTTCAACCCTTCTAGTTTTCGAATTTACTGTCATCCAAGTTGTAATGTTTATTTATTAACTATAAATTTTTGGTTCATTACTATTGTTGGCTGAGGCCTCTTTTATATTAACAGTATTTTTTGAACTCTTTAATTTCTAATGTATGTTCTATGGGAAAACTAGCTGGGACAGTTTTAACCCTGGTGAATAAGATTTGCATGCCTTTCTATTTAAGATACATAATCTTGTGGTAGTTTCTCTGAGGTCGTAATTTGATAAAAGATTAAATTGTCATTAGTTGGTATGATTCTTGTGTAGCTTAATTATTTCTTCTATATTGCACCATGGCTCTCCTTCCACCATTTTCGGGGGGCTAGGTGATAGAGGGACCAGATTTCGGACCCTTCCCATGGGTTAGAATCCTAAACACTCAGCCCAGAATGATAATAATCACTAAGTGTAAGAGTCAGCATATTTCTCTTGAATCTTTCTCATACTTCAAATAATTATTAAGTTACTTTATTTTTTTTTCTGAGAGCCGGTTTAATCCGTAGTTCTGGTTTTTCAAAGTTAAAATGTTGAGTTTACAAAGTTGTACAATCTAGTTTACATTTCAACTTTTTACTCTTTCTGTTGTTTTTCTATGTGGACTACTTTAACTAATTGAAGCATTTTCCTTATTTTTTCTTGTAGATATTCCAACTATTAAATTTTAAGTACATTAAAAAATAGCTTATTATGAAGTTCTTGGTTCGAGCATAGAATTTCTATACTCTTTATCACTACTTCCCCCATACATGGTTCTCAATATATTTTAACTTATTCCGTAGTTCTAGCATCTTTTCGTTTTTCCCAACACATATAAATTTATGTATAAAAGCTATGAATTTGTATGTTCTTATGGTAAAATATACATGACTGTAGTTTCTGTGGTGCATTAAATGGACTGTAGGGATTTTCTACTTTTATTTTACTTTTCCATAAATGAGAAATGCAGTATTTAATTTAATTAAAAATACCTGAACTCCTACCTTCTACTTTTCCTTTTCTTTTCCATAAATGAGCAATGCATTATTTACTATAATTAAAAATAACAGAACTCCTAGGTTTTTCAGTAACTATGCTTAAGGATGCATAATTCAATCCTTAGGATGATTCAATCATAAACAGTATACAACAGTAAATAAACATGACTTTAAAATTCCTATTCTGAGACTTGGTATTCAGTAACTATTGGTCCACCCAACCTTGAGCGAGGCTATTACATCCTCGGATCCCCCCTAACTCCATACCACGCTGATGAAATCTTCTTAAGAGATTAGTTAGACCTGAGGACTAAGTCCAGTCTAATACTTCTCTAGGTGAATATTAAGTTCCACTGGTTCTCCCACAAGCTGAAGACATCTCAGTGAAACATCACCATCCCTTTCTGCACAGAACCCCATTCCCTCCTAGGATTTTTCATCAAATCCTTTTGGGAAGGTAACTATTAGAACTGCCTCAACCTCTTCCTGGGTTTCTTGGAATATTTTACCACATAGTTACTTTCACCTTTTACTCAAACAAAATTATAATTTAATTAAATATTTTAAATAAAATTCATGTGTTAATGTCATTAAATAATTCCTCATTCATTTCTAATTTTGAATATGTCTTAACAACTCATGTAACAACAAGTACAAAGTAAAAGACTAAAAACATGAAGTTATAGTAGAAAATGAAATAAAAAAATTATATTATTAAAATGAGGCAAAAAAAATAAGTAAAACCTGTTTATTATTCTCATTATTATTAATAATATGAATACTTTCAAAGAATAAAAAATGGTTTCATTTATTCCACATGAAACTATATATATTTTTCTTCCCCATATGCATATGTAGTGCTATTTTTAATTTAATAAATTTACGGCCATATCCATATTTCTACCTCCACATTTTAATTCAATATTTTCAACGAGTGTGCCTCCTAGCCTCTTACATGGGTTAGTCTTCACCACTACATTATAAAGTCTCCCTGTTTTTGTCACATCCTTCACATTATTTACCATTAAAAAATAATTTTAGCTCTACCCACATTAACACCTTATATTAAATGTAAATATATATCACTTGTATTACATTGGGAGGAAAATGTATGCATATATATATATATATATATATATATATATATATATATATATATATATATATATATATATATTTGAGCTTAATTCTTTGCATTTGTATGGTTAGTAACATTTTCCTCTTGGCATTAATTCCATCACCTCATTGATTACCAAACTTTGCAATGTAATAGATTATTAACCACCTATGCTTGTACTGTACTGAGCCGAGATTTGGATCTGGTGAATGGTTTATTTATTTGTAATCTACACTTATCTGAGATTCGGTCATTCCAGTTACCTTCTCACTCATCACCCATAAGTCTTTCCTCGTTTAATGTGAATTATTGGTAGTTGTCAGTTGTGAATGGATTAAGGGTTATTATGTTGTCCATTGATCCACAAAACCTAGATCCAATAGTAGACATATTTGCGGAGGGGTTTAAGGAAACCACTCGACCAAAGCACCACGTTTATGCTTCATTCGACTCTACGCTTTTGTGGCTTTTCTCAGCAATTTACTTTTTTTCCCTCTATTGTCAAACTCCGATGAAAAATGTGAATCTACTTCCCTCTCCAACCATGATATGGACATG